>JBBGZY010001283.1:1557500-1877500 GCA_037952925.1 Lithobates clamitans
GTTTATTGATTGGTTTGCGCAAAAGTTATAGCGTTTACTAAATAGGGGATAGTTTTATGGCATTTTTATTAATATATTTTTTTTACTAGTAATGGCGGCGATCAGCGATTTTTATTGTGACTGTGACGTTATGGCAGACATGTCGGACATTTTTTACACATTTTTGGGACCATTGTCATTTATACAGCGATCAGTGCGATTAAAAATGCACTGATTACTGTGTAAATGACACTGGCAGTGAAGGGGTTAACCACTAGGGGGCGGGGAGGGTTTAAGTATGTCCTAGGGGAGTGATTCTAACTGTAGGGGGGGATGGGCTGTGTGTGTGACGTCACTGATCTCTGCTCCGATGACAGGGAGCAGAGATCCAGTGACACTGTCACTAGGCAGAACGGGGAGATGCTGTTTACATCAGCATCTCCCCGTTCGTCCTCTCTGTGAGGCGATCGCGGGTATCCTCGCGGCGATTGAATCCGCGGGACCCGCGACCCGACTCACGGAGCTCCCGGCCGGCGCACGCCGCCAGCGGCACGCACGCAGTGGCACGGCGGGGAATTCAAATGGACGTACCTGTAAGTCCATTTGCCCAGCCGCGCCATTCTGCCGACGTACATCGGCGTGCGCCGGTCGGGAACCGGTTAATGTATTACTAGAGGGAAAATCTTTTAGACAAGAATCACTAACTGCCATAGTTTGCATGATCCCCAAACCTCTCACTGATGACACCTCTTGCACAAATTACCGTCCAATATCTCTTTTGAACCTAGATATCAAAATTCTAGCAAAAATCTTAGCAAAAAGACTAAACAAGATCATATGCAATCTAATCCACAGGGACCAAGTAGGCTTCATGCCAACACGCCAAGCTGGCAACAATGTACGTTGGGCAGTTTTATTAGCACAAATAGCTAAAGCACGCCATATTCCTTCTTGTTTCATTTCACTCAATATAAAAAAGGCCTTTGACTCTATATCATGGCCTTATCTTCGCTACACATTACAAAAATGGGGTTTTGGCCCCCACTTTTTGACATGGATTGAAGCACTTTACAACAAACCCAAAGCATATATCAAATATGCGGGATACAAATAATTTCTTTTAATATAGAGAGGGGAACACGCCAAGGGTGTCCACTTTCCCCTCTCTTATTTGCCCTCCTAATAGAACCTTTAGCCCAACAAATTTGATCAGACCCGACTATCACTGGTATAGAAACCGCTGGATACCAACACAAATTAAGTTTATTTGCAGATCACATTTTACTATTTCGGTAATCTCCACAAATTTCTGGACCCAGGCTTCTGCCCATTCTCAATAATTTTGCGATGATTTCAGGTCTCTCAATAAATCCTAAAAAATCCATAGCCCTGGATATATCTCTCTCCAAAGTGGAATTTGACTCAGTAAAACATGCACTTCTGTTTATTTGGCCTGAAAGGTCAATTCGCTATCTAGGAATTCACTTAACAGCCTCTCACCATAACCTCTTCTCAGCAAACTACCCCCCAATCCTGAAACAGATTACAAAACTCCTACAGCAATGGACACATCTTCCATTATGATGGATAGGCAAAATTAACGCAATAAGAATGACAATTCTACCAAAACTGCTTTACTTATTTAGAGTTCTGCCAATTTCAATCCCTTCTCACTTTTTAAGAATAATACAAAAAAGATCAACAACTTTTATCTGGGGCTCCATCAAACCCCGCATATCTTTACACACATTACACCTGCCAAAACTCAAGGGAGGCCTTGGCTTTCTGAACTTTGCAAACTATTACAGAGCAGCACACATTGCCTGCCTCTCTAAATACCATGCAACACAAGAAATACCCTTATGGGTAATAATAGAAGCTTCAGAATGCGACCCACTCTCTATTTCAAATCCTTTATGGCTCCACTCCAAAGATCGAAAGAATCTACGTAATCCCATCACCAAATACTTTCTATCCTTTTGGGATAAGCTCAAATTTAAACACCAATTACAATCTCCTCATAACCCTCTTTTATCTTTCCTCAAAAACCCTGCTTTTTATCCAGCATGGGTCTCCCCTAAATCATTCAAAGCCTGGACCTCTTTAGACATTATACGGCTAAATGAACTGATTTCCTCCACATCCTTCCTCACCTTTCCTACCCTCTGCGATACCTATAACCTACCACACTCCGAACTGTTTAGATACCTTCAAATTAAACATTTCTATTCACCATTGGTAAGCACAAATACCTCCATGTCCCGAATCACTAATTTTAAATCAGTATGCCTAAAAGACCCCCACTCAAGAGGTATGATTTCTTCCATATATTCACAAATTTCAATGAATCCTGGCCTCGTAAAACCACCTTATGCCCGGAAATGGGAAGAGGACTTGGAAAAATCGTTGGATATGGCTGATTGGTCTAAAATCTGGACTGCAACTAAATTTTCTTCACCAAACATTCTGGCGGTAGAAACTAACTATAAGGTTCTAACTCGTTGGTACCTTGTACCCTCCAGGTTGGCCAAATTTGCGCCAACCCAAGCAGCTCAATGCTTTCGAGGCTGTTCAGATCCAGGCACTCATATGCATATATGGTGGTCCTGTCCGATGGTACAAACGTTTTGGGAAAAAATATTTGAAATTGCCTCCAGAATGTTTGAACTAAAATTGCAACCAGATCCTGTCATAGCCTTACTCAACTTAAAACCAGATTGTCTCACACATAATCAATTTAAACTCTTTATTCAACTCCTCAGTGTTGCAAAACAGACGATTGCAAAGGCATGGAGGTCTGTCAACTTAGAAATACCCGAGACCAAACACAGACTAAACTCCTTCATGTCACATGCCAAAAAGCTGGCAATAGAAAGAGACCAAATTCCTATATTTGAAAAAACTTGGAACCCTTGGATTAAGTATCATTTATCGCCAATATTTGATAATTCAATTCTTAAACCGTGGTAGCTGAGGAAACTCTTCACCCCATTATTATAATAATATAGCGTTCTTAATATCAACAAAATCATGCCATGTTACCTGGATCAATCCTGTGGACTCTTTCTTTTCCATTTCTATCCTTCCTACTATTCTTTTCTTTCCTCTTTCTTACATCTTCAACTAATTTTTACTATATTTTACCTATGTAATGATTTAATAAAACAATACCTTCAAAGCTCTGGTCCAACAAATAAGACAATTTAATCTATCATATAATCTCTTTCATTACCTTGGTCAGACAGTAACCAAATATTAAATGGAAGATATTGTACTGGTTACCTGATTGTAATTGATTAATAAGCCAATGAGTTGTACCATTTATCATTTCTGTTACATTATATTATTAGTACTTATTGTATGTAACTGTATTAAACTTTTATGCTCAACTAATAAAAACCTTTTTGACAAGAAAATTTCTGCTGAACCAGATGAATTTCGATCCATCTATGGGCAGGCTAGTTGTACTGAAGTCAATCAGTACATTCAAGCCTGTCAGTTTTTTTTTTAGCCGACAGCATTGTATTCTAATGGCGGGGAAACCTCCCACTGTCAGAATACAATAGTGCAGCGGTAGAGATTCCCTTATCAACACTGACTGTGTTTATGGGGGAACTGACAATTTTCTTTCCTTCCTCCACGAAATAAAATTGCATAATCTATAGCTGGCCTTGAAACACATTCAGTGTTGATGGGGAAATCCCTCCCACAGCGCTATTGTGTTCTGCCGGCAGGGGGCCTTCCCCACTGGCAGAATACAATGATTAGTATTGCCAGTTTATAGCCTGTGGCACTAAAAAAACTGACAGACTGGTTGTACACAAGTCGATCAATAAATCGACTTATGTACAACCAGGGTGTCCAAACATGAATTGAAATTCTGCTGGTCCCTGCTGTACCGGACAAATTTGCGATCTATGTTTGGCCAGATTTAGGCTACCCTTGTTGGTAGCTTTTTGAGGGCATGGGTTGGAATTAACTCTTATCTCTTTTTTTTCCTTCAGCTTTTACTGAATCCCCAAGGCTGTTATCTATTACATTAGCCTCCTGTACCATGCTTTCAATAACCTGAGTGGAATTGTTCCTCCCAGCTATCTTTCTTTCAATATCTTCCTGTAACAAGCTGGAAAAATTAGGAGTTACACAGTTTCTATGACTGTGGCCTGGCCAGTTGCATTTTTAACACTTCAAAAATGTCTGTCTTTTTGTACCTCTGTTTTCTATTGATACATCTGTATTTGATCTGTACTGATCATTGGATTCTTCACACTGGTCATGTTGGTAAAACGCTCATATGAAATGGCATTCCTTAGGAAAATCTTAATAGGATGATTTATGTAGCACTGCCCCCTTGAGGGCTGCTTGGACTTTCCTGCTCATCTGCACCGTCATGACCCTGGGAACATTCCAACCCACTTGACACTCTGGGTTTAGACATCTTTTCACCACCTTAAAGTAATAAGTCAAACCACTCAATGAGTTTATATTCTATTAAAGTTTACTGAAGATTTTGTTGCAAAGGAAGTAATAGATTAACTGAACTTCGGATAACAGTCCTCGTTCAGAAGAAGAATTCCTCCACAATAATACAAGTTAAGACAATCTGGAGATAACAGTATATTATATACACATATGTACAATGGAGTACCACTTGAGCATGACCTGAAAGGATAAGCAAGAGTTAAGCATTAGTTCTGGCAAGACCTCTAAAGGGAGAACCCAGGCCGGCCTATTCAACTTTTAATCCTAATGAGAGATTGATTAAACAAGAACGGTATGAGGGCCCTTTAATTAGTAATAACAGTTATGTCCCCGTTGCAGGCCTGATGGTCTTCGCCAGCAGTCGGAGCTCATTAACTATATCCAATAAGGTGCAGCCAAAAGGCAATGGTATTTCTTGGAAAGGTTGATGCAACAGGTGTATAGAGATGCAGTAAAGTGTTTCCCCAGGGTAAAGCTGTCTGTGCACAGTGTCCCAGTGAAGCAACAAAGAAAGGTTTGCAAAGGTGGGCAATTGCCCTCTTACCAACAACCAGGCCGATTTAATGCCTTCTGAACAGCGGTTCCCAAAGAGGCGTCCTTGCAGTGGTTCCACACACAACGATTCTCCGATGCACAGCACAAAGCTCGGGATGTTGGACTATCAGGGTGATGCTGAATACATGTCTGGTGATCAGCAAGCAGTGATGGGCCCTTCTCGGCCGGGTTGGAATGTCATACACTGCGTGGTAGGCCACGACCTCACCCTCCCTAAACAAAGAGGTCCGTTACACACCAGGCCTAGGAGGGAGAGACCGTAGCGCGCATCTTTGGTCTCTTTTATGCTCTTCCCAGCATTCTTTCTGATGATAGCAAAGATCCCTGGGATATGTAGTTCCGGTGCATAGTCATGCGGAGCAGTTGCCAGTCTGAGGAACTACTAATCAGGGCGGCACAGTGGTGCAGTGGTTAGCACTCTCGCCTAGCAGTAAAAAAGGGTCGCTGGTTCGAATCCCAACCACGACACTACCTGCCTGGAGTTTGCATGTTCTCCCTGTGCCTGCGTGGGTTTCCTCCGGGTACTCCGGTTTCCTCCCACACTCCAAAGACATGCTGGTAGGTTAATTGGCTTCTGTCCAAAATTGGCCCTAGTATATGAATGGGGACCTTGGATTGAGGGTAGAGATTGATGTGAGTGTGTGATGTTCAGGGTTAGGGACAAGGGTCAGGGTTGTAGACCCACACTCACTCAGGTTGAACTGGATGGACTGGTGTCTTTATTCAACCTTACTAACTATGTAACTATGTAACTATGTAATCCCACAATCACTTTGGATCGGCTCGCAGATATGATGTCAGTTAGTGATGCTGGGCACTAGAGGGCAATACAGTACATAGAAATGACTGGGAATCGCTATGCTTTGCAATTGTAGTCCACATTGCTACATCCTCCCCCCCACTTGAACGTCTTTGGCCCCTAAAGAAAGAACACAACTTGCGGGATCACCTCTACTGTATCATAAGGAAATGAATGGTTAATTGTATGACAAACCAGAAGTTGTAACAGCCAGCAACTGACCCAAAGAAGGATCTTCTAACAATAAATGATATACATTGTCAGGTGAAGTCATATTAATCTTGTGACAGGTCAGTAACAAGTCAGTGGCCCACCCAGTAATGTCAGGGGGTGGATCAAGGTCATCATTTACAAAAGGTTCAATAAAGGAGAGTGCTTGACTAGAACGTTGAGCAGTAGGGATAGGTTCATCAGAATTCTCCCCAAAGGTATCATACGTCAGTCTTTTTGGAGAGCATATTTTCTGCCTCAACCTGGAGTAGATGTTTTCCAATGGCTCTGGTCTTCGGTCTGTTCCCCAGAAACTACATCCAGATTTCGGTTCAGGCTCTGAGTCAGGCTCTGGCTCAGGCCCTGGTTCTTGTTCAGGCTCTGCTTTAGGCTCTGGTTCAGGCTTGGTCTCCCACTCTGTTTCATTAGTAAATGAGTGTGAGTTCCCATCACAGCAGATACTTCATTGGATTCCACCTTGACTTCCTCATCTCCCCTTAGTGGGTGAAGATCTGGTACTTCGAATTCCTGTAGTGAGGGACGTGTCCTCCTTATAAAGGGTGTCCCCTGACTGTCTTCCTCACTGGTCCCAAGAATGATGGGATTGTCTTCAAGAGGGGGAACCCACAACCAATCAAGAGTTAATTCCTTTTCGTTGCTCTCCTCTTCAGGTGGTATGGGTAGGCAGGTTTTCCCGCACCTAGACCTCAGCGTAGGGGACAGATAAGTCTCTGAGCAACAGGATGGGGGTACTCGGACGGACTCGGATACAGGCAGCAAATGATTTCGATGCCAAGTCTTCAAAGGGCCAGTCTTCCCTTTCATTCTGAATCTGATACACAGAGAGCCCAAGTAATTGCTTACAGACAATGTAGGGTTGAGAGTTCCATTGATCGGCTAGCTTATGCTTCCCAGGCACCCCTAGATTGTGCAACAACACTCGGTCTCCAGGTTGTAGATCCTGAACTCTGAGATCAAAGTTTTTCTTGTTCCTCTGTTCTCTGATGGCAGAGGCTTCCTTGGTTTTCTCATAGGCCACTTTTAGATTTTTCCGAAGCCTGTCAACATACCCCTGATAGGAGGCCTGAGAGGTGTGATCTAACGATCTTCTGAAGGCCAGATCCACTGGTAATCGAGCCTCTCTTCCAAACATTAATCTATAGGGGGAGTATCCAGTAGAATCATTTGAGGTGCTATTATAAGCATGAACCACTGCAGCTATATAGTCTCCCCAGTGCCGTTTCTTCTCCAAGGGAAGGGTTCCCAGCATGTTCAGCAGGGTCCAGTTGAAACGCTTGGGTTGTGGGTCCCTTTGAGGGTGGTAAGGAGTAGTCCTGGATTTCTTTAGATTTAAGAGCTCACACAGTCTTCTGATCATCTTGCTCTCAAAATCCCGACCTTGATTCAAATGTAGGCGCTGAGGCAGCTTGTAGTGAACAAAAAACTTTTCCACTAGACTTTTTGCTACTGTAAACTGGATTGCTGGTCCCTAATGGGGAAAGCTTGAGGATAACGGGTAAAATGATCTGTCACAACCAGGACATTACTCCGTCTATTCAGATCAGGTTCCAAGCACAAGAAATCAATGCACACCAACTCCAATGGTCCCTGGCTTTGAAGATGGCCCATTGGGGCTGCCCTTTCTGGTAAAGTCTTTTTCTGAATGCATCTGCTGCAAGAGCGACAGTAGCTTACCAACTCAGTTCTCATGGATGGCCAATAAAAACAGTCTCTGACTAACTTGAAGGTTCTGCCTGAGCGTAAGTGGCCATGATCATCATGGAGAGCGGGCAACACTATTAGTCGGTGTTTCTCAGGGAGGAACAGTTGACGGACACCCTCTAGTTCCTCAGATGGACCTCTCCGGTATATGACTCCATCTTTCAACCGCATTCGTTCCCATTCTTCATGCATGACTTTGGTTCCCTCGATGGGACTACTCAACAGTATCTGAGTGTTCTGGGCGGCTGATGATTTCCTCACAAGATTCCCCAAGGAATCTTCACGTTTGTCCCCTCTCATGTCCTCTCTTGTCAACTGAGGCAGTTCTTGGTTGCACACCTGGGTCAAATCACAGTAATATCTTTGTACTCTTGCCGGGGTGACTCCCACAGCTTTGGCCTCTATGGCACCTCAGTGTTTATGCTCTACTCCTTGACACACAGCCTGTACTCCTTCCAAGGGTAAATTTACCCAACTTTTCTGGCCAGCATTGGGGAAGTGGGGCCTTCAGGAAAGAGCCTTAGTGTCTCGATTTCCCACTCCTGGTCGGTATTTCAAACTAAGCTGAAACTCAGACAGTGCAGCCAACCACCGATGCCCAGTGGCATCCAACGTGGCAGTGGACAGTAGGTGAGTCAAGGGGTTGTTATCAGTCTTCACCACAAAGGTAGCCCCATACAGATAATCAAGTAGTTTATCTACCACAGCCTACTTGAAGGCCAAGAACTCCAATTTGTGTACAGGATAGTTCTTCTCAGGGGGGTGAGACTGTGACTCACATAGACCACTGGGCGAAGTCTCACCTCCGACTCTTGATACAACACTCCCCCCGAGGCCATCTCTGCTGGCATCCCCCTGCAATTCATAACGTTTAGACAAATCAGCATAAGCCAGCACCGTTGCTTCAACAAGGCTTCCCTTGAGTCTTTCAAAAGCCCTTTCACACTTCATTGTCCATTGCTCTTGGATAGATTCCCAAGGCCCCTTGTGGCCTCCATTCAGGGTTTTCTGCTGATCCCCTTCCTTTTGTTTCTGTAAAAGTTTGTTAAATGGCTGTGCAATCTGTGAGAAGTTCTTCACAATCTTCTATAGTAAGAGAAGAAACCCAAAAACAGCCTCAACTCAGTGACAGGGCGAGGACAAGAAGTAACAGTCTCCAACTTCTAAGGGTCAGTAGCTATACCCTTGGCTGATACCACATGCCCCAGGTACGTGACTGAAATCTGATAGAACTGA
Organism: Lithobates clamitans; assembly: GCA_037952925.1. NCBI lineage: Eukaryota > Metazoa > Chordata > Amphibia > Anura > Ranidae > Lithobates > Lithobates clamitans. The sequence goes on from JBBGZY010001283.1 coordinate 1,566,484, forward strand.
CACTTCTCTAATGACAGCTTCAGCCCGTCTGTGTGTAATCGTTGGAAAACTTTCTCCAGCCGAGCCTCATGCTCCTCCAACGTTCTGCCAAACACGATGAAGTCATCAAGGTACACTAGCACTTCTACCAAATTCATATCACCGACAGTGTTCTCTATCAGTCTCTGGAAAGTGTTGGGGGGCCCCTGTTAATCCTTGTGGCATTCAGTCAAATTAAAAAAACCCTAAAGGGCTGATGAACGCCGTCTTTTCTCGGTCATCCGGATGCATGGGTATTTGGTAGTATCCACTCTTCAGATCCAGCACACTGAACCATTTAGCCCTTGATAAGCATTGCAGGGCCTCTTCTATGTGGGGGTGGTGTACTGATCTGGAATGGTCCTCTAGTTCAAGGTTCGGTAGTCAATACACATCCGGAGGGACCCATTCTTCTTTCTCACTACCACTATCGGGGAAGCATACGGGCTCCTGGATTCCTTGATGGCCCCTGATCTCTTCAGTTCAGCCAACTGTTCTCAAAGATCCTCCAGATTACATAAAGGAATTCGCCTGGCTCTTTCACAAAAAAATGTATCTTCAGTTAGCCGAATTCGATGTTGAGCACTCCGGGCACAGCCCACATCAAAGTCATTCTTGGAGAAACATCGGGCTATTTGAGCTTTCATCCTCTTCTCCCATCCGGAGGGTAAAATTGGGCAGTGGACGGTAGTCTCTCGGGGGTGGCAGCACTCACTTTCCCAATCACCATCCTGGGCTTTAGGCTGAGTGGGTGACTAGTGACGTTCCTCACACTGACAGGAATTCGCCCCACGCTTCTCAGTAAGGATCTAGTGGGTATTTTTTCCGGGACCACCTCTTTTCCAACTTCCTCCTCTGTTGAATCAGCTTCCACAACCACATAGGGACCCGGCTGGTCCCAAGACATCTTAACTGTGGCTTTCAGGCAGGCTCTCTCGCCCGGCTGCAACACCCTTTCACGGGCATTCAATCGCCACAGTCTTCCCACTCCTTCCTCAGGGGCCTTCTTCTCTTGCAATACTCTTTGGAAAGCATGCCGCAGCTGAGGATGGATCTTTCCCACAGGAGCACCCTCCAAGGCCAGTTGAGTGAGTAGTCTCCACACCAGATTGGTGTTGGTGCCAATCAACAAGGAATTTCGGCCTGCCCCAGGAGGTCAGGGCAGACAACTGCCAACATATCAAAAGTCTCTAGTTTTCCAGCCAAGGCAGTGTCAAATGTTATCTTGATGGGTATGTATCCATCATATGGGCACTTCTGGGTCCCTATGCCCCAAATCTCTAACTCCTCGAGTTTGCACAAAGGGATGTGTCTCAAGTACTTGTGGTAAAAGTCTTGGTACAGCAACGTCACCTGGGCTCCAGTATCCAGTAGAGCTTAAGTGTAGATACCCTCTACTTGTAGTGAGACTATAGGGGAGGGCCCCACTAAGTTCTTTGGCAGGTTCCCAGCAGATGACTCTATAGTTTGTGCTGTAATCAGTCTCTTTGAAGGCAGTGGAGTTGGTCTAACTATTCACTCAGTAAGGTGTGCATTGATTTCTTGCCCCATCTTTCCTTCCCTGAGGGTTTTGTTTCTTCCGGTTTTCTCAGTATCTGAGGGGAAAGGGCAACAGGTGGCTTATGCCCCCTTTTCTTCTTAGATCTTCTCTTGGCTTTGGAGCACAGTTTTTCCTCAGGACTCTCAACTAGCTCCTTCACTGAAGTCCCCTGAAGTTTCCCGCTGGCTTTGGGAAGAGTAACTTCTGTAAGGCTTTCAGAACCTCCGTGAGTAATTGAGGGCTGATACTGGTCTTTGGACACTCAGCCTGAAAGTGTCCACCTTCTCCACACCCGTAACATTTTTTTTCTCGCCCTTGGTAAAGTTTAGATTCCCCTTGACGAGTGCCTTGTTCTTGAACCTTCACTTGGGTCTCCATCACTCGCATTAAAGCATGATACACCTGAGTTTGGGCCTGAGCTACCTGGGCCATCAGTTTGGATGGCCCAAGTTTGCTTACTGGCTTATTAGTGTCAGGAATGGCCAGTCCCCCCCGGTTCAGACTAAGTTCCACTATCCTCATCCTAGAAACCCATCTCCGCATTGACAGCTCGAGCCACCACTTTCTCTCTATTCCCAGCGATGGGGCTTGATTCTCTAAACCTTTGGCTTTTCTCCTCTAATAGGGCCTCCTCTTCTCGCATTTCTCTTATCAATTCAGGGTACATAGGCACCACCTTGGTTTTTTTTGTCTTTAATAATTTTTTTAATGAAGTTTTTAAATATACATACACATATAAAAAAGTAGCCATAGACATTTGGCTGTAACATAGTCAAATTTACATTGCTGTGCAAATATGATAATCTTCTAAGATGTCACCTATTATCAACTATTTCCCCACTATACCTCCCCCGTCTCGTCCCTCTCTCAAGCTGAAATGGTTCAGAATATGCGTTGTTAATTCTTATATTGGCGCATGGGGCATTATAAAGTTCTTTTAACCAGCCTACAAAAATGGGTCCAAACCCATATTCCTTTTCTCTGCCTTTCTTATGATGGCACTTTTATACTTCTGTTGACTATTCAGCCACCTCCCTTGTGTTTCTGGGGTTGTATGTTCCACATATTGTTTTTCTGTCGCCTCCACTTCTCTCCTTATATTCTCCTCCCATTCCCTAGACCTCCTCTTGATCTTTGCAACCTGCTGAATTAGTAGCCCCCTAAGGAAAGCCTTCAAAGTGTCCCACACTATCCCAACTGTTGCAGTGCCCTCATTAAGTGCCACAAATTCTTTCAATTTTAATATTACCTTGGTTGGTTCCCCCATTAATTCTACTATACTATATTTTCTACGAACGGTAATATAACCCCATTTCCAAAAGCCATATCAATCCTGGATAGTGCAATGTGTGAACTGGAAAAAGAGGAATACTACTGTTCCATTGGGTTCCGTGTTCTTCAAATGTCACACATTCCCACCTCTTCTATAAATTGGGATAAACGACCCTCTGGGGCCCTATCTGATTGTATCCCGGGTGGGAACCTGTCTATTCTCTTGTCAAAGGACCTTAATAAAATCCCCCACCACTATAACCGGTATTCCATCTTTATCCACCAAACATTCTGTTAGTTTATACAGGAACTCCAGCTTAAAAGGAGGTGAAATATAGAGATTAGCCACCACAAATGGTTTGTTTTCTATCAAGCAGTATAAAAACACATAACACCCTCCTTTATATATACTAATTTCCGTGCAGGAGAAGAGCACCCCTGGTCCTCACCATTATACTCACCCCCCTGGAATAAAAGGAGTAAACTGAATGGTGTTGAGACCGGAATTTCTTACTACGGAGTTGTACCATGGAATCCTTCATTAGGTGCGTCTCCTGCAGGCAAACCAAGTCTACTCCGTATGTCTCCAGTGTGGGGAAAAACTGTGGTTCATTTAACCGGGTTGCCTAACCCCTTTATATTCTAGGAACCAATGTTAAATGTTCTAGATTGCATCTGGAAAATCCCTATAATATTTACATAATGGAAAAAAAAAGAAGACAAAGGGAGAGAGAGATATACGGAACTATCCAAATAAGGGACCTTCTTATAAACATTTCACCTTTGAAACATACTCTGTTCATTGTTATTTACTAATAATTGATCTGTGAGTGAATACTTTGTTGTGTGTTTCCAATTTTGTAGTCTTACACAGCTTACTTCTTTTGTGCTTTTATCACAATCCTGTATATACTTGATACTAATTATGGTGCATTTCCCCCCTCCTCCCACCTCATACCCACCCTCTACCTTTCCACAGGTTCAGTGAGTTCTTGCATGCTTTGACAGCTAATAATACATCTTTCAATGTTGGCTCCCCCTGTGATAATAGGACAGTATCAGGAATCAACACTGACGTGGGTCCTGAGATCTCACCCTCTGGCCCCCTATTACCCGCTGTTTTGTGGCTATCATTGTCGCAGACGTTTGGCCATGACTCTTTCTATCTGCGGAGGACCCGGTTTGGGCCTTTGCTGGTTTGTTGCTGAGACCCTTTAGCCGGCGACTGGCCAGGGGTATGAGCAGACCACTCCAATATAGCTGCTGCCCCAGCTTGGTTCCCTTTTTCTTTTGGCGAACATGTTACTTGGGATCCAACATTCTCCTGGTGTGGCTGCTTCTTGCCTTTCTTTCTGGTCATTTTACTTATTGCAGCACTACGCTAGACCAAGATCACTAGAGCAACACTGCACAGTGTCAGAACTAAATATCCAGGCACCGTCTATTAATTTTTGCAGGTGAAAAGGTGCCAAGTTCCTTCCTTGCCCTCCCCTGTTCCTCCCTCTCCCCCCCCCCCCAACAGCTGTGAATTTTGCTGGCTCGGGGTCAGAGAGAGACAGCTTTACAAGGGAAAGGCTGCCGCATACAACCCTTGTTATCTCTTATTACAACTGCTAATCCGCTAATCCGGCAATTGTTTGTACAAAATTTTGCTAAATAAAAAGTACTAAGTACTATATGGCAAGTTCTTCAAAGCACCAGATCAGCCAAGACAGGAGAGCTAGATCATGTGTTTCCCACTTTACCAAACACTACCAAAGTGTCAAAGCCAAGTGATTGCTGACTCCAGGCCTTTTCTAGTGAAAGTTCTAGTGCGCTACTGTCTAGTTCTTTTGTAAGCACCCAGCACACAAATAACATCGGCAAGTCCTATGATATTATTCATTAATGCGATATCTCTTAATAGAACGATATTAGACTCCAGCAATAATAAAAGGAGTGTTAGCGTGTTGCAATTTTATATATTGATCCTTCCAAGAGCGCATATCATGGGGTGATGCATAGTGATGTGATACACAAATACTACAAAACAGGCATACATAGCACTAGTCACGTGAAGGCATTTAGCCTGAAGTACCTGAATATCATATCCTGTAGTCACGTGTAGCCAGGAAGCTAAGTTGCACAGAGTGGCTTAGTAGAGAGTATTCAATGTGCCTTATAAAAAAAGCTTGTAGTCCAAAAAACTAAATGTCATGCTTAATCCTGCACCCAGTACTGTCTTGCAATCTGTGGCTGCTATCCACCTGACATAGCCTTGTTACTGCCTTATTAAATGCAGATGCATTACTCACCACCTGAGCCAGTCCTTAACCCCCCTGGAGGGACACCGCTCGTAACTCAGTCCTGGAGTTTGTCCTGACACTGTTGCACTGTATCACCCACAATGTATCACCTCCGTGTTTATCACTCAACTCCCGCTCGATATCGTCGGATGGTCAGGTAGTTTCCTCTTTCTACCTTTACACAGGATCTTGCGGCTTGCACGCCGTCTTCCAGCTGTTCTCAGCTGTTTGAAAGCACTCGGTCTTGTCCGAGAGTGAACGCCGCCTCCTCTCCCACAGCTCCGCACGGAGGCACGATCCGCCAATCAGCCGACCAGGTCAGTCGTAGCGATCCATGCCCACCGCTCCTGCTATCAGTCATCAGCTCCAGCCGCCTTAGCATAGGTCTCCAGACACCGCAGCACTTTAAGTGGGGAGGACAGGAGAGAGCCCACACATGTCCTCGCGCTCTCACTCCATACTCTCCCACCTCTCACATCCGGTCATGCCCCTCTGTGACCTTGGTTCTCTTCAATAACAACTTTAATACGATAGGATGGTTTGGTTGGGCCCCTTGCAAAACCCGGTCTAGACGAGCTTGATCAACATCCTTGGGATCAATACCCTGCTTAAGGATATTTTGATGCAGTATCTGTCTACCCGAAATATGTATTCAGACAGATTCTCCTCCCTTTTGTTGATTAGTGTGGTTAAACTTGAGCTATTGCTGCTTCATAGCCTCTGAAACGCTCCACTCTTCAATGGCGTTGAAGGCCCGACTCCAGGTTTTGAATTCATCTTCCCCCACAGGAGTCCGCATCTGCCCTGAGAAAAACCTGAGTCTCTGATAGCATTGACATTTCCAGGCCCATTCTTCACCAAGCTATCAACTAGCTGGCTCATATCCGTGTAGAACGAGAGGGGGGGGCGTTGGCTCCTTGAGAGTCGGCTCCCACAGATACAGAGCCCTTTTCACGAGCTCTGGACAATGGCCGCCGCTCAGCATGCTCTACCCCCACTTTAAGTGGGATCACTCTAGCAATTACCCCTTCGGCTAGACGTATCTCTTCCTCCTGAAAACACATAGGTATCTCTTCCTGCCATTCCAAGAGTACCCTGACTTGATCCCGGTCATGCTCGGCTTATGTTTCCATGATGTAGGCCTGGTGTCCTGGGGCCAGGGCTCTCACCCACATTCTAATCTCTCTCTCAGTGTGTTCACTTCCAGAGACCTCTAGAACAGTGCTCTTTTCCATTTGAGCTCCCTGACTTTTGCTCCAGGCCACCATGGCCACTGAAGCTGCTTCCCACATGGATTGTGGCTCTGGTCTAGGCTGACTAGGGCCGGCTGAAGATGGCATCCCAGATGAGCCCCCAAATGTAGCACTACCTCCTTGAGGACTGCTTGGATAACCCTGCTCATCTGCACCGTCATGACCCTGGGAACATTCCAGCCCACCTGACACTCTGGGTTCAGACATCTTTTCCCCACCTTAAAGTAATGAATCAAACCACTCACTGAGTTTCTATTCTATTAACGTTTACTTAATAACTCAGAAAAGATTTGGTTGTAATGGAAGAAATAGATCAACTGAAGTTTGGATAACAGTTATAGTTCAGAAGAAGAATTCCTCCACAATAATACAAGTTAAGACAACCTGGAGACAACAGTATATTATATACACATATGTACAATGGAGTACCACTTGAGCATGACCGGAAAGGATAAGCAAGGGTTAAGCATTAGTTCTGGCAAGACCTCTAAAGGGGGAACCCAGGCTGGCCTATTCAACTTTTAATCCTAATGAGAGCTTGATTAAACAAGAACGGTATGAGGGCCCTTTTATTAGTAATGACAGTATTGTCCCCGCTGCAGGCCTGATGGTCTTCGCCGGCAGTTGGAGCTCGTTAACCATATCCAATAAGGTGCAGCCACAAGGCAATGGTATTTCTTGGAAAGGTTGATGTAACAGGTGTACATGTACAATGTTCAAATAGAGATGCAGTAAAGTGTTTCCCCAGGGTAAAGCTGTCTGTGCACAGTGTCTCAGTGAACCAACAAAGAAAGGTTTGCAAAGGTGGGCAATTGCCCTCTCACCAACGACCAGGCAGATTCAACGCCTTCTTAACAGCGGTTCCCGAAGAGGTGTCCTTACAGCGGTTCCACACACGACGATCCTCCGATGCACAGCACAAAGCTAGTTTTTACTGGTAATGGCGGGGATCTGAGATTTTTAGCGGGACTGCAACATTGCGGCAGACAAATCTGACCCCAAATGACACTTTTTTGGCACCAGTGACATTATTACATTGATCAGTGCTATAAAAATGCACTGATCAATGTATAAATGACACTGGCAGGAAAGGGGTTAACACTAGGGGCAATCAAGGGGTTTAATGTGTTCCCTCAACGTGTTCTAACTGTAGGGGGGATGGGCTGCCTCGGACATGACACAGATAGCTGTTCCCGATCACTGGGAACAGCAGATCTCTGAGATGTCCCCTGTCAGAACAGGGATCGCCTTGTTTACAATGACAGATCCCCATTCTTCCTCTGTATACAGCATCGAGTCCGCCGGACCCACCCTCAATTTATCTGTTTTAATATGGAAGGTAGCTACAACTTTCATAATCTTTTAACCAGTTTTGTCCAGCTCCCTGAGCTGGACCCATTCTCGACTCACAATCCTGTATATACTTGATACTAATTATGGTGCATTTCCCCCCTCCTCCCACCTCATACCCACCCTCTACCTTTCCACAGGTTCAGTGAGTTCTTGCATGCTTTGACAGCTAATAATACATCTTTCAATGTTGGCTCCCCCTGTGATAATAGGACAGGCAGATTCAACGCCTTCTGAACAGCGGTTCCCGAAGAGGTGTCCTTACAGCGGTTCCACACACGACGATCCTCCGATGCACAGCACAAAGCTAGTTTTTACTGGTAATGGCGGGGATCTGAGATTTTTAGCGGGACTGCAACATTGCGGCAGACAATTCTGACCCCAAATGACACTTTTTTGGCACCAGTGACATTATTACATTGATCAGTGCTATAAAAATGCACTGATCAATGTATAAATGACACTGGCAGGAAAGGGGTTAACACTAGGGGCAATCAAGGGGTTTAATGTGTTCCCTCAACGTGTTCTAACTGTAGGGGGGATGGGCTGCCTCGGACATGACACAGATAGCTGTTCCCGATCACTGGGAACAGCAGATCTCTGAGATGTCCCCTGTCAGAACAGGGATCGCCTTGTTTACAATGGCAGATCCTTATTCTTCCTCTGTATACAGCATCGAGTCCGCCGGACCCACCCTCAATTTATCTGTTTTAATATGGAAGGTAGCTACAACTTTCATAATCTTTTAACCAGTTTTGTCCAGCTCCCTGAGCTGGACCCATTCTCGACTCCATTGTTCGCCATTATGCTCAGTTATGCCTGAGTAAAAGTGCAATTTTGTTAGACAATTTATCTGTAAGTTGTTTACTCTGTAGTGTGTCATTATGTTGCTGGCACTGAGATAACAAGTAAAGTTGAGTAGAATCAATAGGTTGACTTTTAAGAGGCTCATAAGTGGCATAGGCCTAAATAAAAGATTTATAATAACCAACGCAGGTTGAAAGGGTGGTATGTCAAAATGGCAGCAGCTGCCGCCATTTTGCGGATCTTCTGTTGTGTTGGATTTATCTAGCTTTTGGAGACATCTCCTGTGCTTGGCGTTGATTGTTCTGTTAATAGTTTAGTCTTTGAAAATCCATCATAGGTATGACTATTATAATAGTGGGACAGTGTTTGTGCCGGGCTCCACTGTTTTGGGCTTTTGAGGTTTTATATGTACCTTGAAATATCATCTTTAGAAACTGGATTGGTTACTATAAATCCCTCATTTTGGGTTCCCATTGTGAGGCCGACATTTTGTATTGACATTCTGGACTCTCATTTTGTGGCTATTGCAGACATATATATTTTATATTAGTATATTATTTGGAGGTATATACTGACTACATTTGTGTGCTGGCTACGACATTATAAAGTGGATCCTGAGGAAGCTTTATTAAGAGAAATGCATCGAACCATCTGTCTTCTTTATTAATATTAATATGATACCTGTGCAACAGAATGGGTTAACACATGTGTGGGTAGCTGCACCTTATTAGATTTTTTTTTTTTTAAATTATTACTTTTTATGACTGTCCAGATGCACATTTCTGTTATCTGATTATAGCTGGTGATACATGCTTTTATGTGATTGTTTTTTAAAATGTGAAAATAAAACTGGAATTTTATGGAATTGTTCCTTTGTTGACTATGACACGCTAAAATTCCCCCTTCTTCCCATTGCCCCCCCCATCTTTTTCTCGGGGATACTTGGAAAGAGTATTTTTTCTGAAGTTTAAATCAAGTCCTCACTGACCTCTGAAGCTGAAAGCACTGTGGAGCAATTTGTCTTTAATGTTCAGATGCTGGGAAGTCAACTCAACCAGGCGCATTCACAGTATGTTGCAGTGAACAGTGTAGCAGCAGGTCTGGGATGCTCTGACAGCATCTCTCTCGAGGGATGGAATGTGGCCTGGCCAGTCTGTACCCAAACGTTGAGGTTTCCAGGAAGGATTACATTTCTCTGCTCTTTCCCTACTAGTCTGAAACCTCTCTACCGCTAATACTATCCCTGACAGACAAGTGATCTGTCCCCACACTACCCACCAAGCCTGGGAACCAAGGACTTAAACAGATTCTGCCTAACCCAAGACAACTGTCAGAGTCACATGGGGTGGAAGCATCCAACCGTATAACTTCCCTAGTGAGCCAGGAAACCATAGAGGAACAATGTTCCTCTTGACTTTCTTTCCTCCTGCAATGACACTCTGGTTGAGCTCCACCTGCGGTGGAGAAAGTGGACTGCACCTTCCTACAAACGGCAGTTGTACACAGGGCCCTAGCTGTCCTGTGTAGTCTTCACTGTGCTAGGGACCTACAGTAGCACAAGTGGTGGGCTAGAAACTCTCCGATACACTATCCCCCTGGTCCACAGTAGCCCTGATCCATAAGTGGTTGGGAATACTCAACTCTTAATGCATTACAATGCTTCTGTGATTCCAGGTTAAGGCTCCAACAGTTTAGCCAAACACCTGAGGCCCATGTAACACAGGGAGCAAGGTCACCTGGCGCATGTCTCTTAGAGGGGTCTGTTCTTCACAGCCAGGAGTGCAACCTCTCCCCCTAACCGCCACCATGTCCATCGCAACCAGGATCCTGTCCACCAGCACCTGTGTATCATGTTATGAGTCTCGCCCATGCAGCCCTCAGTAGACTATCTAGGGTGTTCAGGTATCCTCTTTGAATAACATCACTCCAGCCAGAAGCAAAGTCCATATTCTTTTACCTGCAAATAAAAGAATACTAATTCCAAACACTGACAATTTATAAAAGAACCTCTGATTTCAATCCAATAACCCATATTTCACATCACTGCATATTTCACATCACCCCATGCTGTATGATGTGCTGTAGATTTCCTATTTTAAACCATCCCATTCTTTATGCCACACTGTACTTTCCCTATTCCATGGAGGGGCTGAATTCAATTAAGTTTTAGATTACTTTTTCTAGTGCAGGTAGAAAATGAAAAGATGCATTCTAGTCAGTTTTGAGATGCTTATTATCTACATTCACATAGATTTGTATGGAGGAAAAAAGCAATTCAGAAGCAGCGAAATAGGTCATGCTGCATTTAAAAAACAGAGAAGCAAAAAATACAGGTGAGCACTGCTCCACATGATCCAAATCACATACTGTTTCACAAACACTGGTCAGAAGTTAGAAACAACATCTGTTTAGAAGCTCTTAGTTTCTTTATCTTTGTGCCATAGTTTAATGATGTAGCGCCCTGGGTTAATCAGGGAGCTCCTCACCAAATTCCTTGTCAGGAGTAGCTACTGTAATTAATTACTAAGGATCCATTGACTTCTCCTAAGTAAGAGGGTAGCGCAGGGTTGGGACTGCGGCTTGCAGTCCAACCAAAAGTGACAGTTCTGCTGGCTGGAGAACCTCTCAGTGGTCAGAGGTAGAAGGGAAGCTGTCGCCATGAAGGAACCAATCGCCTTTACCAGGGACCAGAGTGAGTAACTGAAGCAATTACCGGAGCAGTATTTTTACCGAACGGGCACGGTGGAGAATCGGGAAACTTCAGGTGGTAATCAAGTCAGGGACCCAACCAATGGAGGTGACGCTTGCAGAGCAGCCTTGTGTGTCAAGCTAGGGACCGAGCTGGTCAGCAGGAGTGAAGCTTGAAGGTATCAGAAGTGCCAAACTAGGGACCCAGCAGGGAAGCATGGGCGACGCTTGAGGGAGATACCACCACAAAAGCCTCGAGGATCTCACGGGATTCAGAGTTAGTGAATCAGAGGGTCCAGTGAAAGACCAGGAGCTCAAGGGGCTGAAGAACTACAAGGAATAGTTGTAGTACACCTGAGAGAACTGTTACTTTGAGTTGGGAACTGTTTAAGTACTGTTACCATAGGAGACAGCAATTCTGCAAGCGCAGAAGTGGCACCTTGCTGGGGCCTTTCCCTGTACAGCTGTTCTCCTATTGAAGTCTCAAGGTCTGCCATTAGAAATTGCAACTACTTAAGGGTGTCGTGGCCCTAACCCTCTTTCCCGTACAAAATATAAAAAGGACTGTCAAAGAAATAAACCTCTTTTACATCCAAGAAGTGTCTGGCACCCAATGACTTTTACCACCTTTGCACCCACTATGCCTCACAACCCACCACTTATTGAAGGATGTCAGTTATCTTTGGTCTTGAAAGTTCCCATTAGACTGGAAGAAGCCAGAGATTCTGCTACATTTGGCACCCAACATGGGGCTAAGGTGTTGTCTTTGCAGCAGTCGCCCAAAGCAACTGGCTTTAGCTCCATCGGACTTCGCCTGGCTCCGTGGGAAAGTGGCAAGTAACTTTTACCCTTCTTATAGACTGTGTTGTCGTGTGTTATATCAATGTGGGGAAGAACCATGAAGTCTCATTGCTCATGGGAAAGAATCAGCCCGGTCTTTTAACACTTTCCGCCAGCGCTGTAAGGGTTAACACAGGCCCCAAAATGGATTCCATTATAGTTTTGGTGCGCTACAGCAAGAAGGAGGCAGGCGCCACAGTTCCCAGAGAACAATCCGTTGGCAGGGGGAGGAGCTCCCACTCTGCAGAGGAGGATAAGGACGTGCACCCACGTGTGTCTGATTGGGTTAGTGAAGAAAATGGGGCAGTTTTGGAGTGTAATAGCGGATTGGACAATGTACTTTTCTGTCGTTGATTTCAACTGGAATCAATCAAAGGGAGTTTTGACCGACACTGGAGTGCGGTATGCCACAGAGGGTCAACTTGCCCTGTATACGGCCGAAGGCTACGAGGCGTTGGGGCGTATATGTGAAAGATGTTCTGATCTGACCCCGCAACTGAGGCCTTGGATCAGATGTGGATTATATTCTGCCAACGGGATTCCGGACAGAGAAACAGGGGAGGCCGAAAAGAATAAAGTGATGATGATATAAGATTATTAATGATGTGCTGAACTTTAAAGACTGCATCTTGTAATGTTCGCTCTAATGTTAGGGGGAGGAAATGTTCATTGCAGGTGAAGTTGCAAAAGTTTTATCATTTTAAGAATTGTGCAAGCAAAATTATTACTACCGGAACATGGGAAAGAACTGGGGATGGAAGGCCCCACTGTTACTTGTTCAAGGTATATTCATTGACTTCAAGTTAATAATGTCAGTTTCACAAAGAGACTTTAATCACTTATCACTATGGTGAATGTTACAAGAAGAACTTTGATTCTGCCTGACCTCGGGCCCCCCAATAACAATGGTTATGGAAATAATGCAGCCAGTTCGCTGGGGAATTATAAATGTGCACTCATGGAGTAAAGGATGCTCTGCTGAAGTTACTCCAGTTTCTTTATATTAAGCTCTTGAAAAGGGGGAGATACCTTTCAATGTTAAATGTCTGGGGCTACGGCCGTAAAAGCAATCTGGACAGCGGAACCAACCGCCAGCCAGATCCCAGATATTACTGGTGAAAGCTTGTTAATATGATACCTTGAGGATTACAAATATGGATTGTGTGATGCCAAGGACGCTCTGCTGATAATTACCTTGCACACCCATTTGAAATGTTACTACTGGGAAATCTCAGAAAACTGTGACGCCAGCACTGTGATGGACTGAATGCTACTGGCAGTTACAGAAAGTGATTGCTTGGGCCCGTAGGCCAAAAGATTAAAGTTATTAGGGGTGTTTCACCCTGAAAAGCGACCTGTGGACTTAAGCAGGTTGTTGGGAACAAAAAAAAGAGAATGAAAGTTTCTGTCTTTGGCTGCCAAGTGGGCAGACTGAAGATATCCGTGCAAGGGGGCCTGTGTCCTGAAGTGTGGTCCCTTGCAATCTGACCTGACTGCTTGCTGCTTAAAATGCAGTCATGCCCTGTGCCCGGAGTTTCCTTTTAAAGAAGAAAGGGAACTGCTGGGAAATGTAATCCATTTGAAACAAAAGTTAATGGATGGAAACTGGTAATGGACACTGAACCTGTAGTCAGTTAGAATAGGCTGTGATAAAGAAATGGTTACCTATTTCTTCAAATAATGGACTCATGCACATATATCAGGACTGTTGCTGATTGAAATGTTGCTGAAAGTTTTGTAGTTTTGTACTGATGATAACAGGGGTGAGAATGGGGCCCACTTTCAAAACAATATAAATAATGTAGACATATATAGGATGTAAGAACATGCTGCCCTCGGCTGAGGACCAGTTTAAATCACTGCATATATATATATATATTATATATATATATATATATATATATACATATATATATATATATATATATATATATATATACACATATATATATATATATATATATATAAAGTTACATAGTTACATAGTAGGTGATGTCGAAAAAAGACACAAGTCCATCAAGTCCAACCTGTGTGTGTGATTATATGTCAGTATTACCTTGTATATCCCTGTATGTTTGGTCGTTCAGGTGCTTATCTAATAGTTTCTTGAAACTATCGATGCTCCCCGCTGAGACCACCGCCTGTGGAAGGGAATTCCACATCCTTGCCGCTCTTATGCCCCGTACACACGGTCAGACATTCTGACAACAAAATCCATGGATTTTTTCCGACGGATGTTGGCTCAAACTTGTCTTGCATACACACGGTCACACAAAGTTGTCGGAAAATCCGATCATTCTGAATGCGGTGACGTAAAACACGTACGTCGGGACTATAAACGGGGCAGTAGCCAATAGCTTTCATCTCTTTATTTATTCTGAGCATGCGTGGCACTTTGTGACTCGGATTTGTGTACACACGATCGGAAATTCCGACAACGGATTTTGTTGTCGGAAAATTTTATAGCCTGCTCTCAAACTTTGTGTGTCGGAAAATCCGATGGAAAATGTGTGATGGAGCCTACACACGGTCGGAATTTCCGACAACAAGGTCCTATCACACATTTTCCGTCAGAAAATCCGACCGTGTGTACGGGTCATAACAGTAAAGAACCCTCTACGTAGTTTAAGGTTAAACCTCTTTTCTTCTAATTTTAATGAGTGGCCACAAGTCTTGTTAAACTCCCTTCTGCAAAAAAGTTTTATCCCTATTGGGGGGTCACCAGTACGGTATTTGTAAATTTAAATCATATCCCCTCTCAAGCGTCTCTTCTCCAGAGAGAATAAGTTTAGTGCTCGCAACCTTTCCTCGTAACTAATATCCTCCAGACCTTTTATTAGCTTTGTTGCCCTTCTTTGTACTCGCTCCATTTCCAATACATCTTCACTGAGTACTGGTGCCCAGAACTGGACAGCATACTCTAGGTGCGGCCGGACAAGAGTCTTGTAGAGCGAAAGAATTATCGTTTTATCTCTGGAATTAATCGCCTTTTTAATGCATGCCAATATTCTGTTTGCTTTGTTAGCAGCAGCTTGGCATTGCATGCAATTGCTAAGCCTATCATCTACTAGGACCCCTAGGTCCTTTTCCATCCTAGATTCCCCCAGAGGGGGAATGTATAGATTGCATTCATATTTTTGTCACCCAAATGCATTGTTTTACATTTTTCTACATTGAACCTCAGTTACCATGTAGTTGCCGACCCCATTCATTTGTTCAGATCTTTTTGCAAGGTTCCAACATCCTGCGGAGAAGTTATTGCCCTGCTTAGCTTAGTATCGTCTGCAAATACAGAGATTGAACTGTTTACCCCATCCTCCAGGTCGTTTATGAACAAATTAAATAGGATTGGTCCCAGCACAGAACCCTGGGGAACCCCACTACCCACCCCTGACCATTTTGAGTACACCCCATTTATCACCACCCTCTGAACTCGCCCTTGTAGCCAGTTTTCAATACATGTACTCTCCCTATGGTCCATGCCAACGGACCTTATTTTGTACAGTAAACGTTTATGGGGAACTGTGTCAAATGCTTTTGCAAAATCCAGATACACCACATCTACGGGCCTCCCTTTATCTAGATGGCAACTCACCTCCTCATAGAAGGTTAATAGATTGGTTTGGCAAGAATGATTCTTCATGAATCCATCCAAATCTTGTATATAGTCCCTTATCATCCCTTCCAAGAGTTTATATACTATTGATGTTAGGCTAACTGGTCTGTAATTCCCAGGTATGTATTTTGGGCCCTTTTTAAATATTGGTGCTACCTTGGCTTTTCTCCAATCAGCTAGTCAGTAGACTGTCAGTAAAAATTAGGAACAATGGTCTGGCAATTACTTGACTGAGTTCCCTAAGTACTCTCAGATGCAAGCCATCTGGTCCCGGTGATTTATTCATGATAAGTTTCCCAAGTCTAATTTTAATTCTGTCCTCTGTTAAC
The DNA here is from genome assembly GCA_037952925.1 of Lithobates clamitans. Lineage (NCBI taxonomy): Eukaryota > Metazoa > Chordata > Amphibia > Anura > Ranidae > Lithobates > Lithobates clamitans. The sequence continues at coordinate 1,582,482 of JBBGZY010001283.1, forward strand.
CATGGAGGTGCTTCCTGTGATGTGTCATGAGGATAAACACTGCAGTTTTGGTTTCCCTTGTGAAGACTGAGGAGAAGCACAATGCTTGTATATAATAGGATGCTTTTGCATTGTTTGTTTCTCTTTTTTAGGTGTTGCTGAGTCAGTGCATCTTCCTTGGCTAAGGAGAGATAGGGATCTAGCCAGATAACAACACTAGCCATTTGTACATAATTACAACTGTATATATTAGTTAGTCAGGGAGCAATGCCATTACCTTACTGCCTTGAAATGTAAATAATTATGTTTGATATCTACATGTCATACGTGACTAACTACTTTATGTTGATGATAATATTCATTCATGTTGTATGCCACATATACTTGTTATCATGTTATACTGTTAACCCTTTCCTGTTTCCCTACCCATCCCAGTTTTTGCCAGGACATCCGCTCTCAGGCTTGGGAGCTCAAATTATTATTTTCTTATGCAAACTCCGAGACGTAGTTTCTTGGGAAGGGGGAGGATGTAGCACCCTGGGTTTTATCTAGAGAGCTCCTCACCAAGTTCCTTGTCAGGAGAAGCTACTGTAGTTAATTACTAAGGATCCATTGACTTCTCCCTAAGTTTGGCCGGGTTGTATTTCCTCTTCTACCACCAGGTGGCCGGGCACTTGGAGGTATTAGGTTGAGAATGACAACTTAAGATCAGGTTATGGGTATATGGGGTATCTCAGCCAATGGGCAGGGATTTTGTTGAATCCCTTGGCCTGCTGGGAGAGCCTATATATTTGGGTGAGGTCAGGTGATCCGTGTTCTTGTGTGCCACCCAGACCACCATCTGGGTGGACATGTGTCGTATGCCCCGGGCTGCTAGGCCAGGGATTGGGCCTATCCTGGGGGCATCAGGCTGCCAGGCTGTGTGAGGGCCTATCCAGAAGTAAGAGAGCAGCGCAGGGTTGGGACTGCGGTCCAACCAAAAGTGACGGTTCTGCTGGCCAGAGAACCTGTCAGTGGTCGGAGGTAGAAGGGAAGCTGTCGCCACAAAGGGACCAATCGCCTTTACCAGGGACCAGAGTGAGTAACTGAAGCAAGAACCGGAGCAGTATTCTCACCGAATGGGCACAGTGGAGAATCTGGAAACTTCAGGCGGTAATCAAGTCAGGGACCCAACCAGAGGAGGTGACACTTGCAGAGCAGCCTTGTGTGTCAAGCTGGGGACCAAGCCGGTCAGCAGGGGTGAAGCTTGAAGGTGTCCAAAGTGCCAAGCTAGGGACCCAGCAGAGAAGCGTGGGTGACGCTTGAGGAAGATACCACTGCGAAAGCCTTGAGGAGCTCATGGGATTAAGAGTTAGTGAATCAGAGGGTCCAGTGAGAGACCAGGAGCTCAAGGAGCTGAAGAACTACAAGGAAAAGTTGTAGTACACCCAAGAGAACTGTTATTTTGAGTTGGGAACTGTTTAAGTACTGTTACCATAGGAGACAACAATCCTGCACATGCAGAAGTGGCACCTTGCTGGGGCCTTTGCCTGTACGGCTGTTCTCCTATTGAAGTCTCGGAGTCTGCCATTAGAAATTGCAACTACTTAAAGGTGTCCTGGCCCTAGCTCTCTTTCCACTACAAAATATAAAAAAGGACTGTCAAAGAAATAAACCTCTTTTACATCCAAGAAGTGTCTGACGCCCAATGACTTTTACCACCTTTGCACCCACTATGCCTCACAACCCACCACTTATTGAAGGATGTCAGTTATCTTTGGTCTTGCAGGTTCCTATTAGACTGGAAGAGGTCAGAGATTCTGCTACAATTATAATGTCAAGACTCCCAAATGTCACCATGCTTCTCATTAGATTAAGTACTATGAACACCACTCTCTCACTATTCCAAAGTACCCAAAACATATAAGGATGTTAAAACTGTAAAATACAGAAGAACTTGCAGTGATCCTGCTCCTACTCAGCCTGACTACTTGTTATAGAAGTTTATGGGAAGCTAATATAAAGACTAACTTTAAGTAATCATACATGCAGTATTAAAATACACTTAACGATTGTTGGGTACATTGATATACACCTGGTTTTAATATGAATCACTAAAAAATAAAGCTAGGAATATATTTTTATATGAATTAATTTCCATGCATAAACATTCTGTGTTTTCATATCAATAAATTATATGACTTAGTTGATGATTTAGTAGGCTCTAAATTGGGTGACTGTTAAGTCTGATATTAAGACTAGTAGTGACATCATGTGGTCATCTGTGAAATTACAGATTTATGTTCAAGCTTCCCTTGATCCCACCTAAATCACATCTAAAGACAATGACACGCAAACATTTGATGTTACCTGCAAAATGTCTTAAATTTACATATGGTTATGGTTAAGTTGTTATGCTTTATTAACCCTTTCATGACCAGAAGGTAAACCTAGATTCCTAGACAAAAATTTGAAGCTTCATTAAAGCCTTGCGCCAGTGACATCACCGGCTGCTACAAATGTGAATATCTCCTAAGCGGTGCACGTTTAGGAGATATTCGCTGGACCTATAGGTAAGCCTTATTTAGGCTTACCTGTAGGTACAAGTCATAAAGCTTACTACCGCTTTACATCTGTGACTAATTTACCTACCTAAAAAGTTTTTTCTAATATATAGAAGATCCAGGGGAGGCCCCTTGCTGGAGAGAGCCAGGATGAAAACTGGTTCGCTCAGAAGGCCCTGATGACTCGGTTGGAGGACGCACCAGAATCTGAAAACATGCTTACAGTGTTGCTGGGTCGGCATAATGATTCTGACACTGTGAAGCTGTACTTTGTTCTGGATTTGAGGAGTCTGTAAGTGATCTGCTGTGGTATCTGAGACCCCTTATCCCCTCTCATTTCCAAGTTCAACATTAAAGTTTTGAAAAGACCAAAGGTAACTGGTGCCCAATTTCTGTTCAAACTCCCAGTTATAGCCATGAACTCAGCCCGGGGGTAAACGCTAGTTCACTCCCTGCCTCTGGAGGTGTTATCCTGCCTTTAGAAGGCCCAGGGGGTGCTACAAAATGACACCTGAAAATCAGGAAAAATTTCCTCAAGTTTTTGCAAGAGCAATATATGCTTCTAGATCATCGTCAACTGATGTATGTTGGCAGGAAGCTTTTACATTATTATGAGGAAAAGGGGGTGCTTATCTGTTCTCATGTATAGTTGAATTTATTTTTTTACATATACAGTCTTTGTTATTCCATTTACAATAAACAAACAAAAATGTATAAAACAACATTTAGTTTACCGTATATACTCGAGCAGTGGCGGCTGGTGCTCATTTTTTTGGGGGGGGGGGCGCAAACATAGCCCCAACCAACAACACCCCCCCCCTTGATAGGGCCTACCACTCGCCCTTGATAGGGCCTACAGACAAACAGATTGATAGGCAGATAGGTACACAGACAGACGGATCGATAGGCAGGCAGATCGATAGGTACACAGACAGATCGATAGACAGGCAGATAGGTACACAGACAGATCGATAAGCGGACAGGCAGATCGATAGGTACACAGACAGACAGATCGATAGGCAGGCAGATCGATAGGTACACAGACAGACAGATCAGTACACAGATAGACAGATCGATAGGCAGGCAGATAGGTACACAGACAGACAGATCGGTAGGCAGGCAGATCGATAGGTACACAGACAGACAGATCAGTACACAGACGGACAGATCAATAGGCAGGCAGATAGGTACACAGACAGACAGATCGATAGGCAGGCAGATCGATAGGTACACAGACAGACAGATTGATAGGTACACAGACAGACAGACAGATCGATAGGTACACAGACAGACAGATCAGTACACAGACAGACAGATCGATAGGTACACAGACAGACAGATCAGTAGACAGACAGACAGATCGATTGGTACACAGACAGACAGATCAGTAGACAGACAGACAGATCGATAGGTACACAGACAGACAGATCAGTAGACAGACAGACAGATCGATAGGTACACAGACAGACAGATCAGTAGACAGACAGACAGATCGATAGGTACACAGACAGACAGATCAGTAGACAGACAGACAGATCGATAGGTACACAGACAGACAGATCAGTAGACAGACAGACAGATCGATAGGTACACAGACAGACAGATCGATAGGTACACAGACAGACAGATCAGTACACACACAGACAGATCAATAGGCAGGCAGATAGGTACACAGACAGACAGATCGATAGGCAGACAGACGGACAGACAGACAGATCGATAGGCAGGCGGATAGGTGCACAGACAGACAGATCAGTAGATAGATAGATAGATAGATAGATAGATAGATAGATAGATAGATAGATAGATAGATAGATAGATAGATAGATAGATAGATAGATAGATAGATAGATAGATAGATAGATAGATAGATAGTAGGGCTGGGAGATTTTCTTAAAAAAAAAAATCTTCGATTCTCTTAAAAAAAACTCGATTCACGATTCGAATCAAGTTTTTTTTTTTTTGGAAACTGCGCCGGTCCCGAGGCGCTGCGGGCATGAGCTTTTAGGCGAGGCCGCGGCTTCGGCCTAGTCCGCGGCGTCCGGCCGTAGCCGCGGACTAGGCCGAAGCCGCGGCCTCGCCTAAAAAAAAAAAAAATCTTAAATCGATTTGCTTAAATTTTGAATCGATTTGACCTCTCAACTCGATTCAAGATTTAAATCGATTTTTTTCCCAGCCCTAATAGATAGATAGATAGATAGATAGATAGATAGATAGATAGATAGATAGATAGATAGATAGATAGATAGAAAGAGACCTGGTGAAGGTGAGGATATGCTGTATATGATGGCTGTAGCAGGACACAGTGCTGGGACCCCTCATGGTCAACATATAAATGCTCCTGCAGATTGCTGGGTGAATGGAGGTTAACTCCGAGCACAGAAGAAGCAGGGCACCCCCTCCCCCCTCCGATCACAGATCATCATCACAGGATGGGAACATTACAAAAGGAATTACAAGGAACATTGCAAGGTATGTGGAGGGACAGACACTGGCAGTGTCAGATCACATTACCTTAATTCTTGCTTCATGGAGCCGACGTCTCACTGGCATAGAAACCGAAAGTAAGAGTGACACAGCTGTCCGGGTTAAAGCACAGCTCAAGTCCTACAGCGGTGCTAATGGTCAGATAGGCAGACAGACAGAAGTCTGACCCAATGAGAGTGGAGAGGCGCTTAGCTTTGCGCCACAAAGCAACACGAAACCCCGCAAATGTAGTGTCTCGCCTGCAATCACGGGATTGCATTGGCATGACGCTTCTATAGTGCAATGTTGCCGGCGCCCAAGCACAGTAAATTTAAAGAACTTTTTTTTTTTTTTTTTTTGACACTAGCTTTGGGGGGGCGGCGCCCAGGCGCCCCCTATGGACAGGCCGCCACTGTACTCGAGTATAAGTCGTTCCGAGTATAAGTCGAGGCCCTAATTTACCACAAATAAATGGGAAAAACTTATTGACCCGAGTATAAGACGAGGGTGAGAAATGCACAGCTACTGTAAGTGGAAAAGAGGGTCAACAATGCCCATTTGCAGCATCACTGTGCCCATTTGCATACCTTACTGTGCCCATTTGCAGCCATAGGTCCCCCGAACTTCAAACTCTGTAGTTAAGGGTTTCTAGATGCCCCCTAGCTGCAGCCAAAATTTGGGGTCTCTGAACCCAAAGGGTCCCGAAATGACATTGCTGCAGATGGATACAGTTGACCGAATTTGGGGCCCCGTATCTTGGGGCCACTTAGTGCTAAGAACCCCAAATTTGGTGTGCAAACCCAGTGGAACTAGCACCATAAAATTTCCAAAGCTGGGGTTTCTAGAACTGGTACCATAACATATCCAAAGCTGGAGTTCCTAGCTCCTAGTGGCCCCGAGATACAGGGCCCCAAAAATCAGTTCAGAAAATATCAAGCACTTCTGCAGCAGAGAATGACATTTTCTGAACTGGGTTTGGGGCCCCGTATCTCAGGGCCACTAGGAGCTAGGAACTCCAGCTTTGGATATGTTATGGTACCAGTTCCACTGGGTTTGCACACCAAATTTGGAGTTCCTAGCACCAAGTGGCCATGAGATACAGGGCCCCAAATTCGGTTCAGAAAATGTCAAGCACTTTTCTGCAGCAGAGAATGACATTTTCCGAACCGAATTTGGGGCCCCGTATCTCGGGGCCATTTAGTGCTAGGAACTTCAGCTTTGGATATGTTGTGGTACCAGTTCCACTGGGTTTGCACACCAAATTTGGAGTTCCTAGCACCAAGTGGCCATGAGATACAGGGCCCCAAATTCGGTTCAGAAAATGTCAAGCACTTTTCTGCAGCAGAGAATGACATTTTCCGAACCGAATTTGGGGCCCCATATCTCGGGGCCATTTAGTGCTAGGAACATTAGCTTTGGATATGTTATGGTACCAGTTCCACTGGGTTTGCACACCAAATTTGGAGTTCCTAGCACCAAGTGGCCATGAGATACAGGGCCCCAAATTCGGTTCAGAAAATGTCAAGCACTTTTCTGCAGCAGAGAATGACATTTTCCGAACCGAATTTGGGGCCCCGTATCTCGGGGCCATTTAGTGCTAGGAACTTCAGCTTTGGATATGTTGTGGTACCAGTTCCACTGGGTTTGCACACCAAATTTGGAGTTCCTAGCACCAAGTGGCCATGAGATACAGGGCCCCAAATTCGGTTCAGAAAATGTCAAGCACTTTTCTGCAGCAGAGAATGACATTTTCCGAACCGAATTTGGGGCCCCGTATCTCGGGGCCATTTAGTGCTAGGAACTTCAGCTTTGGATATGTTGTGGTACCAGTTCCACTGGGTTTGCACACCAAATTTGGAGTTCCTAGCACCAAGTGGCCATGAGATACAGGGCCCCAAATTCGGTTCAGAAAATGTCAAGCACTTTTCTGCAGCAGAGAATGACATTTTCCGAACCGAATTTGGGGCCCCATATCTCGGGGCCATTTAGTGCTAGGAACATTAGCTTTGGATATGTTGTGGTACCAGTTCCACTGGGTTTGCACACCAAATTTGGGGTTCCTAGCACCAAGTGGCCCCGAGATACGGGGCCCCAAAGTCGGTTCGGAAAATAAAATTTTTTGCTGCAGAAAATTGCTTGACTCCAGTATAAGTCGAGGGGGGCACTTTCAGCATAAAAAAATGTCCTGAAAAACTCGACTTATACTCGAGTATATACGGTATTTACTGAAAAAGCTTTATTTCTATTCCAAGTATAAAACTTTTATATACACTGCATTTCACAATCCCAGTGTAACAAAATTACTTTCAATTTGTAAAACTACTCCACACTGATTTTTTCTTTTTTCCCCAGAAAAAAAATAGGGAAAAAATGTTTTTTTTTTGTCATGGCTTCACAATTTCTGGAAATTTTACATCCCCACTCACAAACCTGTTGCCCTTTAACCACCTTTTCAGCTTAAAATATAAAAACACAAAAACATTTGTGCTATGTAGGGGTTAAACCACACCTTCTGTCTGTCCTCCAGGGCCACCATATGTGCAGAAGGGCTGTGTCCAGCCTTTGGGTCCTAGCAGTGCCCTTTGATGCACCTGCGCACACACACAGGTGACTTCCCACGCATGCAGAAAGACAGCGAAATCCTGAGCATGTGCAGGTGGTTGGGAAAGCCCACATGTGTCAGGCTGTGCTGTAGTGCTTACTTGTGACCTGAAGCCCGACCAAAAACTTGCCTAGGCGAGAAATGCAAAAGTGATACTTTGCAACACAAATAAAAGACATTAGTTAAAGTAGAAGTTCAGCCTAAAACTAAAATCTCTAAATCTACTGGGAGCCACATTTTGAAACTACACTAAACCAAAAATTGCTATAGATACATTTTCTGAAGCCACTCCGCGCCACAAAGCAACACGAAACCCCGCAAATGTAGTGTCTCGCCTGCAATCACGGGATTGCATTGGCATGACGCTTCTATAGTGCAATGTTGCCGGCGCCCAAGCACAGTAAATTTAAAGAACTTTTTTTTTTTTTTTTTTTGTCACTAGCTTTGGGGGGGCGGCGCCCAGGCGCCCCCTATGGACAGGCTGCCACTGTACTCGAGTATAAGTCGTTCCGAGTATAAGTCGAGGCCCTAATTTACCACAAATAAATGGGAAAAACTTATTGACCCGAGTATAAGACGAGGGTGAGAAATGCACAGCTACTGTAAGTGGAAAAGAGGGTCAACAATGCCCATTTGCAGCATCACTGTGCCCATTTGCATACCTCACTGTGCCCATTTGCAGCCATAGGTCCCCCGAACTTCAAACTCTGTAGTTAAGGGTTTCTAGATGCCCCCTAGCTGCAGCCAAAATTTGGGGTCTCTGAACCCAAAGGGTCCCGAAATGACATTGCTGCAGATGGATACAGTTGACCGAATTTGGGGCCCCGTATCTTGGGGCCACTTAGTGCTAAGAACCCCAAATTTGGTGTGCAAACCCAGTGGAACTAGCACCATAAAATTTCCAAAGCTGGGGTTTCTAGAACTGGTACCATAACATATCCAAAGCTGGAGTTCCTAGCTCCTAGTGGCCCCGAGATACAGGGCCCCAAAAATCAGTTCAGAAAATGTCAAGCACTTCTGCAGCAGAGAATGACATTTTCTGAACTGGGTTTGGGGCCCCGTATCTCAGGGCCACTAGGAGCTAGGAACTCCAGCTTTGGATATGTTATGGTACCAGTTCCACTGGGTTTGCACACCAAATTTGGAGTTCCTAGCACCAAGTGGCCATGAGATACAGGGCCCCAAATTCGGTTCAGAAAATGTCAAGCACTTTTCTGCAGCAGAGAATGACATTTTCCGAACCGAATTTGGGGCCCCGTATCTCGGGGCCATTTAGTGCTAGGAACATTAGCTTTGGATATGTTGTGGTACCAGTTCCACTGGGTTTGCACTCCAAATTTGGGGTTCCTAGCACCAAGTGGCCCCGAGATACGGGGCCCCAAAGTCGGTTCGGAAAATAAAATTTTTTGCTGCAGAAAATTGCTTGACTCCAGTATAAGTCGAGGGGGGCACTTTCAGCACAAAAAAATGTCCTGAAAAACTCGACTTATACTCGAGTATATACGGTATTTACTGAAAAAGCTTTATTTCTATTCCAAGTATAAAACTTTTATATACACTGCATTTCACAATCCCAGTGTAACAAAATTACTTTCAATTTGTAAAACTACTCCACACTGATTTTTTCTTTTTTCCCCAGAAAAAAAAATAGGGAAAAAATGTTTTTTTTTGTCATGGCTTCACAATTTCTGGAAATTTTACATCCCCACTCACAAACCTGTTGCCCTTTAACCACCTTTTCAGCTTAAAATATAAAAACACAAAAACATTTGTGCTATGTAGGGGTTAAACCACACCTTCTGTCTGTCCTCCAGGGCCACCATATGTGCAGAAGGGCTGTGTCCAGCCTTTGGGTCCTAGCAGTGCCCTTTGATGCACCTGCGCACACACACAGGTGACTTCCCACGCATGCAGAAAGACAGCGAAATCCTGAGCATGTGCAGGTAGTTGGGAAAGCCCACATGTGTCAGGCTGTGCTGTAGTGCTTACTTGTGACCTGAAGCCCGACCAAAAACTTGCCTAGGCGAGAAATGCAAAAGTGATACTTTGCAACACAAATAAAAGACATTAGTTAAAGTAGAAGTTCAGCCTAAAACTAAAATCTCTAAATCTACTGGGAGCCACATTCTGAAACTACACTAAACCAAAAATTGCTATAGATACATTTTCTGAAGCCACTCCGGTCCGGTCCCATGCTGAGCTGTTGGGCAAAGCAGAGCAACATGACATATTAATTAGGGTGAAGGTCTGCTTTAAGGGTACGTCTCTATTTCAGTGGCTGAGCTTTGGCCATTTCAAACAGGAACCCTCAATAAACATCTCTGGCCTTCCTCCCAGTGTTTCCTGTGTATCTTCCTTCTGGTGTATATTTGTTGCTCTCAACAGACAATATGTAAACAATTAACTATTGTTCTCTTTCTTGTTTCAACTTCTGACTTTGTACCTTTTGATTATTGTGTATGCTCTGCAGAAAAGTATAAAGTATATTTAAAACAAAACATTCCTGTCAGACAGCACAACAGGGATCTGACCTTTCTTGACTACTGTTAAAGCGATATAGCGATACAAAGACTCACCTGGCCTGTGTTTAGTTAAGAAGCAGGAGGAATTGATGAGGTCAGTCCTCTGATTTCTCCTATCAATCTGTGCAGCTATCTGTGTAAAGCAACGTGGCACTCTCTACCTTAGGTAGGTTGCTAGAGATAGTGTTTTTTTTTTTGTTAGAGCCAGTGCAGTAAATTTAGGCAGGCCCAGCTGAAAGCTAGGCCTGTTTATTTTTGATCTGAGGGCTGGGAGTGGTTTGAGGGTAGAAGCAGGAGATTGACGTGTAGCTTCATCTCTCCATCTCTTCAACCTCTCCATACAACCCAAACCAGAGGTGTCCTGAACAGGAGCAGGAGAAGGACAGCAGGGAACATTGCCGGTCAAGTCATCAGGGGGATCCATCCGGGGCGGTGAGTAATAGGCACGGTCGGAAGAGGGAGAAACATGCCAGGATCGGATATAAAGCCAGGAGGAGAGACTATGCTGTCGACCCCATGGGGGCACCGCTACATGCTACCAGGTTTGCTAATCTGACTGAACACCTGCAGTCAGAAGAAGGCGGCAGCGGACATCTTACTACACCCAGCTACATCTTGACTTTCAGAGTAATTTTAGCAATAAAGTGAGCGTATATAAATAAATATAGTGTATTAACATCTGTGATGCTGTTTTGATTTTACATTTTGAAAGAAGCTGGACACCAGCAGTAGGAAGGTGGCGGTGACCATGTTGGTACAACGCGCAATACTCAGCGCTAAACCTTTAGGCTTTCAAAATTAACCACTTGAAGTCCGCATTATAGCCCGAAAGATGGCTACAGCTCGGGCTTATATTGCTGGGAGGGCGTACATGGACGTCCTCCCATGCTCACTCTGCCCATGCGCCTCAGAGGGCGTGCTGGCGGCACGCTCTGTGATCGTTGAGTCATTGGGACTTGGCTGATCACAGATCGGAGTAAAGGGCCTATCTTGGGCCTTTTACCATGTGATCAGCTGTCAGCCAATGACAGCTGATCACATGATGTAAACAGAAGCAGGTAATCTGCTTTATTTTCTCTCACGCTAATGCCCCGTACACACGGTTGGATTTTCCGATAGAAAATGTTCGATGGGAGCCTGTTGTCGGAAATTCTGACCATGTGTAGGCTCCATCGGACATTCTCCATTGGAATTTCCATCACACAAAATTTGAGAGCTGGTTCTCAAATTTTCTGACAACAAAATCCATTGTCGTAAATTCCGATCGTGTGTACACAATTCCAACGCACAAAGTTCCATGCATGCTCGGAATCAAGCAGAAGAGCCGCACTGGCTATTGAACTTCATTTTTCTCGGCTCGTCGTACGTGTTGTACGTCACCGCGTTCTTGACGTTCGGAATTTCCGTCAAGATTTGTGTGACCGTGTGTATGCAAGACAAGTTTGAGCCAACATTCGTCGGAAAAAATCCATGGATTTTCTTGTCAGAAAGTCTGATCGTGTGTACGCGGCATAACAGCTTAACCCCTTCCCAACCAGCCGCTGCAGTTATACTGCGGCAGGTTGGCACTGTTGCGCGAGCTATCGTAGCTGTACGTCGACTCTTTAAGACGCTGTAGCAGGCACGTGCGTCCCCGGGGCCGATGCGTGTGCCCGGCGGGCGCGATGACCGCTTGGCACCCGCGATCGCTCGTGACAGAGCGAGAACCGGGATCTGTGTGTGTAAACACACAAATCCTGGTTCTGTCAGGGGAGAGGAGTTAGAACACACATAGGGAACACATTTAACCCCTTGATCTCACCCTAGTGTTAACCCCTTCCCTGCCAGTGACATTTACACAGTAATCAGTGGCTATTTATAGCACTAATCACTGTAGTATAAATGTCAATGGTCCCAAAAAAGTTTGTCTGCCGCAATGTCAAAAGATTGTCGTCATTATTAGTAAAAAAATAATAACAAAAAAAGTGTCATGAATCTATCCCCTATTTTGTAGACACTATAACTTTTGCGCAAACTAATCAATATACGCTTATTGTGATTTTTTTTTTACCAAAAATATGTAGAAGAATATATATTGGCCTAAACTGATGAAGAAATTTATTTATTTTAATTCGGGATATTTATTATTGCAAAAAGTACAAAATATTGTGTTTTTTTTTTAAATTGTCGCTGTTTTTTTGTTTATAACGCAAAAAATGAAAAACGCAGAGGTGATCAAATACCACCAAAAGAAAGCTCTATTTATGGGGAAAAGGGACATACAGTTAAAGCGACACAGTGCCGTATTGCAAAAAATTGCCTGGTCAGGAAAGGGGCAAATCCTTCGGGGGCTGAAGTGGTTAAGTGGGAAAAAAAAAGCAGAATACTGGCTCAGGTAAAAGAAACATTGGTCCCACACACCGTCAGCTACTTCTGCTAAGCAGTGCCTACCAGTGCCACCTACCAGTGCCCACTATCAGTGCCCATCAGTGCTCCAATCAGTGCCCATCAGTGCCACCTACCAGTGCCCATCAGTGCAGTCCCTCAGCGCCCTTCAGTGTCGCCTATCAGTGCCCATCAGTGCAGCATCATCAGCACACATCAATGAAGGAGAGAAATTACCGGTGTGCAAAATCTTATAACAAACTATGAAAACTGATTTTTTTTCAAAATTTTAGTTCTCTGTTTAGTAAAAAATAAAAAACCCAGTGGTGATTAAATGCTACCATAGTGAAAAAGGACATCGGTCCCACGCACCGACAGCTGCGGCTGCTAAGCCGTGCCCACCAGTGCCACCTACCAATGTCCACCAGTGACACCTACCAGTGCCCACTATCGGAGCCGCCAATCAGTGCCCATCGGTGCCTCATCATCAGTGCCACCTTTCAGTGCTGTCTATCAGTGCTACCTACCAGTGCCCATCGGTGCCTTATCATCAGTGCCGCCCATCAGTGCCACCTTTTAGGGCCTCCTGATCAGTGCCAACCAGTGCCCCTCAGCAGTGCTCATCAGTGCCCATCAGTGTTGCCTCAGTGCCCATCAGTGCCGCCTATCAGTGCCGCCGACTATTAGTGCCACCTACCAGTGCCCATCAGTGCCTCCTGATCAGTGCCCACTAGTCCCGCCTTATCAGTGCCTATCAGTGTAATCAGTGCCGCCTATCTGTACTGAGCAGTGCAGCCCCATCAGTGCCCATCAGTCAGTGCAGCCTATGAGTGCCCATCAGTGCAGCCTCATTAGTGCCCATCAATGAAGGAGAAAAATTACCTGTTTGCAAAATTTCATAACAAACTATGAAAAAGTTTGTTTTTTTTCAAAATTTTCGGTCTTTTTTTGTTTGTAAAGCAAAAAATAAAAACCCCAGTGGTGATTAAATACCACCAAAAGAAAGCTCTATTTGTGTGAAAAAAAATGATAAAAATTTCATATGGGTACAGTGTTACATGACCGCGTAATTGTCATTCAAAATGTGACAGAGCTGAAACCTGAAAAATGGCCTGGACAGGAAGGGGGTGAAAGTGCCCGGTAAACAAGTGGTTAATCACTTAAGGACTGGGCCTATTTTTCATACTTGTTGTTTACAAGTTAAAATCATTTTTTTTTGCTAGAAAATTACTTAGAACCCCCAAACATTATATATATATATTTTCTAACACCCTAGAGAATAAAATGGCGGTCGTTGCAATACTTTCTGTCACACCGTATTTGCGCAGCGGTCTTACAAGTGCACTTTTTTTTGGAAAAAATACACTTATGCCGCGTACACACGGTCAAACTTTTCAGCTTCAAAAGTCCGACAGCCTATCCGACAGACTTTCGACAGACTTTCAATGGACTTTTGGCGGACTTTCAACAGACTTTCTAACGACCGGACTTGCCTACACACGATCACACCAAAGTCCGACGGATTCGTACCTGATGACTCACACCGGACTAAAATAAGGAAGTTGATAGCCAGTAGCCAATAGCTGCCCTATCGTCGTTTTTTGTCCGTCAGACTAGCATACAGACGAGCGGATTTCTAGGTCCGGCGGAGTTACGACGTAAAGCTTTGAAGCAAGTTCCAAATCTAAAGTCCTTCAGATTTGCGGCTGGAAAAGTCCGCTGAAAGTCCGGGGAAGCCCACACATGATCGGATTGTCCGCCGGACTTGGTACGTCGGCGTCTGTCGGACTTTTGTAGCCGAAAAGTCCGACCGTGTGTACGCGGAATTAGCCCAGTTATCCCAGTGATACCCAATATGTCACGCTTCAAAATTGCGCGTGGAATGGCGACAAACTTTTACCCTTAAAAATCTTCATAGTCAAAAATAGGAAAAATTCTACAGGTTGCATGTTTTAAGTTACAGAGGAGGTCTAGGGCTAGAATCAATGCTCTATTACAAGGAATGTAAATATGCCTTGTAATAGAAAAAAAGCATGATAGGACCTCTTAAATATGAGATCTGGGGTCAAAAAGACCTCAGATCTCATATTTACACTAAAATGCAATAAAAAAATAAAAATGTTGTTTGAAAAAAAATAAATAAAAAATGTCCCTTTTAGAGCTATGGGCGGAAGTGACGTTTTGACGTCGCTTCCGCCCTGCTATGGTATGGAGCCGGGTGGGGGCCATCTTCCCCTCACTTAGCTCCATGCCAAGCAGGAGAAAGGACCCGATCACCTCCACCGATGCCGGCGGCTCCGGTAAGCGGCGGAGGGCACCGGAGCACGGCAGGAGGGGGGGCCCCACTTCCACCACCGATAAAAGTGATCTCGCGGTGAATCCACCGCTGAGACCACTGTTATCTGAACGTGGACCGCCCGCTGAAGAAGTGGATACTGGGGCTATGGCAGCTAGCTGCTGCCATAACAACGACATTCCACTTAAAGAGCCACCGTATAATGACGGCGGGCGGTCCGGAAGTGGTTAAACATCCAAACAGCATCACAGATGTCAATATATAATATTTATTTATATACGCTCACTTTATTGCTAAAATTACTCTGAAATTAAAGACGTAGCTGGGTGTAGTAAGATGTCTGCTGCCGCCTTCTGACTGCAGGTGTTCTCTTATATTAGCAAACCTGGTAGCTGTGGAACGCGCATGCGCAGCTGACAGAACGTCACTTCCGTTTCCTATAAACAGGAATAAATTCTGGACAGCCGTACTTGTAGATTTGCCTTGTTTATTTAAAAGGTTTACATCAAATTCAAAGGTAACAGCAGACAGGAAAAGAGCTGATGTTTCGCACTAATTTTAGTGCTTACTCATAGCTCACTTCCTTTTCCTAATCTGACGGGTTCGCTATTCTGCCAGAACACCAGCTGCCATACAAAGTGTTGCTGGCGGAATGTGGGAACGAAGACACCCAGCACAAGCTGCGGGCATTCCAGGACTGCGGGTCGGGAAAGCATCATATTTTCCGGGATGGTCCAGACGAATCAGGAAGGTTGAGGTTTGGACAAATTAAATGGCCGCGAGGCCCCTGGGAGTGTGATGCCTTAGACAACTGCCTAATTTGCAAAATTAGAGAGCCGCCTCTGCCAGCAATCTCCTCTCTACTTCTTCCTGACTCACCTCTCACCTGTCACTTAATTGTTTCTATTGCTTTAAAGCAGGGGTCTTCAAACTTTGTAAACAAAGGGCCCATTTTCTGTCCTCCAGACTTTACAGGGTCCGTACTGTGGCCACTGGGAGTAGAAATTATCCTAGCGTTGGTGGGATTAAACAATGCATCTTTGGTATGAGGGGGAGGAATAGTGCCCCATCAGTGGGAGAAAAAGTGTCCCATCATTGGTATCAGTGGGAGGAATAGTGTCCCATTATTGGTGTCAGCTGGAGGAATAGTGCCCCATCATTGGTGTCAGTGGGAGGAATAGTGCCCCACCCATCATTGGAGCACAGGTGTGTCAGGAGGAGGCTGTCTCTCTGAAGCTCCTCCAGGTGATCCGTGTGAGAGGGGACTGGTGAGGAACTCTCTCCCAGCTCTCCTGGCTCCTTTCTGGGGAAGCCATGGAGGCCAGCAGGGCCTCTCCTGCTGGAAGCTCTCAGCCATCTCCTGGGCCATCAAGTAACATACCTGCCCCTATACAACCCATGGTTGGTGATCTCTCTGCCCCTGGTGAAGATGAAGGTTCCGGGGCCATCCGGGAGCGAGTGGTGGCCGGGATTAAGGTCCTGAATAGGGAAAGAGACAAGCTCTACAAGCTCAGAGCGGAGCTGAAGCGCCTGAGAAGGCAGCGTGAGGGCTTGCATAGCCAGAGACGTGGATCCATGGATCCGGGGATCCAACTGGCCAAGGTTCGGGTGGAACACCAGGAGACCATTGTGGCCATGATGGAAGGCAGAGATGGGCCATTTAAAGAAAAGTTTTGTAATGAGAAAAGGTTTGCGAGGATGACAAAGATGGAGGTGGAGGAGGAGACCCCCAGTTCTGACCCCCTGCCCCCTCAGGTAGAGGTAAGCAGCCCCATGCCTTCCCAGGACTCAGGAGGCATGCTCAGGGCCATCCAGGTAATGGAGTCTCCTATGCGGGGGGATCAGCTGGCATTTAATGATGAGGACATTACAGACAATGTGCCTGACAAGGTAAAGCCTGTCAAGTCCCTTATTGTGGATAAAACAATTTTTGTGCCATTCAACACTGTGACTGATACAGACAATGTACCCAGTGAGAGTCAGGCTGCTAGTCCTATGTGTAGCAATGCTGTGCCTGCTGATGCTGCAGTACAGCAAAGTTTGCTTTTAAAAAATGACATTCCTGCAGATGAACTACAAGATTCAGCAGAGCCTATTAACCCCCTTTTGGCTGAAGCTGTTTGCCCCACAGCTGCTGAGGACTCTACAGCACAGCTTCAGGAGACAGCTGATATTGCAGCAGAAACTGTGATTATTCCTGATGGGAATGTGAAGTTTTGTGTGACTGATAAAAATCATCCCAGCACCAGTGTGATGAACAATGGTCCCAGTTCAAGTGTGGACAGTCCTACCAACTCCGTTCAAGCAGTGAATAATAATAGTAATGTACAGACTGCTGTGACTTCAGTGTGGGGCCTTGGCCCTGATAAACTTACCTTTGCTCAGGTGGTACGCACTGCTCCTGGTAGCTCTGCTCCCAAGCGGGGTTTTCCCCTACAGGCTTCCACTTTGAGCACCCCAGGATCTGGTCTTGGGTCTCTGGCTTCTGCTGGGGGTCCCAGACGTAATGTTGTTATTCTGAAATGGGAAGGTGGTGCGATCCCTCCAGCACGGCGTGCAGTGGTGGATTTGATTTTGGAGATGGGTTTTGGGGCAAATGATCTGTATGCCTTTATACATGTAGCTGGGACACGGGATTATACAGTTAGCTTCACCAGGCCAGAGGGTCTTGACCTGTTCTGGGAGAGATATGAGGCTCGGTGCAGGTCAAGACCTGAATGGGA
Source organism: Lithobates clamitans (assembly GCA_037952925.1). Classification (NCBI taxonomy): domain Eukaryota; kingdom Metazoa; phylum Chordata; class Amphibia; order Anura; family Ranidae; genus Lithobates; species Lithobates clamitans. Next base: position 1,599,977 of record JBBGZY010001283.1, read on the forward strand.
AGGTCTGGCCCCAGTTGCAGTTTCTCAGAGGTCTACAGTAAAAAAAATCACAATTATCCTCACTAATGAGAGTGTCCCTGCCCGGGATCTAGAGGTTTGGTTAAGGAACTATGGGGAGGTTTTGACCAAGCCCAATAAAATCCTTGATGAGCGTAACATCTGGACTGGGGGTTGGTCGGTTACAGTCAGGTTGGCCAGGGATGGGAATGTTGTCCGTCACCTGCCCTCCTCAGCTTTTATAGGGAGGGATAGGATGACTGTTTTTTACCCTGGTCAGCCGAAGCTGTGTCACCGCTGTGGAGAAAAGGGGCATTTGAGTTCCTCCTGTTCAGCCTTGATATGTTCAGTGTGTCGGGGTCAGGGTCATATGGCTAAGGACTGCACCGAAATGATCAGGTGCAACCTGTGCCTGCGCCTTGGCCACCCCTACAGCAGATGTCCTGAAGCTTGGCACAATATGGAGAAGGAGGTAATTGATGACATGTCAAGGCTGGACAGGATGGAGGGTGAGGCCCCTGGTGTACCATCCTCCTCTGCGGTGACCGACTCCCCTGGTCCTGCTCAGGATCCCTCTCCAGTTCCTGTGGCCACCCCTCATGTGTCTGTAAGTATTCCTTCTGTATCTGTATCTGTCTCCCCCCAGCCTACTGTACCCTCTCCTCTTGTGTCAGAACCTTCCAAGTCTGTGCCCCCTGAGTCAGTTACCCCCCAGGAGTCTACCCCTCCTAAGTCTGATTCAAAGGGAGCACCCCCCCCACCAGCAGTAGTAGTGGGTACTAAAAAGGTTGCTTCTTCCTCTGTAAAGAAGTCTTCTGTAAAGACTTCACAGAAAAAAGTAAGAGATGAGGGCATCTCTGAAGCTGACCTGCAGTACCTGGAGGAGAGAAGGAAGGTTGGGAAGCGGAAGAAGCAGGTGGTGAGGACAGAACAGGCTCCAGTGCCTGTCTCCAACTGGTACAGGTCCTCTAATTGGGATATTTCTTCATCTGGAGCTTCTTCGGAGCGAAGTTCTGATTCCGAAATGGAGTTTGAGGCGGCCTCAAGAAAGAGAGAGGCTTCTGGTGATGAGCAGCAGAGGGGAGCTAAGAAGCAAACCACCCAATAACCCAAATGGCGGTTCCCCCTCCGTTAAAAGTGGTGACAATAAATGTCGCCAGCATTAAGTCAGTAAGAGCTCGTTCTATGGCCTTCTTTTTGTTCAGCCAATTAGATGCTGAAATTTTATTTTTGCAAGAGACTAGGCTCACCTCCTTGGCAGATATTCATATGGCCAAGAGAGAGTGGAGGTATGGTCCATCTTACTGGTCTCTTGCGGCCGAGCCTTACGGCGGTGTGGCGGTGTTGTTTAAAACCGGCATGGTAACTGTTCGGCGGGTTATTGAGGTGGAGATTGGGAGATGTATGGTCTTAGACGTCCTTGTGGGAGGGCAGGACCTGCGCCTAATTAATGTTTATGGACCGCACACAAAGTGGGACAGGAAATGCCTTTTTACAAGGATCAAGCCATTTCTTTTTACATCCCGGCAAGTGGTCTTTGGAGGTGACTTTAATACAGTAACTAGGCCCAAGGACAGGAAGGACTTCAAGGACAGGCTGGGATATGATAGCGTTTTTTTAAATAGTATGGTTAGGGATGCTGGTCTTGTGGATGTGCACATTAAGCACCTCCCGGATGACACTGGGTTCACCTTTCATCGAGGTAATAGTCAGAGTAGAATAGATAGGTTTTTTTTTGAAGGAGACCTCTGCTTTCTCACCCCCAGTGGTGCAGGCAGTAGAGTTCTCTGATCACTGTATGCTATCTGTGGTCCTGAATGCTTCAGACGCCCCTCAGAGGGGCAAGGGCATCTGGAGATTGAATTCGACTCTACTCAAGGAAGAACATGTTAGACAATCCTTTGTGGAATTCTTTCAGGCACAGGTGACCATCCTGGACTTTTGTAGCAGCAAGGCTGAGTGGTGGGAGCTGACCAAAAAGAGGATTGCTGGATTCTTCAGGGGCCTAGCCAATAGAAAGCAGTTTAATAAATACATGACCTACCAACGTTTACGGAGAAAGCTGGATATTCTTGTCTCGAGAGGAGGAGATCCTGGGGCAATCTCCGAAGTGAAACTCCTTCTCAGGAAGTGTCAATATGACCGGCATGCCTCTTTGGTTCTGGAGAGGGACTATGGGAAGTACCACTCGCCTGACCCTTACCAAAACTGCAAACAAGGTGTAGCTGTTAAAACGGTCGTTGGCCTTAAGGACAGTACAGGTTCCTTGACAAAGTCCAGGTCAGGGATTCTGGAGGTCGTGAGGTCCTTTTATGCTGACCTTCTTGGGAGGAAAGAGCTTGACCGTGACAAGATGGAAAGCTTTTTGGACTCTACTCCAGGTCTAAATGATGAAGATGTACCATTGATGAATTTGACAGAGGAGATCACAGTTGAAGAGGTGATAAGGGCAATTGAACAGCTTGCCATCAAAAAATCACCTGGACCGGATGGCTTGACGGCTGAGTTTTACAAAGCTTTTAAGTCTATTCTGGCCCCACATTTGGTAGAGGTTTTTAACAGTTGCCTTGCTGAGGGGGTACTTCCCTCTTCCATGAGGCACTCAGCTGTGATTCTTCTTTCAAAGGGTAAAGATCCTTCGATGGTTGAGAATTGGCGCCCCATCAGCCTTCTTAATGTCGATAGAAAGATACTGGCAAAGATCATTTTCTGGCGCCTATCGTCAGTAGCAGAGTCTTTGCTTTCTCGCCATCAGCACTGTTCGGTCCAGGGTAGGTGCACCTTCACAGCAGTTTTAGCTGTCCGGGAGGCCTTGGAGCGGTGCAGGGCTGCAGGCTGGGGAAAGTATTTGCTGACATTGGATCAGGCAAAGGCTTTTGATCGTGTTAACCATGAGTACCTGTGGTTGCTCCTTAGTAAGTACGGTCTGCCGGGTGGTTTTGTCGATTGGTTAAAAGTCTTGTATGAGGGGGCAGAGAGCTTTCCTCTTGTTAATGGTTGGGTTGGGCAGTCCTTTGAGGTTGGCTCCGGGGTGCGCCAGGGTTGTCCCCTGAGTCCCCTGCTCTATGTGTTTGCAATCGACCCCTTCATCAGGAGGCTAGAGAGCGGCATGTTGTGTGGGGTGCCAGTGGGGCTTCCGGGTGAGCCGCCTTTGAGGGTTGTTGCCTATGCGGACGATGTGTCGGTGATTGTCACTGGGGCGGATGAAGCAGAGGAGGTGGTCTCTCTGACATCACGGTATTCTGAAGCATCAGGCTCCAAGATCAATCAGGAAAAGAGTGAAGTTTTCTGGATGGGAAAGGAAGGTGAGGGGTTTGATCTCCCGGACACCTTTCCAGTGCCCCAGGAAAGAATTAAGATTTTAGGCATTGAATTTGGACCTGGCGATTATGGCCTCAAAAACTGGAAAGGCAGACTGTAAATTGCCAATACTAAGGTGGTCAGCTGGAAGAGATGGAAGTTATCTATGAGGGAAAGGGTTGATCTGATTAAGACTTACCTGATTCCGATCTTCTTGTATGTCAGCTTTGTCTGCATCTTGCCAGTGTCTCTCTATGCTAGGGTCAGTAGTGTGTTCTTCCAGATGTTGTGGGGGAACAGACTGAACCCCATCAAGAGGAATAAAAATAAAAAAAAAAACAATGTGTCTGCGCTAGAAAAAATCGCTGCACTCAAAGTGCAGTACTGGTAAACATAAACAACATGGGTGTTGATATATATGTGCATGCGTAAAAATACCCCTAGGTGCTAAAGTATAAAGTGCACAGTGCTATGTGAAACACAGCAAGTGAGTGATCAAACAAAACAACATATCCATTAAAATATCAAAATAAAATACAAGAGGATATAACAAACAGTGAATAAATGAAGTCCAAAAACGTGTATATCCAATGATATAAAAGTGCCCAAATAAATTAGTCCAAAAATTTGGTGAATTTCACATATCCTATCTTCCAAACTGTGCCACCAAAAAACATGCTGTGGTGTCTTCCAGCCGCCCCCACAGGTGTATATGCTCACCTTCCTGTGTGTGACACAGCGATTAGACTATGTCAAACAAAGCCTTGGAGCCACTCCTGTGCTCATTAGGAACCAGCTGTGCAGACTTCCAATGTTCTCAAGTGGAGATGGTTTATGCAAGAGAAAAAAACTCCATAGCGCAATATGTAGGTATAAAGGATTTTAATCAAATAATCAGCTCCCCTCACATATATGTGCATGCGTAAAAATACCCCTAGGTGCTAAAGTATAAAGTGCACAGTGCTATGTGAAACACAGCAAGTGAGTGATCAAACAAAACAACATATCAATTAAAATATCAAAATAAAATACAAGAGGATATAACAACCAGTGAATAAATGAAGTCCAAAAACGTGTATATCCAATGATATAAAAGTGCCCAAATAAATTAGTCCAAAAATTTGGTGAATTTCACATATCCTATCTTCCAAACTGTGCCACCAAAAAACATGCTGTGGTGTCTTCCAGCCGCCCCCACAGGTGTATATGCTCACCTTCCTGTGTGTGACACAGCGATTAGACTATGTCAAACAAAGCCTTGGAGCCACTCCTGTGCTCATTAGGAACCAGCTGTACAGACTTCCAATGTTCTCAAGTGGAGATGGTTTATGCAAGAGAAAAAAACTCCATAGCGCAATATGTAGGTATAAAGGATTTTAATCAAATAATCAGCTCCCCTCACTGGGGTACTCACATATTGTGGGTGCGTGAGTGCACCATCCTTAACAAGCATAAAACGGTCAATCTCTCGGTGTGGTGTGCGGTGCGGCGTGTGTAACGAAAATCTCCTGCTCTCTCTCTGCTGACAGCTCCGTCCAGGCCCCTCCCCTACGCGTGTTCGGCACCGGGACCACGTGCCTTCTTCAGGGGGAATCTGGTTCCTAATGAGCACAGGAGTGGCTCCAAGGCTTTGTTTGACATAGTCTAATCGCTGTGTCACACACAGGAAGGTGAGCATATACACCTGTGGGGGCGGCTGGAAGACACCACAGCATGTTTTTTGGTGGCACAGTTTGGAAGATAGGATATGTGAAATTCACCAAATTTTTGGACTAATTTATTTGGGCACTTTTATATCATTGGATATACACGTTTTTGGACTTCATTTATTCACTGGTTGTTATATCCTCTTGTATTTTATTTTGATATTTTAATTGATATGTTGTTTTGTTTGATCACTCACTTGCTGTGTTTCACATAGCACTGTGCACTTTATACTTTAGCACCTAGGGGTATTTTTACGCATGCACATATATGTGAGGGGAGCTGATTATTTGATTAAAATCCTTTATACCTACATATTGCGCTATGGAGTTTTTTTCTCTTGCATAAACCATCTCCACTTGAGAACATTGGAAGTCTGCACAGCTGGTTCCTAATGAGCACAGGAGTGGCTCCAAGGCTTTGTTTGACATAGTCTAATCGCTGTGTCACACACAGGAAGGTGAGCATATACACCTGTGGGGGCGGCTGGAAGACACCATAGCATGTTTTTTGGTGGCACAGTTTGGAAGATAGGATATGTGAAATTCACCAAATTTTTGGACTAATTTATTTGGGCACTTTTATATCATTGGATATACACGTTTTTGGTCTTCATTTATTCACTGTTTGTTATATCCTCTTGTATTTTATTTTGATATTTTAATGGATATGTTGTTTTGTTTGATCACTCACTTGCTGTGTTTCACATAGCACTGTGCACTTTATACTTTAGCACCTAGGGGTATTTTTACGCATGCACATATATATCAACACCCATGTTGTTTATGTTTACCAGTACTGCACTTTGAGTGCAGCGATTTTTTCTAGCGCAGACACATTGTTTTTTTTATTTTTATACTTTGCACGAATATGGAACGTGACTGAGTGTTTGCAGCTGGTCTCCACTGTTCACTTATTATTTTGTAGGCATTTATCCGTAAGTGGCTCGCAGGGTTTCATATATATTTTGTTTCCCATCAAGAGGAATGTCACCTATCTATCCAGGAGGGAGGGTGGCTTAGGTATGGTCAACCCAGTTCTTTTCTTTTCACTGCTTTTTCTCAAGTTTAATATTGGTAATATGCTTGCAGTGGAACCTCCTGGATGGGCAGGCATATTTAGATCTTGGTTTAGGCCTTTTCTACGACTTTGGGAAGAAGGTGGCGAAGTGAAGAATCTCAGGGGTCATCGTGGTCAGCTACCAGCCTATGTCGCTCCGTGCCTGAAGTTACTACGGCAGTGGCGACTGTCGGCTGAAGATCTCAGATCGGTTCCGAGGAAAGTCCTTATGAGTCGAGTCTTGAGCGAAGTCTTTCATGACCCACTGGCCTTAAGGGATTGCCCAGGCCCAGTTTTGAGGGCAGGGTTAAGACTTATTAATTTGGACAGAGTACCCCCTAAATTCAGGGACCTGGCCTGGTTGTGCTTCCATGGGAGACTCTATGTTAGGGGCAATTTGAAATTCCGCAGTGGGGTGGATCGTAGCTGTCCTCGGGAGGAGTGTGCAGGTGAGGAGGAGACTATGGACCATTTTCTGCTTCATTGCCCTTTTAACATAGAGGTGTACAAACAGGTGGGACGGGCCCTCGGTGTCCCTTTCCTCTCCAGGCTGGGTTATGCTGAGTGGGTGTACGGAGCATTCAATACTGGTGGGGTTTTTTGTTTAGATACACTTTTTCTAGTTAGCCTAGTAGTCCGTTATTTCACTTGGAACGCACGGTGTCAGGTCTGCATTCGGCGTAAAATCCTTCCTGTTCAGGTGGTGGTGTATGACATTTTGCATAAGGGGGAGAAGATTCGGGTGCTCGAGAGAGACAAGCGGAGTCAGGGGGCTTGGTTGAAGGCGTGGAGGGGTTTCAAGCCTCCCTGACTGCCAGGAGTCTCTTTCCCGGGTGTGGCTGTCTGTCTCTTATCACCCTAGATTATTATTTTTTTGGATTAATTTTTGATAAATGGCTGCGTACATAGGTGATGGGTTGTGCCTCTTAGGCCCTCTCTGCTGCTTTATGTAAATAATTTTGGTAGTGGATTATGTATATATTGTATATATTCTGAACATGGATGTGTATTCCTTGGATTTCTGTTGAAGTTTTGTTTTTTACTTTTGTATAAAATTGGTTGCTTGATTCTTTTAATAAAAGATCAATAGTGCCTCATCATTGGTATCAGTGGGAGGAATAGTGCCCCACCCATCATTGGGGCACAAGTGTGTCAGGAGGAAGGTGTTTCTGAAGCTGCTGCAGGTGATCTGTGTGAGAGGGGAGTGGTGGTGAAATCTCTCCTAGCCCTTCTGGTCCCTTTCTGGGGAAGCCATGGAGGCCAGCGGGACCTCTCCTGCTGGAAGCTCACAACCATCTCCTGGGCCATCAGGTGACATGCCTGCCCCTGTACAAGCCATTGCTGGTGATCTCTCTGCCCCTGGTGAGGATGAAGGCTCAGAGGCCATTCGGGAGCGAGTGGTGGCCAGGATTAGGGTCCTGAATAGGGAGAGAGACAAACTCTACAAACTGAGAGCGGTGCTGAAGCATTTGTGGAAGCAGCATGAGGGCTTGCACAGCCAGGAACGTGGATCCATGGATTCAGAAATCAAACTGGCCAAGGTGCGGGTGGAACGCCAGGAGAGCATTGTGTCCATGATGGAAGGCAGAAATGGGCCCTTCAAGGAAAAATTTTGCAATGACAGAAGGTTTGCGAGGATGACAAAAATGGAGGTGGAGGAGGAGGAGACCCCCTGTTCTAACCCCCTGCCCCCTCAGGAAAAGGTAAGCAGCCCCATGCCTTCCTAGGACTCGGGAGGCATGCTGAGGGTAATCCAGGCAATGGAGGCTCCTATGCAGGAGGATCAGCTGGTGTTTCATGATGAGGACATTACTGATAATGTGCCTGACAAGGTAATGCCGGTCAAGCTCCATGTGGTGCATAAAACTGTTTTTGTGCCATTTAACACCATGACTGATGCTGACAATGTGCCCAGTTATAATCAGGTTGCTAATCCTAGGTGTAGCAATGCTGTACCTGCTGATGCTGTAGTGCTTTTAACCACTTAATCCCCAGACCAATTCGCTACCTAAAGACTAGAAGACTAGCGCTGCTTTAACTGGTAACTGCGCGGTCATGCAATGCTGTACCCAAACGAAATTTGCGTCCTTTTGTTCACACAAATAGAACTTTGACTCCATTTCGGAAAGTAGACACCCCAAGAAAATTGCTGAGAGGCACGTTGAGCCCATTGAATAATTAATTTTTTTGTCCCAAGTGATTGAATAATGACAAAAAAAATTTTTTTTTTACAAAAAGTTGTCACTAAATGATATATTGCTCACACATGCCATGGTTATATGTGGAATTGCACCCCAAAATACATTTTTCTGCTTCTCCTGGGTACGGGGATACCACATGTGTGGGACTTTTTGGGAGCCTAGCCACATACAGGGCCCCGAAAAACCAAGCACCGCCTTCAGGATTTCTAAGGGCATAAATTTTTTATTTCACTCCTCACTACCTATCACAGTTTTGAAGGCCATAAAATGCCAAGATGGCACAAACCCCCCCAAATAACCCCATTTTGGAAAGTAGACACCAAAAGCTATTTGCTGAGAGGCATGTTGAGTCAATGGAATATTTTATATTTTGCCACAAGTTGTAGGAAATTGACAAACTTTTTTTTTTTTTGCACAAAGTTGTCACTAAATGATATATTACTCAAACATGCCATGGGCATATGTGGAATTACACCCCAAAATACATTCTGCTGCTTCTCCTGAGTAAAGGGATATCACATGTGTGGAACTTTTTGGGAGCCTGGCCGCATACGGGGCCCCGAAATCCAAGCACCGCCTTCAGGATTTCTAAGGGCGTAAATTTTTGATTTTACTCCTCACTACCTATCGCAGTTTTGAAGGCCATAAAATGCCAAGATAGCACAACCCCCCCCCCCAAATGACCCCATTTTGGAAAGTAGACACCCCAAGCTATTGGCTGAGAGGCATGGTGAGTATTTTGCAGCTCTCATTTGTTTTTGAAAATGAAGAAAGAAAAGAAAAATGTTTTTTTTTTTTCTTTTTTCAATTTTCAAAACTTTGTAACAAAAGGTGAGGTCTGCAAAATACTCACCATACCTTTCAGCAAATAGCTTGGGGTGTCTACTTTCCAAAATGGGGTCATTTTGGGGTGGGTTTGTGCCATCTGGGCATTCCATGGCCTCCGAAACTGTGATAGGCAGTGAGGAGTGAAATAAAAAATATACATCGTTAGAAAGCCTGAAGCGGTGCTTGGTTTTCGGGGTCCCGTACGCGGCTAGGCTCCCAAAAAGTCTCACACATGTGGTATCACCGTACTCAGGAGAAGCATCAAAATTTATTTTTGGGTGTAATTTCACATATGCCCATGGCATGTTTGAGCAGTATATCATTTAATGACAACTTTGTGCAAAAAAAAAACATTGTCTTTTTCCCGCAACTTGTGTCAAAATATGAAATATTCCATGGACTCGACATGCCTCTCAGCAAATAGCTTGGGGTGTCTACTTTTCAAAATGGGGTAATTTGGGGGGGTTTTGAACTGTCCTGACATTTTTTGCACTACATTTAGAAGCTTATGTCACACATCACCCACTCTTCTAACCACTTGAAGACAAAGCCCTATCTGACACTTTTTGTTTACATGAAAAAATATTTTTTTTTGCAAGAAAATTACTTTGAACCCCGAAACGTTATATATTTTTTAAAACAAAGGCCCTAGGGGCATGGCCAATCATATGAGGAAGTAAGACGCTCCCTTCTGGAGCTCCCGCACACGCCGGACAAATCAAGGCTCTCAGCGCTTCCCAACACCCGGAATAAGGTCGTTATGGGGAGGAGAGGTGGGGGAGACGGACACCATACCCCCGATCCACATCTTGAAGGGGATACTGACCGTTTTTTCACTCGTTTGGGGCAGAATCGTTCCGACCCCTCCCCCTGTCCAAGATGGCGCCGGCCCGGACCTCAGACACACATGCGGCCTCACAGGGAGCTGTTTCACAACGCTCCACACCCCACATGAAGACCAGACAGCATGCCAGGTCCCCCCCTGATTCAGAGACAGGCTCGGTCCGCTCTGCTTCCATTCCCCAGACGCTCACAGGTCCTATGGTGGATGGGACATGGAGGCATACATCAAAGCACTCCCTACCAGGCATGACTTTGAGGCCTGTGTGCAGCGACTCGAGCGCTCATATAAACAAGAAATAACTGAACTGTGCAGGGATGTCACTAACAGACTGGAAGAAGTGAAACATAATATGGAGGAGACTGCGTCCACACTGCAAGCACATGAAACCATTTTACATGAGCACACTCTGCAGATCCAGCAATTGATGTACCATCAGGATGACCAGAAAAACAGGGCCAGACGTTACAATATACGCATATGTGGCCTCCCAGAATCTGTTGAAACCAAAGACCTAGCCCCTGCAGTCATCGCCATGTTTAACGAGCTGCTCCAGAAAGACAAAGATGGAACTTAATCTTATCCACAGAGCTCTCGGCCCTAAGAATCCGAACCCGGAACACCCCAGGGATGTTATCTGCAGGGTGCACTTTAATGCGATTAAAGACGCCATCATGCAATCTGCACGGGCTCAAAATGCCATATACTTCAATGGCACCCCTGTGTCTCTGCTTCCGGACGTCTCTAAACTGACCCTGGACATGCGACGCACTCTGAAACCCCTCACTGGTGGCCTCCAAGCAAGACAGATGAAGTACCGCTGGGGCTTTCCCTTTAACCTGTTTGCATCTCATGAAGGGAAGTCCGCGACATTTCGCACACTAGGTGATCTCCCCAAGTTCCTTGGGACTTTTGAACTGCCACAGATCTCAATCCCAGACTGGCCACTTCATGCAGCTACTCCTGGATTCAAAGTTTCTACAGGATGGCAGAAGCAAACGAAGAAGAACAAACGGTCCAAGTCGGGCTTCTCCAAAGTGACAGATGGATGAACCTTAGCCTCTGTTACCTGACTGATCATAATTTTCTTCACAGGCCACAGACCGGTGAAGACATCCCTGTCTATAATTTTGTTGGGACACTATGCTACTAACCCAAATTCTTACTCTCTCCATACAGGTTTTATGTTATTAGTTTATTTCTTTCCTAAACATGTCATTTAGTATAACTACCTGTTGTACGGGAGGCATTCCTCTTTATGATCATTGCTCCCTCTACATGTCTCATCCCCCCCCTCCCTTTTTTTTTATATATCAAAAAATGTTAAGTTTTGATGCTGTGTAAGGAGCTCTGCATGCTGTTCAGGTCCTAGTGTATCTTTGGGAGACTTGCCCTCCTAGAGAATTATGCACAGTTGTTCATTACACACACAGCAGTGTGGGGCCCTGAGCCGTTTTATTAATGGTTGAAAATTTTTTGTTGTCGCCCGAAGTGTGCAGGCCCCTCTGTGCATTGACCGCGATCCCCCCACTTAGGGTCTTCAGCGCCCATAGCGGTCTTAGCTGATATGTTGTCTACAACATTAATAGTGAGGCTGTTACGGCCTCGGTTTCCTCTTTCTACTTCTGCTTTTCTTTTTTCATTGCTTTACGGACTTTCCTCCTCTCATCTCACCACTAGGTGTCTCTCTATTCCCCTCTTCATCCCCTACACCCATTCTTTTGAGACAGCGAACCTCCCCTGCGTTCATTTTTATTTACCATATAAACCAGCGTTCTCATGGCGGAACAAACCTCCTTGAAAGTCTCCTCATTGAATTGTAGGGGCCTTAATACCCCAGAGAAGAGAAGGCAAATACTATATCACTTTCATAAAATACGCACCCAAATCCTTCTTTTGCGGGAAACCCACTTTAGATCAGACAAAATTCCACAGTTTCTCCATAAACAATACCCCACTTGGTTTCACAGTACCAACCCCTCAGCAAAATCTGAAGGGGTTTCCACAGCATTCCATGCATCATTCACCCCAGATGTTCTTCACACTTAATTTGAGCCACTGGGTAGATATGTTTTTATTAAACTGTCACACCTGAGTATAATTTATACTGTTATTAACATATACTCTCCAAATCAGACCAACAGCAATTTCTCTCCTCGGTGATCTTCCGTCTGAAAAGATTCAGCACAACCAACATGATCCTGGGAGGGGACCTCAATGCCACCTTGATTCCTTGTCTTGACTCCTCAACTGGTAAGTCCTCAATCACCCCGGCCTCCCTGACCAAAATGAGAGCACTTCTATCTGACTTATCCCTAGTAGACGTGTGGAGGATGCTACACCCTAACACTAAAGACTACACTTATTATTCCCCTGCACATACTTCCTACAGTAGATTGGACTACCTCCTTATTTCCCAATCTCTATTAGACTACTCACCTTCCGCCTCTATTGGTCTCACCCTTTGGTCGGATCATACCCCCATATACATGAGCTTGGGGAATATCCCCATACACAATTGGAGCTCCTCTTGGAGGCTGAACGATAATCTACTGGCTGATTCAGTATGCACACAAGACATAGTACAGACCATTAAACACTTTGTGTCAGACCCCGCCCAAGACAACACTACCCCGCTAACGAAATGGGAAGCGCTCAAATGTGTACTTAGGGGCAAATTTATCCAACACGGGTCCCGACTGAAGCGAGCCCGCACGGCGAACACGACACATCTTCTCACCACCATAGCCACTCTGGAAGAGTCGCATAAAAAGAACCCTGACAATGCGGTTCTTCTAGACCTCACCAATGCTAGGAGGGACCTCTTGCTAATCTTTGCTGAGAGATCTTTGATAGTTCGTGATAAGGGGCGATTTGCCCCTTACTCATAGGCCAACAAATGTGGCAGACATTTAGCAAACACACTCCAACTCGGCAGGCCCGATGATCCATACCGTTTATAAACTCCCCCGTTAAAGGTAAAATAATAACTCAGCAATAGCCGCAGAATTCCGCCGATATTACTCCACCCTGTACAAACTCACCCCGCCACCTATGCCTACCTCGCAAGACCTGCTCTCATATATACAGGAGAAAGCACTCCCGCTCTTTCCAGTGTCTGATGCGGAGGATCTAGAGTCCCTCTTGTCCGAAACGGAATTCCAAACCACCATAAAGAAGCTCAAAAATGGCATGAGCCCTGGCCCAGAACGGTTTTCCACACGCTTTTATAAAACGTTTGCAACTCAACTTTCACCATTGTTAACAAAAGCATTTAATGCTATTGGTGAGAACATTGCCCCTTCTTCTACTTTACTCCAGGCCCAAATAGTAGTCATTCCTAAATCTGGTAAAGATCCCTTTCTCTGCCCCAACTACAGACCGATATCCCTTCTAAATATTGATCTAAAACTGTACACAAAGATCCTCGCAAATCGGCTCTCTCCTTTGCTACTGGAAATAATACATAAAGACCAGGTGGGCTTTGTTCCTGGTCGTGAAGCCAGGGACAACACCACCAAGACCATACACTTAATAACATACGCTCAGCGCCATCATATACCAGCCTGCCTTCTCTCCTGTGATGCAGAAAAGGCCTTTGATAGGGTCAGCTTGTCTTTTCTTCAAGCTACTCTTTCCCAATTAGTACTAGGCCCGAAAATGCTGACACGCATAATGTCCCTGTACTCTACCCCTTCTGCTATGGTTTTGGTGAATGGCATTCAATCAGAAAAATTTACGATCACCAACGGCACCAGGCAGGGCTGTCCTCTCCCCCCACTCCTGTTCACCCTGGTGATTGAACACTTGGCCCAAGCTATCAGAGCAAATCCTAACATACACGGCATTCAGACCCCCTCATCCCCTTGTAAACTTTCCCTATATGCAGATGATCTGCTTCTATACGTAACCCAACCCCATATTAGCATACCCTCTATACTTGGAGAGATAGATCGATTCGGCTGTTTCAGTAATTACAAACTAAACATTATTAAAACAGAAGCCCTGAACCTGTCTCTGACACAGTCTACTCTCCTCCCTTCAGACCAACTTTTCATTTCAATGGCGATCGAATTCTATCTCATATTTAGGTACGGCCATACCAAAACAATCCTCAGACATATATACCCTGAATTTCAGCCCACTGCTCAAAAGACTCCGTCACCTCACTGAGGATCGGATGGACCTACCATTGTCCTGGGTAGGTCGCATGAACGCATTAAAACTGGACATACTCCCCAAGTTACTGTACTTATTTCAGGCCCTCGCTATGGCCCTTCCTTCAGTGTTTTTCCGCACCCTTCGATCTATGGCTATTCGATTTGTATGGAGGGGGAACCACCCGAGGCTGAAACATAAACTTTTGTGCTCTCCTATCACTAAAGGCGGGCTAGGCCTACCTGATTTTGAGCTTTATCATACATCGGCAATTGTCTCCCGTATCCTCGAGTGGTTTCCCCACCCTGTGATCAAAGCCTCCACATCAGTGGAACAAGACCTGTCTACACTTGACCTACGAACGCTTCTTTGGGGCTATGATCGGACTCACAAATCACTTTCAACATTGTCCCCTCTCACTAGAGATGCTTTGGCAATCTGGTACCGTAGAAAGGACAGCTACTCGTTATCATCCGAACCAAGTCCCCTCACCCCCCTGTTTGATAATCCACACCATAGATAACTACAGCAGGGACTCCTGGCCCCCGGCACGACAGATTGTCGACAATACCCTAGGGACCTTTTTAGCTACTCAAACAGACACTACTTCCAAGGTGACATGGCTCACTCGTAGACACCTGACTTCTTATTGTAAGAAGCTCCACGAATCTAAACAGATCCACAGACCTCACGCCCTTACCCTCCATCACCCTCCATCGCACTTCTTTCCATTCTACCCGGTACTGTCAAATCACAAAAAAATAACCTCTTGAAATTCTTTCTCAGTGCAGGACGGCAACTAATACCCAGGCACTGGAAAACCACGACACCCCCTTCCCTTATAGAGTGGGTAGGTGAAGTAAACAATATTATGTTCATGGAGGAGATGCAAGCCAAGGCATTAGATAAACAAGCAAAGTTCTATTTCGTCTGGAGTATATGGAGGCATTACTCTACTTCAGATAAACTCAAGCAGAGACTCTTGGGGAATAATACCACCTAAGAGATGAAACTGTCCCACTCGTGTGTCCATACACCGGGTCTATAGAACACACCTCGGACTGAGGTTTGCTCTCTCTCCAACCCCCCTTCCCCTCCCCCACTCTCGCTTACACCCCTACAACTTCTCCCTTCCTCACCCTTATTCTCTCCTATCCTGTTAATTCCAACTTCTTTTTATTTGTCTCCTCCGACCACCCTATGTTGCAATGCAATTCATAAGTTTTCCCTTCCCTAACTATGGGTATTTTTTTTATTCTCCACTTCTTAGGAGATTTGGAATTTTGTCACTGAGATGTGTCTGACAATCATTGTTGTTCTAGTTTAATTACTCAGTTTCCCTGGGCTTCTGGGAGCAGCAGGATCCCAAAGGGGCTTCCAGACCCAGGGAACAATAGCACTCACATACAAATCAGACATATGTTTACGAGGCTACCTTACGGATTGATTTCAAGTTACAAGTACTGGATTGCACTATATTTGTTATTTGTATGACTCAAATTTGTAGACCAGGAGGCCTGATGCCAGGCAACTGGCAATGTTTCTATTTTTTCCTGTTTCTGTTTAAATACATGTTAAAACAATAAAACTTATTGAACCATAAAACAAAGGCCCTACAGATTAAAATGGTGGGTGTTTCATTTTTTTTTCACACAGTATTTGAGCAGCGATTTTTCAAACGCATTTTTTTTTTTGAAAAAACACACTTTTTTTTTTTTAAAACACTAAAACACACTATATTGCCCAAATGTTTGATGTAATAAAAAAAGATGATCTTAGGCAGAGTACATGGATACCAAACATGACATGCTTTAAAATTGCGCACAAACGTGCAGCGGCGACAAACTACATACATTTTTAAAAGCCTTTACAGGTTACCACTTTGGATTTACAGAGGAGGTCTACTGCTAAAATTACTGCCCTCGATCTGACTTTCGCGGTGATACCTCACATGCATGGTGCAATTGCTGTTTACATATGACGCCAGACCGACGCTTGAGTTCGCCTTTGAGCGAGAGCAGGGGGGGACAGGGGTGCTTATTTCTTTTTCTTTTTTTTTTTTTAATTATTTATTTTGCTTTTTTATATTATTTTTAAACTGTTCCTTTAATTTTTTTAATCATTTTTATTGTTATCTCAGGGAATGTAAATATCCCCTATGATAGCAATAGGTAGTGACAGGTACTCTTTTTTGAAAAAATTGGGGTCTATTAGACCCTAGATCTCTCCTCTGCCCTCAAAGCATCTGGCCACACCAAGATCGGTGTGATAAAATGCTTTCCCAAATTCCCAATGGTGCTGTTTACATCCGGCGAAATCTAAGTCATGAAATGCTCATAGCTTCCGGATTCTTAGGCCATAGAGATGATTGTAGCTGTTCTGGTCTCTGATTGGCTCTATGGTCAGCTGGCGGAACCACCGGCTGCATTCTCAGGTTCCCTGTTGGGACAGGAGAGCCAGAGAAAACCATGGACGGTGGGAGGGGGGGGGACATTCCCTCCCACTGCTTGTAAAAGCAGTCTAGAGGCTAATTAGCCACTAGGATTGCTTTTACATGAAAGCTGACCGCTGGCTGAAAAGAATGATACCAAGATGACACCTAAACCCGCAGGCATCATTCTGGTATAACCACTCAAAGTCCAGCAACATACCAGTACGTTGGTGATCCTTGTTGGGCATATATTGTAATCTTTTTTTTTATGCAGCCTGTGGGCTGAAGAGATTAATCGGTGGCTATGCCCACCATTGGAATACCTCCCTTCATCCACCCATATCTAATGATGGGCATACTTGCACCATTTTGTTTTTAACTGTGGTGGTGAAATCACCTCCTACAGCGCTGGAGTCACGGCTTTATGTATCGTGGAAGCAAACGCTGTTGCTGTCAAGATAAATAAATTAGTACTGTAGCTGAATGGCCTAAAGAATATAGGCTGAAGCATGGGGACATCCGCCCCAAAAGTTAGGAGCAAATCGCTCCTCCACCCCTGCTGCCCTCATGGTTCAGCATATATGCTCATTTTTTTAACTGTGGTGGTGAAATCACCTCCTACAGTGCTGGAGTCACGGCTTTATGTATCGTGGAAGCAAACGCTGCTGCTGTCAAGATACCGGTAAATAAATCCGCGCTGCAACTGAAGTTCGTACCTGCTAAGCAAATGATGGTTAACAATAAAACAAATTAACATTACAGTATAACGTTAAGACATACCATACCTGCAAAGCAAATACAAAAAAAAATAGTAAAAAAACCCCCCATTTTTTAACACAATCTGTGCCTAAAATATATATATGCCAAAGCATGGGGGCATCCGCCCCAAAAGTTAGGAGCAAATCACTCCTCCACCCCTGCTGCCCCCATGCTTCGGCATATATGCTCTTTTTTTAACTGTGGTGGTGAAATCACCTCCTACAGAGCTACAGTCACGGCTTTATGTATCGTGGGAGCAAACGCTGTTGCTGTCAAGATAAATAAATTAGTGCTGTAGCTGAATGGCCTAAAGAATATAGGCTGAAGCATGGGGACATCTGCCCCAAAAGTTAGGAGCAAATCGCTCTTCCACCCCTGCTGCCCCCATGCTTCAGCATATATGCTCATTTTTTTAACTGTGGTGGTGAGATCACCTCCTACAGTGCTGGAGTCACGGCTTTATGTATCGTGGAAGCAAACGCTGCTGCTGTCAAGATACCGGTAAATAAATTCGCGCTGCAACTGAAGTTTGTACCTGCTAAGCAAATGATGGTTAACAATAAAACAAATTAACATTACAGTATAATGGTAAGACATACCATACCTGCAAAGCAAATACAAAAAAAAATAGTAAAAAAAACCCCCATTTTTTAACACAATCTGTGCCTAAAATATATATATGCCAAAGCATGGGGGCATCCGCCCCAAAAGTTAGGAGCAAATCACTCCTCCACCCCTGCTGCCCCCATGCTTCGGCATATATGCTCTTTTTTTTAACTGTGGTGGTGAAATCACCTCCTACAGAGCTGCAGTCACGGCTTTATGTATCGTGGGAGCAAACGCTGTTGCTGTTAAGATAAATAAATCCGCGCTGCAGCTGAATGGCGTACCTGAAAACAAAAAAATGGATAACAATAAAGCAGAGTAAACAGTAAAGTATAAAAAATGGCATACCTGAAAAGCAAACATGATAAAACATACTAACAATAAAACATTGCAGAATAGAATACAGTAAAAAATAGCAGAACAATAGAGAGAGAATAGAGAGAGAGAGAAAACAATAAAACGACAACTACCGTATTTATCGGCATATAACACGCACTTTTTTCCCCTGAAAATCAGGGGAAAATCGTGGGTGCGTGTTATAGGCCGATCCCCACCGATTTCTGTGCCATCGGAGCGATCGCGGCAATCGCCGACATACATGCTGTGGGTAGATTCAAAAATGGCGCTGAGACTGCAGGGAGCCGAGATACACATACTCGAGTGTTCTCGGCTTTTTCCGGCGCCGCCGTCATGCCCAGTCCCGCCCCTGGACCTGTGTTATGTCCATCATAGGGCGGGACTGGGCATGACTGTGAGCGGCGCCGAAAAAAGCCGAGAACAATCGGGTATGTGTATCTCGGCTCTTGTCGGATCCGAGATACACATACCCGAGTGTTCTCGGCTTTTTTCGGCGCCGCTCACAGTCACGCCCAGTCCCGCCCTATGATGGACATAACACAGGTCCAGGGGCGGGACTGGGCGTGACGGCGGCGCCGGAAAAAGCCGAGAACACTCGAGTATGTGTATCTCGGCTCCCTGCAGTCTCGGCGCCATTTTTTGAATCTACATCGAGTGCACAAAGCTGCACTGACATGGCTGGACTGGGGCAAACCTGCACTAACGAAGCTGCACTGGGGCAAAGCTGCACTGGGGCAAGGCTGCACTGGGGCAAAGCTGCACTGGGGCAAGGCTGCACTGGGGCAAAGCTGCACTGGGGCAAAGCTGCACTGGGGCAAAGCTGCACTGGGGCAAGGCTGCACTGAGGCAAGGCTGCACTGGGGCAAAGCTGCACTGACAAGACTGCACTGGGGCAAGGCTGCACTGACACTGAAAAGGCTGCAGATGGACAGATAAGGCTGCATTGATGGGCATTTTAATGTAAGTTTTTTCTCCTTAAACTTTCCTCCTAAAAATTTTTTTTCCTTAAAATTCTCTCCTAAACTTGGGGTGCGTGTTATACGCCGGTGAGTGTTATACGCCGATAAATACGGTATTTTTGTTTTTTTATCCTATATATTTTTTGTGTTTTTGTTTTATACTTTTTTTTTTGTAACTGTAACGGTTGTAGTGGTTGTAACTGTAACAGTTCCAGGTTCGGGTCTCTCAAAATGCGATGGCATCTTGGAGGACCCTGTGAAAGTCTGTCCTAGTCTGTGCAGTGCTGTACCCCACGCTAAAACTCCACTAGTGTATGGTAGCGTTCAAAACATTCACCAATGCAAAGACCAGGATTGTCAGGACAGGATGGACAATAAAAGCGGGTGTCATGCCTATATCCGCGCTTGCTACAGACACGATATCTTCTTTGGGGGGCTCGTTGGGTAGGGGTACTCGGGAGGACATATGGAAAATGCCTCTCATGTAGTCGGCTTACTGCATTTGGATTGGGAAGGTGAGGTGGAGCACCGTCTGGAAACAGAAGGGCTCTGATGATCTCTTCCTGGAATTTAAGGAAGGATCCAGTCCATCCTGAAGCTCTGTATAGCACATGAGCGCTCAGCAAAGCCAATTGAAATAAGTATACAGACACTTTTTTGTACCAGCGTCCGTCTGGCCTTATGGGCAACTAGGTACGGCACCAACAACTGATCGTTGAGGTCGACCCCTCCCATATTCTGGTTATATTTGTGGACACAGTGGGGTTTCCCCACAACACCAGTCGCTGTAGGAATTTGGATCGTCGTGTCTACATGAAGGGAGGAAAGAACGGTGCCACATGCGCCAATCTGATGGTCAAACAAGTGACTAAAAAGTGGCACGCTTGTGTAATAATTGTCCACATACAAATGGTACCTCTTTCTGAATAAAGGTGACACCAAGTCCCACACAATCTTGCCAGCGCTCCCTATGTAATCTGGGCAGTTTGGCGACTCTACGTTACTATCTCTTCCCTCGTAAACCATAAAACTATATGTATAGCCTGTGGCCCTGTCACAGCTTATACATCTTAACCCCGTATCTGGCATGCTTGCTGGGAAGATACTGTTTGAAAGACAAGCGGACAAAAAACTTAATCAGGGACTCATCAACGCAGACAACTTGATGGGGAGTAAACAAGGCTGCAAAACGTTGGTTGAAGTGGTTTACGAGGGGCCACATTTTGTAGAGTCGATCCATTCATTGTAGTTGAAATGCATGAACCGCAAGATCTGCTCGTATCGTGCCCTGGTCATGGAGGCAGAAAACACAGGCATATGGTCAGTGGACCAATATGACCGCAACATACTCATTTTAACTATGCCCATGTCGAGGGATAGGCCCAGAAATGTCTTAAATTCGGAAACCGTACTTGGTTTCCAATCTCTGGCAAGGGAGGACTGGGGATTAGCGGCGATTAATTGACCAGCATACAAATTACTTTGGTCCACAATAGATCTATAGAGATCTTTCGTGAAAAACAGTGAATAAAAATCAAGTGACGTAAAATCAACTGTTTCCACCTGAATTCCGGGTTGGCCAGTGAATGGGGGAAGTACGGGTGCTGCAGAAGTGGTGGGCTCCCAATTAGGATTGGTAAATTCTGCAGGAAGGACACTATGGGCACGACGAGCCTGTCTTTGACTTCTTGGTGGCAGCGGGACACTTTTTGTGCTTGCCACCTCGCCAGTTTGAACAGCACTTATGGGACTCGCCACGTCACCACGTGTTACTGCGGTGCTGGTTTGACTACGACCAGGGTATACTAGGCCGCTGGTGCTTGCCAGTTTACCAGAAGGATGAGCGGCACTAGTACTTCTCTGCTCCCTACGAGAGCCCTGTGGTTCTTGCACCTCAACAACAGCAGAAGAAGGTCGGGGTCTGGTACGCCTGACCTTGGCAGGGACCACAACTATGTTGTCAGAGCTATCTGTCATGGAGCCGCTGTCGTCTACAGGATCGTATTTTGAGCCTGAATCTGACAAATGAGCGACTTCCTCTTCACTATCTGTCATGCTCAGAAACGTGTAGGCCTCTTTACTAGTGTACCTTCGATTTGCCATTTTGGGCTCTAAATTTACTGGTACACTAGTGAGACTCACAGGTAAAAAAAACTGTATCAAACGCTACCAAAAAAACTGTTAGCGATCGCAGGGATCAGGCCTGACTCTGTGAACACTGCAGTTATGTGTTTATTTTTTTTGTAAATGACAGTGATCGATCAATACTGCACTTGGGTGGGCTGGGCTGGGCGGAGGGGCAAAACACAGGTGCTAGCAGGTATCTGGGCTGATCCCACTAACACTGCATTTTTGGGAACCCTGAACTGCTGGGGACGCTAGTATAGATCTGATCAGATCAGATATCGATCCGTTCAGACACTATACCACTAAGGGAGGTGTATGCTGCGTGCGTGGGTGTTAGCGGTACTGGCACTAATCTGACGCTGCCTGGGGCAACGCAGACCCTATCTGACCCTAAAACCTAACTGATATCACCCGCCGGGCGATCAGGGGGTTAAACCTTTATTGGGTAATAAACGGCGGGTATAAGAAACAATCTAACTAACCACTCGTAATACTTATATATTGATCACTGGTAAAAGGGTTAACTAGGGGGCAATCGGGGGGTTAAAACCTTTATTAGGTAGTATATATGGGGGTACCTGACGCTATAAAAAGCTGACGGTGAACCTAAATAACTAACAGGCTAACTAGCATCACCCGTGACACTTATACGGTGATCAGAAAAATGATCGATTCGTGACACTGGCAACAGGGGGTTAAAGGGTTAACTGGGGGACAATCAAGGGGGTAAATCTTTATTAGGAGGGTTTAGGGGGGTACCCTAGACCTAAAAGGTCCTACCACTAACAGCCCTATCACTTATAACAGTCACAAAATTGTCAGAAACCATGAATCAGACAGAAGTACAGTTAATCACACTTGTTTAATAATAATAAAAAGGTAAACAGAGTAAGCGTAATCAATACATAGCCAGAGTTCAGTAACCAGATCGGGTAGTCAGCGAATGCCAATGTCAGAGAGCCAGAGATCAACGTAGTAGTACAGCAAGCAGGATCAGGAGCCAGAAAAGAAGTCAGCCGAGCAAGTCTTCAACAGGAACGCAGGAGAAAGTCTCTGAGATGTGACCAAAGGCGAAGGCAGAGATGAAGTGAGCTGGATGGCTTTAAGTAGCCAGGACTGATGAGCAGATCATCAACAGCTGAGTCATCGTGGAGAGAAAGAAGCTGGCAATTAGCCGACAGCTGAGCGGCCAGCTCAGAGAAGGAAGGGCTGAGTCCAGCACTGACAGTACCCCCTCCTCAATGACCTCTCCCCCTGTATAGGGTGAGGACATGGCACCGAGGTGGTAAAGCGGTTGCAGACCAAAGGATTCAATAAGGAGACATGAAACACATTAGAGATGCGCATACTAGAAGAAGGGTCCAACGCGTAAGCCACTGGGTTAATCCTACGAAGGATATGGAAAGGCCCAATAAACTGAGGTGCAAACTTCAAAGAAGGAACACGAAGTCGGAGGTTGCGAGACGACAGCCAGACTCTATCCCCAACCTGGTAGGAAGGCGCAGGCAGGCGTCTGTGGTCAGCATGGAGTCTGTACCTATCGTTAGCATGTCGCAAAGACTCCTGGACTTGTGCCCAAGTGGAACGAAGGCCACGGAGATGCTCCTCTAACGCAGGAATACTCTGCGGAACAAACAAGGCAGGCAACACGGAAGGTTGGAAACCATAGTTCGCCATAAATGGGGACAAACGGGAAACTGAATTCAAGGCACTATTGTGAGCAAACTCCGCCCACGGTAAGAGGTTTGACCAGTTGTTATGATGGCCAGAAATAGAGCAACATAGGAATTGCTCCAAGGACTGATTGACTCGATCTGCGGCCTCATTATACTGCGGGTGATACGCAGAGGAGAAAGCATGCTGCATACCAAACTGTGCACAAAAGGCTTGCCAGAACCGGGACACAAACTGACTACCCGTGTCTGAGACAATCACCTTGGGTAGCCCATGTAAGCGGAAGATCTCTCGAGCAAAAATAGAAGCCAGTTCCTTAGAAGTAGGCAACTTCTTGTGTGGAATACAATGCAACATTTTCGAGAACCGGTCAACCACCATAAGGATAACTGTGTTGCCCTGGGAGTTGGGTAACTCCACAATGAAATCCATAGACAGGTGGGTCCAGGGCCTCTCTCCATTGGGTATGGGTTGTAGGAGGCCCACTGAAAGGTGTCGTGGAGTCTTACTCTGAGCACACACAGAACAGGCAGCTACGAAGGCGGTTACATCAGCGTGTAGACTAGGCCACCAGAATTGTTGGGAAATGACCCAAAAAAATTGGTTCTTCCCAGGGTGGCCAGCAGCCTTGGGAGAATGGTAAGTCTGGAGCACAGCAGTACAGAGACTCTCGGGAACAAAGCAGAGATCACAGGGTTTCTCAGGAGGAGCATCGACCTGAGCAGCAAGAATTTTGTCACCCAAAGGAGAAGTAAGACTGGTGCGAACCGTAGCCAGAATACGATCAGGAGGAATCACAGGAACCGGAACCAACTCCATCTTGGAAGTGGAGGAAAATTGTTGTGACAAGGCGTCAGCCCTTACAATCTAAGTACCGGGTAAGAATGAGAAAATGTAATTAAAACTCGACAAGAAAAGAGCCCTCCTGGGAGAGAGGCGCTTAGCCTCAAACAAGAATGTGAGATTGTTATGGTCAGTAAGAATGAGAACTGGCGCAGTGGTACCTTCAAGGAGATGTCTCCATTCTTTCAGGGCTAAAATGATCGCCAACAGCTCTCTGTCACCAATCTCGTAATTGCACTCTGCCAGTGACAATTTCTTGGAAAAGTAGCCACACGGATGCATAGCGCACTCAGAGTTAGGACGTTGAGACAGAAAGGCGCCAACTCCAGTATCAGAAACATCAACTTCTAGGATAAAAGGCAACGTAGGATCAGGGTGTGCCAACACAGGAGCAGAAACAAAGGCAGCCTTGAGACTCTCAAAGGCCTTAATGGACTCCGGAGACCAACTCTGTGGGTTACCGTCTTTCCTGGTCATATCAGTTAGGGGTTTGACCAGAGATGAGAAGTTACGAATAAACTTCCGATAATAGTTGGCAAAGCCAAATAAACGCTGCATAGGACGTAAACCCACAGGTCGAGGCCACTGTAGGACCGCTGAAAGTTTCACTGGGTCCATCGAAAAACCAGCAGTGGAAATGACATGCCTAGGAATTTAACCTGTTCACAATGGAATTCGCACTTTTCCAATTTACAGTAGAGATTGTTCTCTCTTAGTCTCTCAAGCACACAACAGACATCTGTGTGGTGGCTCTCCAGGGACTTGGAAAATATGAGGATATCGTCGAGATAAACCACCACACATAACTGCAACAAATCTCAGAGGACATCGTTAATGAACTCCTGGAAAGCTGCCGGAGCGTTACAAAGGCCAAAAGGCATACTCATAATGACCTGATCTGGTATTAAACGCAGTTTTCCACTCGTCGCCCTCCTTAATCCTGACGAGATTGTATGCCCCTCTCAAATCAAGCAATTAACCAATAACCAGTGGAAACTTAGGTGAGGAAATAACTTGGAATTGGATTATCTCATGGTGAAGGGCCCCTACGGCCATGGACAACGGAACAGTCTCATGAGTCACATGGGCAGGCTGTAGAGGTCTCCCATCAAGAGCCTCAATGGCAAGTGGAGTGTTATGCAGCTGCAGCGGAATCGAGTGCTTCAATACAAAGGCAGCATCAATGAACAGGCCTGCAGCACCAGAGTCGATTAGAGCCTATATCTCGACGGATGACTCAGCCCAAGACAGGGTAACCGAAACCAGGGGCTTTTCTTTCTGAGAAACTGGAGACGAAACAAGGCCACCTAAGGTCTGTCCGTGACAGGACCTCAAGGTTGGGGCGTTCCCTGGACAGGTAGGACAAGACTTCAAAAAGTGACCAGCCTGGCCACAATAAAGACACAATCTCTCCCTCCTCCTAAGGGCTCTCTCATCCACAGAGAGACACGTGAAGCCCAAGTGCATGGGTTCATCTTCACAGACCAACTCGGTACCAGGAGGCATGGGAGGTGAGGGAGGCAAGGGTGGGACTGCAAAGCTCGGAGACAAATGTACAGGAGGCTTGCACCAGGGCTCCTTAAAAGAGAGTCTTTCTCTCAGTCTGGGGTCAATAAGGATGGCAAATGTGATCAACCTCTCCAGCTCAATGGGTATATCTCGGGCTGCTATCTCATCCTTGATGTTATCCAAGAGACCATGAAAGAAAGCAGCCACGAGGGCCTCGTTGTTCCAAGCAACCTCTGCTGCCAGAGTACGGAATTCAATGGCGTAATCGGCAACAGTTCTTGTACTCTGCTTGATGGACATGAGGCTCTTGGCACAAAAGCGGAGCGTGTGGGAACGTCAAATACCCTTTTGAAGGAAGCCACAAATTCTGGGTAACTCAAGACCACGGGTTTTTGCGTCTCCCATAGAGGGTTTGCCCAGGCTAAGGCTCTCTCAGAAAGCAAAGATATCACGAAACCTACTTTACTTCTATCCGTGGGAAACACCTGGGGCAGCATATCAAAGTATATCTCAACCTGGTTGAGAAACCCTCTGCATTGAACTGGATCGCCCCCAAATCACTGGGGAAGCGGAGCGGAATCAGACATGTCTCTTATAGAGGTAATACTCAAGGCGGGTGCCTGCACAGAGACTGGAGCAGCAGCAAGGGCAGCCTGTAACACAGGTTGTACTGGAGCAGCCATAGTGGAAGATTCCAGGTGAGCCGTGTGACTCAGGAGCGTTTGTAACGCCAAGGCAAACTGATCCATGCAGTGATCCTGGTCATCCAATCTGGAAAAAATATTACCAACAAGTGGACTGACTGCATCTTCTGAATATCTGGCCTTCGCCTACTGTCAGAAACCATGAATCAGACCGAGACAGAAGTACAGTTAATCACACTTGTTTAATAATAATAAAAAGGTAAACAGAGTAAGCGTAGTCAATACATAGCCAGAGTTCAGTAACCAGATCGGGTAGTCAGCCAATGCCAATGTCAGAGAGCCAGAGATCAACATAGTAGTACAGCAAGCAAGATCAGGAGCCAGAAGGGACGTCAGCCGAGCAAGTCTTCAACAGGAACGCAGGAGAAAGTCTCTGAAATGTGACCAAAGGCGAAGGCAGAGATGTAGTGAGCTGGACGGCTTTAAGCAGCCAGGACTGACGAGCAGACAGCTGAGTCACTGTGGAGAGAAAGGAGCTGGCAATTAGCTGACAGCTGAGAGGCCAGCTCAGAGAAGGAAGAGCTGAGCCCAGCCCTGACAAATGGATACTATGAGGAACGGCAGTCGTTGGATTGTGGCGCGCGGTGGAGAAGACACGGGGTCACACACATGCGACATATATTTGCCACAGAAAAATTGATTCCCTTTCCTGAGTTGAGGGAGCAATTTCACCTCCCACAATCAATGCTCTTCTACTATATACAGCTGCAACACGCAGTAACAGCGCAGACCGGGGGACCCCGTGGACTCTCTCAACGACCCCGATATTCCGATATATGGCTGAAGGGTCCCAGTTTAAGGGCTTCATATCTAAAACGTATTCCATGCTTCTCAATATCTACCTAGAGGTATTTCCCTTAGGGGCGTTGAGCAAATGGGAAAGGGATGTGGGATCATTTGAGGATGAACAATGAGAGGAGGAACTCCAAGCAGTACAACTTTGCTCCCTAAATGTGGCCCAACAGTTATCTCAGTTATACATCATACTTAGAGTACACTACACACCTGACAGGTTGTTCAGGATGGGAGTAAGACTGGATTCCAAATGCCCCAGGTGTGCGAGAGATCATGGGGACCTGATACATCTGCTCTGGAGGTGCCCAAACGACATTTGTTCCGGATAGGAGTTCTGGCCACCATTAACAGAGTCTATCAGACTACCATACCACAACAGACCAGAAGCCATGCATATTGGGAATACTAGATGAAATTCGTTTGGAGGACAATTTCAAACAGGCCATAGCCAGGGCCCTGTTTCAGGCTTGCAAGCTGATCGTTAGACATTGGAAGGCGGTTGAACCTTCAACGTTAAAGGAATGGTTTGCCCAAATGGGAGACACCATAAGGTTGGAGAAATACATTTTTCAACATAGAGGTCGCCCGGGAAAGTTTCATAAACTATGGGCACCCTGGTTGGATACCCCAGGCCTCTCCCCTGTTGATCTGGTGATGGACAGATTGCTGAGGTAATAGCTAGGAAAGCGAGAGACACACTGACAGGGTGAAGAAAGGAAAGCACTTACAGTATAATAATCAGTTCCCGTAGAAGATATACCTGAACTGCATAATATGAGCTGGTATTGGATGCTAATGTATAAATATGCCTCTTGCGATGATAATTGAAATGTATGACAAATTCTGTGCCCTAATTGTGAGCTGTAAAGTTTTTCTGTTTGTTTTGTTTTCTAATAAACATCTTTGATTTAAAAAAAAAAAAAAGATGATGCACAAGAAAGCCCTTAAACAGTTTTGTGAAGACAAGCAGACTAAGGACATGGATTACTGGAACCATGTTCTGTGGTCTGATGAGACCAAGATAAACTTATCTGGTTCAGATGGTGTCAAGCGTGTGTGGCGGCAACCAGGTTAGGAGTTCAAAGACAAGTGTGTCTTGCCTACAGTCAAGCATGGTGGTGGGAGTGTCATGGTCTGGGGCTGCATGAGTGCTGCCAGCACTGGAGAGCTATATTTCATTGAGGGAACCATGAATGCCCAATGTGTACTGTGACATACTGAAGCAGAGCATGATCCCCTCCCTTCGGAGATTGGGCCACAGGACAGTATTCTAACATGATAACGACCCCAAACATACCTCCAAGATGACCGCTGCCTTACTAAAGAAGCTGAGGCAGATGCAGATATTACAACAAAGTGCATATGGGATTTGCTCGTTAATAAATTGCTTTTTCTGAACCCCAATCCTGCTGAATCTGAGTCTATAAATGAGACTGGTAGTCAAAAGGGTTGATAATATAGAGCCATACAGCCGTCTTGTAGAGAGCAGCTGGTATTGTGGATAGTTATTTTTAAAAATAATTTCAAAATAAATCAGAATTTTATTACACATCTAACTATTACTGTGCCTACAAAGTCTTGAGCCCACTATCGCCTTTTGTTCTCTAAACTACTTAAATAAGACGTGGCACCTGTAATCTAGTTCGTATCCGCATGACCACTATGCGCTGATACGTTTCAAATCTATCTAATTTCTTTAGTGTTGTCACATGAAAAGATAGAATAAGATGTTTACAAAAATGTGAGGGGTGTACTCACTTTCGTAAGATACTATATATATATATATATATATATATATATATATATATATATATATATATGTGTGTGTGTGTGTATGTATATGTGTATAAATGTATATGTGTGTGTGTGTGTGTATATATATACATATAAACATGGCAGGGGGACATGGTTACTGTCTTAGGGGGTCTGATCAAGGTAGAAGAAAGTCAGTAGTATTCCTAGTTCCCCCGGGAAACTCTCTTCACTACCCGATTCTCCACCTCTGAGCTGGTGAATCGGGGTTGAATTCTGACACAGATCGCCAGTGAAGTGCTGACTGCTGAGATCGCAGCTTCATAAACTGTCCGTTTCTGTGTCAGCTAATGACAGCTGCACTGGGTGCGGAGATGATCAGTGGAGAAAATGTTCTTGACCGATTATCTCTGTTTCATAAACCGTTAATGAACTGAGATCAGCCTCTTCTTGATCACTGCTATTCACAGTTTCATAAACAGACACCTGAGTGTACAAAATGCCCCTTTTAAGGCTGCTTGACTTTTTTTCTGTCTCTAAACATCCCTACACACACCTGTAAATGCCACACATAGCGGTTTACAGGTGTTTATAGGCAGGAGAGCTTAGAGGCTGAGAAAAAAAAAAAAAACAGTGCCAGTGCGCTCAGGAGAGGAGTGTTTTGCTGCAAAAAAACACCTGATGCACTCAAGTGAATGTAAATGCACTTAATCTCTAGGCGTGCTTAGTGCTTTAGTGTTCATTGATTCCAATAGCCAGAATAAATGATTATTCTGGCCAATGGAATGAATGCCCAGATTCCTGATGCACCGAAATGCGTTGAAATGTGCTTAAACACAAAATTCGGCTTTACGGGACATTTTTAACACTGCTTACCCCACCCCCCTCCGCCTTTGCATCCTGTATGCAAGAGGCCTAATACACTGTTTTAGACTGCATGTCAACTCCCCCCACCCACCCACTCCAAAAAAAACGCTCTGTATTATGAAACAAATACATAAATAGTCTAGCTGAACCAGGATCCGTGTCCTTCACTTCAATTCAACCCTTTAGTAAAACAAGGCTTGCATCTTTTTGTATTTACACATATCTAACATACTTATACACAGTAAAATGATTTTTAAAAGCTCTTTTTAAATTTGCTGTATAATGTGTCTATGTTTTGTAAGACTATATATGAAAAAAAATGGAATACAAAAGATTTACATTTTCAATAAGTATTCACATTCAATTGTATGAAGAAAATGTTCTATCTATTCCATTCAATTACTATTTTCTATTGTTCTTTTCTAGCAAAGTATTCTATTGTTATATTCTAACATTCTGCTGTAGGATCAAGCTGGTTTCACATATCACAGATTTTTGAGACTTTTTTCTTTGAAAATTTGGGAGAGCATACGTTTTATCACTACTATCGTACATATATTTGTGCCCTGTGCGCATTGTGAAGGCTAGAACTGGAAAATTAGCATTTCCATGTAACAGATCATTTAGAAACTGTGTTTAAAGCTTTAGGTCAGAGGCGTCCAACCTGCAGCCCCTGGGGCACATACAGCCAGAGAGCTTAGAATGCGGCTAGGGCATGTCTAGAGGAATGCCGTACAAGCATTAAGACACAGCATTTAATAGGGCAAGCTAGGCACATACATGTCTGAAGGAACGCTGGGGATGCTGTGCAAGCATAGCAGTCACAGCAGCTGACAATGAATAGCCAAGCACAGGCATGTCTGGAAGGGTGCTGAGACTGCCATGTTTGTAATGGCACCGGCAGCAGCGAATGCAGGGACTTCCGATGTGCCAGACAAGTAAATGCCACATGGCTGTAACTAGGGGGTACTTGGAAGGGCTGTGCCCCCCTAGATTTCAGTTGTGCACCCCTCAACCGCCTGCCCACAGACTCCCCTTTACCTCCCTACAGAGCACATATATAGTCGAAATCTAATCCCTTTATGTAATATATTTTTAATTCTAGCATGGCTTCCACTTCACAAAAGAAAATAGAACCCAAAAAAAGAAAAGTTGCGGGTGAAGGAATATGCTCAAGGAAAAACATTACTCAGATAGGTACATTATCTTTATCAGTTATCATTAACTTGTGATCTGCCTGACCTTTTCTGCTTAGAAGTTATAAGCTAGCCTTATCGTTAGTGTATTTTAGACCTCTCGTTTCCTATTTCCTCTTGTTCCAATGTGACCCAGAAGGGTCAAAAGTTTGGACACCCATGCTTTAGGCAAATATAAAAAGAACAGCTGTAATCATTAGACTCACTACACTTTTTGCCCACTAGCGGGGTGCTTTTAACCCCCGTTAGTGGCCGAAGAAGGGGTTAAAAACGCCCGTGTTGCAGCGCTTCGGAAGCGCTGCCCATTCATTTCAATGGGCTGGTGTGTTTTGGGAGCGCTGTATGCAGCGCTCCCAAACCGCCCCAAATATGCTGCTTGCAGCACTTTTTCTAAGAGCCCTTGCACACTGGGGCGGTTTGCAGGCGCTATTGCGCTAATAATAGCGCCTGCAAACCGCCCCGAAAGTGCCGCTGCTTTCATTCCAGTGTGAAAGCCCCGAGGGCTTGCACACTGGAGCGATGCGCTGGCAGGACGGTAAAAAAAGTCCTGCCAGCAGCATCTTCAGAGCAGTGAAGGAGCGGTGTGTATACCGCTCCTTTACCGCTCCTGCCCATTGAAATTAATGGGACGGCGCGGCTATACCGCCGGCAAAGCGCCTCTGCAGAGGCGCTTTGCGGTGGTATTTAACCCTTTCTCGGCCGCTAGCGGGGGGTAAAACCGCCCCGCTAGCGGCCGCATACCGACGGTAAAACGCCGATAATAATAGCGGCGTTTTACCGCCGACGCCGCCCCCCGCCCCAGTGTGCAAGGGCTCTAACGTCCTGCAAGCGCACCATCCCAGTGTGAAAGCAGTCAGGTTTTCACATTCGGGCGGCATGGGAGGCAGTTTTCAGGCGCTTTACAGGTGCTCTTTCTAGCGCTAAAATGCCTGAAAACTGCCTCAGTGTGAAAGGGGTCTTAAAGTGGTTGTAAAGGCAGGAGGTTTTTTATCTTAATTCAATCTATGCAAAAAGCCTTCTGTGTTCAGCAGCCCCCCTAATACTGACCTGAGACCCGTCTAGATCCAGCGATGTTACAGGAGTGTCTCAGCTGCCTGGGACTCCCCTCCTCATTGGCTGAGACAGCAGCATGGTGCCATTGGCTCCCGCTGCTGTCAAAGTCAGCCAATGAGGAGAGAAAGGGGATGGGGCCGGGCCGTGTCTAAATGGACACAGGGAGCTGTGGCTCAGCTCGGGTGCTGTTTGCTGTGAAGGCACTCATCGGGAGGGAGGGGCAAGGAGCACCGAAGAGGGACCCAAGAAGTGGAGGATCTGGGCTGCTCTGTGCAAAACCACTGTACAAGGCAGGTAAGTATGACATGTTTGTTATTTTTAACTAAAAAAAAACGAGACTTTAGTATCACTTTAATACATCATATTAACTGTGTTTTTTTTTTCCTAATACAAGAGACCTAAGTATCAGGCTCTTGCAGTCTTCTGTACAGTCTGTACAGAAGAGCTCGGACTGTGGGAGAAAGAAGCAGCAGATGGAGCCAATCAATTATACTGCAGTGCATGCATGCATTTATGCCAACTGTCTAGCATTTGCCTGGACATTCCTATATCTAAGTGCTCTATCCTGAAGACTTTGTGTCTTGGGCTGCAACCCAAGATCACAGCATCAAGTTTGAGTTGCTGAGCATGTGCAGTAACTCAAAAAAGGGGAATCAACTGAGGGGATTACAGGAAGCAAGTGGGTAGTTCCCGCACAATTAGGGTGGGTACACCCAAAAAGTGGGTTTAGTCTGGAAGAGACTACTCAGAAAATGAGTGTGAATCGGGACACTGAGCATGTTATTTGTGGGCTGTGGGTGGGGATGACAGGGTCCAGAACAATGGGAGGAATATGTTTGCAAGTATCTGCAGGGAGCATACTGATAGAAGAAGCAAGATAAGCTCTTCAAGGTGCGCTGCTTCTACTTTCACTGTCCAGTCACAGAATGAAGGAGGGAAGGGACTGTAAGTAAAAGTGAAACTGCCACAGAGAAAAAGTAGATCCTCTCTTTGCAAGACAGGGCTGTGCTATGAGGATGAGCTGTATAACTGTCAGCACTGAATGCACAGAAATATAAATTCTTTGGCAGGTAAAACAGCTCCCATATCTATTTAAACTGTGAATTTAGCCTGGAGTACAGCTTAGATTTATAATGCTGCTGAGTTTAAGGTTGGGTTCACACATGTGTGGTGCGAATTGAAGCTCCGTTTTCACAGCTAATTGACAAAGTAGTTGTTCAGCGTTTCACGTCAGTTTTTGATCAGGTCAGGATTGCATCAGTATCAGGTTAGGTTTACATCAGGATCAGGTCCGGATTTTATCCTGTTCACAACAGAATGCATCTGCGAATCAGATGCGTTCCTATAGAAGATAATGTGCTTGCAATTCGTACCGCAATGCCCAGAAAACGCACACTTTTTTGGGCAATGTGGAGTGCGAATGCAACACACATATGTGAACCAGACTCATTCAAATGAACATAGTTTAAAATGTCATATGGATTGGATGCGGTGTAAGCCGCATCCAATTCGCATAGGTGTGAACCGGGCCTAAATGTGCGATTATGACTTTTCATGGTCAGTGGTGGGTGATATATTTGTCTTTTTTTATTATCTGAAATATTGAGAGCTATGGTAAACCAAATCTCCATTAGTGGGTTAAAAGGTTGAAGAAAATTGTTAGGAATATTTAGGAGCAAAAATACAGTTTCTCGTCTGAATTATATTCTTATGCTTTGGCCATTACTGACTTTCATTAAAACACTGTTGATTTATGTAGAATTTGATCTTCCAAAAGCCGAATTATAGATAGAGAATATAGAGATAGAATCATAAAATACTTTTTTACTAGCAAGTCTTTTTTTTTTTTAATGACCACATGATGGTGCTATGCATCTATTTTCAATAATTTCTACCCAGGAGGACAGCATAGTTAACAGCGTATCTAAACCCAAAAACATAATGAAATATTTTAAATTAACAAAATTGCAGTGCTAAAAAAATTCATTATGACACCAATATATTCCTATTTAAACAAAGGTATCTATCCAAACAAATTGTAATATAATAAAAAAAAATGTATCCAGTGAAGGTCTTAATGCATGAGAAGATCTCCATATGGTAAAAAAGTGATCCATTAAGGGAATTTTTCTTCTGGTGTGACTCCAATCACCAAAATAAGTATTGCACACTCACCAGATGTAGGACCTGAAAATAATGAGGTATATGCGTTTCATAACTATAGTGGAATCTGTCTCCACTTCCTGCAACTGCACCTTTTACACAAGCACTCTTATATAGGGATAAAAACATCCAACAACAATCAACCCAGTAATTTTTATTCAGCAGGTATGAAGGTGTGCTCTCATTCAGGTAGATGTAAAAGACATAAAAGGGAGTATCATACAGGGCCGTCTTAATAGCATCATGGGCCCCTGGGCAAAGTAATGCTCCGGGGCCCCTACAATGGAGACAGCGCAGGTAAACAGATATCAAGTAGGAGGCAGACAAGCAAAGCTTCCCCTTTTGGGTGGAGCTCCGCTTTAACTACATGAACAATCATTCTGTACAGCAAAGAAACAGCGGGAAAATACTCCATACATAAAGTAACAAAGCTGTCCTGTGCATATAAGATATCTGCTAGAATGATGCTCAGGACAGTTGTAACAAGTATAGACATGGCCGCCAATAAAAATCATTAAGTACCATCCAGCCTGACAGGGCCTCAGATACCCCCAACATTGTAACCCCTCTACATCTTATATACATCCAGCACTCCTAACTCCACCCAATCAACCCCCCCCCCCCACACACACACCAGGTTTCCCCCTATCATTGTTATCCTGTTACCACCTCCACACCCCTGGATTCTCAACCCCAAATAAATAACTCCCCAGCACTGTGACTCCTCTACACCCTAGATATCCCCCCAGCACTGTGACCCCTCTACACCCCAGATTTTCCCCCCAGCACTGTGACCCATCTACACCCCAGATATCCCGCAGCACTCTGACCCCTATACACCCTAGATATCCCTCTAGCACACTGACCCCTCTACACCTCAGATATCCCCCCAGCACTCTGACCCCTTTATGCCCCAGATATCCCCCCCCCCAGCACTCTGATCCCTCTCTGCACCCTAGATATTCTCCCAGCACTCTGATCCCTCTCTGCACCCCAGATATCCCCCCCAGCACTCAGACCCCTCTACACCCCAGATATTCCCCCCCCCAGCACTCTGATCCCTCTCTGCATCCCAGATATTCCACCCAGCACTCAGACCCCTCTACACCACAGATATCCCCCCAGGACTCTGATCCCTCTCTGCGCCCTAGATATTCCCCCAGCACTCTGATCCCTCTCTGCACCCCAGATATTCTCCCAGCACTCTGATCCCTCTCTGCACCCTAGATATTCCCCCAGCACTCTGATCCCTCTCTGCACCCCAGATATTCCACCCAGCAGTGCCCAGGTCTGCCCTCTCATTAAGATGGCCCTGGCATCATAGTGCAGTAAATTTTTATTAAAAAAAAGGTTAACCACCTCAATACCAGACACATTCACCTTCCTCCTGTCCAGGCCTTTTTTAAGTCTTTAGCGCTGTTACACTTTGAATGACAACTACTCAGTCATGCAACTGTACCTAAATGAAATTTTTGCAATTTTTTGAGACAGATATAACTTTCTTTTGGTGTTGTTTAATCACCACTGGGTGTTTTTTTTCCTAAATGAAAAAATACTGCAAATGTGAAAAAAATGACATTTGTCTTATTTTGCAAATAAATAATCTTTCTTTATAAATGTAGGCCACAATTTAGTCTATAATCCATTGTTCGCTCCAGCCCACTACCATGCCCACACCCCCTCGTCTCTCTTACCGTGTGCTGCCGAGGGATGCCAACTTGCTGACATAGGGAAGATCCATGGAAGAGCTGACAGCACTCTGCATGGAGGGGCCGGAGGATCGGACTTCGCGGCTGGTGGGTCGATCGGTCCTCTGCATCATGTTGACAGTGCGTCTCTTCCTTCCTCCTCCTAGGCCAATCCGAAAAATGGCCAATCGGGAAATGGGTCTCAGGCCCAGGGCCGTCTTTTGGCATGGGCAGACAGGGCAGTTGCCCGGGGGCCCCACTTGCCTGAGGGGCCCCACCTGCCCAGTGACCCCAGCCAAGCATTGATCATACCTCCCAACAGTCCCGGATTGACCTGTAGCAGTGTGCACATCCAGTACAGCCAGGGATTGGCTAGCAAGTCAGCTGGATGTGCACTGTGTAGCCCCAATGACAGACTTCACCTGTCAAAACGAGAGTGTGATGTCGGGTAGGAGTGGGACTGTTACCCAGACCCGCTCCTCTGTCAAACCAGTGCATAGCGAAAGAGCCGGTGACACAACACCGGCATTCATACATTGCTGGCCAGGACAGAGTTGCAGAGGGTCAGGATCAGCTGTCTATTCCTCTCCCCCCAGGGTTTTTTCAGCCTCCATTAGCCCTGCACTCACAGGCAGCTCCACACTTTCACTTAAACACAGAAGCCTGGCTGTGAAAGTAACAGCTCGGCTCCTTCAACAACCTCTCTGCTCTGCACTAGAGTTGGGACAAGTGAAAGGCTGACGGCAACATGTTCGAGGAGGGAGGAGGAGGGTGAGCTGCCCCCTAATCCTTATCTCCTTCCTGCTCCAAGAGTCCAGGAGCCGAAAATACCCAGTGCACTGAAAGGAGAAGGAAGCTGTGTCTGCACTGGATAGAAGACATCTACAGAAAGGGGCTACTTTTACAAAAGTGTGTGGTGTGTGTGTGTTATGTATGTGTGTGTGTGTGTGTGTGTGTGGTATGTGCGTTATGTATGTGTGTGTGGTATGTGTGTGTGTTATGTATGGGTCTGTGTGTGTGTGGTATGTATGTGTGTGTGGTATGTGTGTGTGCTATGTATGTGTGTGTGTGGTGTGTGGTGTGGTGTGTGTGTGTGTGTGTGTGTGTGTGTGTGGTATGTATGTGTTATGTATGTGTGTGTGTGTGGTATGTATGTGTTATGTAT
Source organism: Lithobates clamitans (assembly GCA_037952925.1). NCBI lineage: Eukaryota > Metazoa > Chordata > Amphibia > Anura > Ranidae > Lithobates > Lithobates clamitans. Next base: position 1,636,713 of record JBBGZY010001283.1, read on the forward strand.
GTGTGTGTGTGTGTGTGTGTGTGTAGGGAGGAGAGGTTATAGTTGAGGAGAAGGGCAATAGTGAGATGTGGATAGATGACTGCACTCTGTACCTAGCGCTCTTGAACCCTTGCACTCTGTACGTAACGCACTCCAGAACCGTGCACTGTGGCTAACACTCTCCTGCACTCTGTACATAACACACGCCAAAACCCTGCACTCTGTATGTAACTCCAGAACCCTGCGCCCTGTGCATAACACACTCCAGAAACCTGCACTCTGTATCTAGCACTCTCCTGAGCCCTGCACGCTGTACATAACGCACTCCTGAATCCTTCCACACTTTGTGTAATGCACACTTCCATAGTTTATGCAAAATCATTTGTAATGGAAGCTTTTTATATTTATTTTTTTAAATGACTGTGCTGGGCTTTTTGTATGCATCAGTGAGAATCTTTCTTTTTGCCGTTGGTCGCTTCCTCCCATAAGTGTCCCTCATTCTGAAGTTCAAAAGTTGGGAGGTATGGATCATCATTCAGATGTCACAAAGTTTGTTGCCGCATTGTGCCAGTGCTGTGTGGTGCCGCTCCCTCACAGAGACAGAGTGCCACGCGATCAGTCCCGATATCAGTCAGCGAAGGGCAGTGTGCATTGTGAGTCAGCTGTCACTGTGAAGAACGGAGCCGATGCTTTCTGTGAAGTTCCGGCTCTTCACAGGTGGAGTGATATGAAATGCACTCTGCCTGTGACAGATACAGGAAGCATCGGCTCTGCTCTCTACTGCAGCCGCATGCTTCCTGTCACACTTCAGCGTCTCAGAGGAGCCAGGCAGCAGTACACATGCCAGCATTAATACCCACCAGCACCAGCAGTACCCACGCCAGTATTAATACCCACCAGGCAGCACCAGCAGCATCCAAAGTGTGAGTGTGTACATTTATATATATTTATTTAGTTTTTTTTAGTTGTATGATTTAGTGGTGAAAGTTATTAGTGCCCGGGCCCTCCCAAGTTTTGACTGTAATATCTTATGTGTCCCCCTTATATATCAATCTTGGAGTTGCCACTAGTTCGAGGAAGTAATTAGTGCTTTTGTACTGTCCCATTTCAATCTGTAATTTCTTGTTTTTCAATTTCTTGCTTTTCAAGCTCGTGTTATATTGTCCAAACGTTGTATGTTTAAACACTGATTTTGTTGGAAGTACCAATAACTATAGCCTTATTGATAATTTGCATTTTTATTCTCGTGCGTGATTGTGTAGACAGGGCCCCAATGCACTGTATTGCCCGGGGCCTATAATGCTCTTAAGATGGCACTGCTCAGGCCGAGAGGAGAATCAGTGTGACAATAGCAAATATTCATTCACTTTTGTCACACAACTGGGTGGGCTCAGGGCCCAGAGCCCACCCTTTTTTGAAACCTATTAAGGCCTCTGGCTCTAATCACATGCTTTAAAAAAACAAACCCCGATTGGAATCCCTGCGCCTTTAATGGACGGGCCACAACTGGGTGTGTATATTTGAAAATTTGAAAAACAATTAGTCCTGATGTACTAGGGTGGTAACACTGATCCTTAACAGATACAATACAGTGAGTAAGCCCAAGTTCACACTGCTCCAACATGAAAGTCATGCAACTTCCGATCCGACTTTGCCCTGCAACTTAATATACCTTTTTACACTCTATGGCATTGAAGTTGCATCAAAGTCAGACCAAAGTAGTGCAGGAACCTTTTTTGTTCACACTGCCTCGACATGAAAGAAGTACGACTTCCGATCTGACTTTACCATGCGACTTCAGTCCAACTTTGATGCAACTTATTGTGACTTTTTACACTCTGTGGCATTGAAGTCGGACTAAAGTAGTGCAGGAACCTTTTTCAAAGTCGGACCAGCTTGTGTCGGACCAGTTAAGACGGCTCTTATAGGGAACCATTGATTTACACATGTCATGTGACATGTGCTCTTAAAGTTAGAGTGTATGTTGCACCAGTGTGAACTGGGCCTAAAGTCAGATCAGCTCTCATAGGGAAACATTAAATTTCACATGTCATGCGACTTGGGGTCTCACAAGTCGGATACCATGTCACAGCAGCGTGAACCGGGCCTTAGTCTTTGGACAAGAAGTTTGTTACTGGTAGGATCACCAGGTGAAAATAAAATGATAAAAGACAAAAACCCGAAAAAAGAAAACGATTATAGGTGAATAGTGTCACCCCAATATGAAATTAGATTGTTTAGTGAACCCACATCCCTAATATGGTAGAAAGCAAGAATCACTCAAAGAGAGTGTAGATCCTCTAGTGGGACTTTAGATTGGTTCATTAACAACTAGGTGTAAATACAGGAAGAAAGTATTAAAATATATTATATTTATTTGGAAAAATTTAAAAAATAGATAGCTATGACATATGACAGATATACATATCTAAAATGGATGCACGTTGACGGATGTTGGATATAAACATAGGACAATAACCAATTCTATTGAAAAAATTACAACAATAGAGATAACCCAACGTTTCGAGGTATTTGAAGGTGAACCTCTTCTTCAGGGGTGGTAGGTTTGGTCACAATGAATTTTAAATCTAAAAATTTCAGAGCTTTTTCTATGTTTACCTTTATTTTGCTCTGAAATTTTTAGATTTAAAATTAATCGTGACCAAACCTACCACCCCAGAAGAGGAGGTTCACCTTCAAATACCTCAAAAACATTGGGTTATCTCTATTGTTGTAATTTTTTCAATAGAATTGGTTATTGTCCTATGTTTATATCCAACATCTGTCAACGTGCATCCATTTTAAATATGTATATCTGTCATATGTCATAGTTATCTATTTTTTATATTTTTCCAAATAAATATAATATATTTTAAAACTTTCTTCTACTCCAGAGAGTCCCGGAGCCAAAGAAAGGAGAGAAATAGGCATAGGGACAGCATGACATGGCTGGACAGAACAGTGGCCACCTTAAGATCAGGTTTCCCCTTTTAGAAAAGGGGAGGGGGCTGTGTGAGGGCGTCGCTCAGAGCTTGAGAAAGGAAAGGAGAGGGGGAAGTGACGTCAATCGTAAGAGCGGAGGAGGAAGCGATTAGACGCATCACCCTCACCGCTCTGTATCCTCCTCTCCTATCATCCTCTCACACACAGGGCTGCATCGCTACGATGGAGGGCTGATAGCCCAGCGCTGAGCGGCGGTCACCGCATAAGGTGCAGACTGGCTGTGAGCCCCTATGGCAACCAGGGAGGCAGTCGGCAGAGCGGCAATAGACGGGGGGCGGCGGCACCACATGCGCGGCGGTCACGGCCGCCGGAAGTTCAGCCAGGACACAGGCGACAGTGGAGATCGGAGGTGGCAGCTACAAACAGCAGGGAGCAAACCCCCCGAACCAGCGCACACCATGGTGCCAGAAGACAAGGTACGGGGGTGGAGCGGGACCTGGCCAGGGGGCAAGGGCGCGGCGGGGGGAGCCCAGTACAGCACATGGCTGCTCCCCCTGGCTCGTCGCAGACACACAGCGCGGGTGGCCAGGGCTGCGGGAGGCAGATCTGGGTAGCCAGCCGGCCCACAGTTTCACTCTGCACAGCTGAGGGTTCGAGGAGCACGGTGTTGTTGGGGAGCGACGTCGGAGGTCAGGGTCGAGGACCCAGCCAAGCAGTAAGCGCAGGGGCCCGTCACGGGGGACATCGAACACTCGGAAAACGAAGCGGTCCTGCAGGGATGCAGCCTACGGTCGGTAGGACGTAAGGACAGCAGCACGATGGTCAAAGACATCCAGCAGCGGTGGTTCCAGGAGTGACGGCTGGCGGGCCCTTGCCTGGGCAGCCTGGTGAGGATGATTCTTACTTTATTTCTATATTTTCTGATTAGTCGTTTGGGGTTGGGTTAGTCTACCTGGGCTGTCAGGTTTAGGGGTAATTGCGGGAGTTAAGTGGTAGGTGAAGCGCTTTTAGCTGGGCATATGAAGTAGTCCTGGGCAGACATGTGACACCAACACATGACACTCATACGGTAGGGGGCCCCCTCAGGGTGTAGGAGTTACAGTGATGACATAGGTAGTCTCCCGGTAGTAGACAGGCTCAGTATAGCCAGGGTAAGACAGGGGAGGTTGCAGCCAGAAAAAAGCAAGTTGAACAACGGGGATGTCGGTTGAGTCCTCGTACCCAGCCGCGTGGCTACAAGCGTTTGCCATAGGGGAGAGAGTACTAAGTAAAAGACCCCGAACAAAGTTCGGCTCGATTGGTTACTTGCAGGCTTGTAGGGATGCACACAAGATTCCTGGCGGTGTGGCTTGGCTTAGGCACAATGCATAGTTTCGGCGACGGATGGCCGTCCGACTGTCCCTACACTGGGCCCATAAGGACGTCAGCCAGAGGATGAGGCTATTGCAGCGTCGAGGGCTACTAATCGGTTTTTTATGCAAGGGTAAATTTGGCATAAACTGGCTAGTCCGACACGTGGGTTTAGGCGGTGTCTATCCCATTCACGGTTCGAGGGGTTTTTTGGAGGTAAGAACAGTAAGTGCCGTGGGGGTCCGGTATTAAGTGGGCCTACGCCAGTGCATGGGAGTAGGATGTTTTCTTTCCTTTAGTATACGCCCGGACTGAGCAGCGGTAAAAAGTTTTGGGACGGGTTTTTGTCCTAACGGTTGATATACCTTGGCGTTCGCGAGGGTCCGACCCCAGGCGGTGAATTTCTAGGCCGCCTTGGTCATACAGAATCAATTTTAAAAACTGGGAATGGGGTTGCTAGGGGGCCCTAGGGCACCTTTAGCAGGCCTCTTCCGGGCAGGGTGGTCTTTCCACTGGAAGTGTTTTTCCCCAGAGAAAGCCCAACAAGTTTGGCTTTATTCAACAACGGGCCGTTACAAAGGGGGGTCCGTCAGTGATTCCATTGCCCCTGAGGAAGGGGAGGGTAAAAGTACACTTCTTTTATGCAGCGGTGGCATGCGTGTGATGGTATAGGTAAGGGTCTTAGGTGGCCAAGTCAGTCAATTCATTGGCTTTTAGGATATTGCTGGTACATACTGTCAGCTTTCGGCTGGTTGGGGACACAGGGTAGGGGCACAGTAGGCGGATCTTTGACCGCTGACGGGCTGCTCCGGCTAGGTGCCGTTTTTTCGGTATGTTCAGTTCTTTCTAAGACAGGGCAGTACGGGAGCTTTCGGGTATCTAAGCGGGCATGCCTTACCTAGATTAGTGGTATGTTTTGCCCGGTGGGTTCCAATATCTGTGCCGTCTTGTGGGGGACGGTATAACAGCTGGAGGTATGTTTCGGGGTTTCGTTAGATATGGGGGATAACAGAGGTCCCCTCAAAACATTTCATTTCGCAAAGGAGTCTATGGGTATGTGATGTGGCCGGCCTAGGGACAAGCTAGAGAGGCTATAGGACAAGGTGCAGGGTGTTTTTTAGAGTCCGCAAGGTGCAAGTTACGTCAGCTACTATAGGTGCTAGGGGAAACGGGGTGTTGTTTTCAACAGCATTACCCCCATGGGCAAGGTTTTATTGTACCGGCCGCGGCTACCACGGATCAGGGGCCTTCCACTCACTTTGGAACATTACTAAGGTTACTAAAGGACCGCCGGGCTCAGCGGGCGGGTTTTTGGATGACATGTCCCATCAGCGATGGTGACTTGGGAACTAGTCGCGTAGGCTGCTCGGTCCACGGGGTTGTAGCCTTTTCAGGGGACTATGCAGCGATGCGATGTGGCCATCAGCTTGTTTTGAGACTGGGTTTTGCAGAACCTGGTTTCGGGTGGAATTGTTCGAATTGTAGTGACCTTACAAATTTGGGGGCATTCCTTTTGCAGCCAACAGGTCTTTTGTAACGAGGACTATCGGGGGGGTGGTACAAGTGGTTTTCTCTGCTGACCACGGCATACGTGCCGGGGGTCAGGCGTGTTGTGCCATTGGGTACTGTGCTGCTTATAAGGGTTACGTTCATTTACACTGTGCACTTATTCGGGTGCTTGTCTCGTTTTTCAGTGGGATAGGTTTTGGGGTTTGTTGCCATAAGTGGGCCTGCCTTGGGGAATGTATTAAGGAGGACTGACTGCCCATTGGTAAGGCAAATTGTTATGATTACTTAAACATTATACAGGACGGGTTTGCTTGCTTAACAGGATTGGCATGCCCCCAGCAGGTCATTGCACAGCACATGCAGTTTTCTATGGTATTATATGGTTTAGCAGGGGATCTAGGCAGCTGCCATGTACCGCAGGTTGCCAGGTTTGTCCTTTCTCTTAAGCGGTTTGGGCTACGGTATCACACCAAAGGGTTTGTTAGGTATAAAACAAACGGTTATGGGCACAGGGAGTAGAAGAGGGACGCCTTTGAGATATTATAGGTCTTGTATTGGGTTTTCTAAAGGTTTACAGCTCTTTGTATGCAAAGGCTTTAAGGGGGGCAGCAGTTGCAATTGCACGCTTTTGTTGGGACGTTAGGCCTGTGGTCTTGTAGTCCTTTAGCACACATGTGGACAGATGTGTCCTTATCGAGGTTCAAGCGTGGAGCGGTCAGAATAGGGGGTCAGCAGCTGGGCATGACCCAAAAAAGAGTTTTTCTTTTTATCGCCCCCCCTTTTTTGTATGGGGCAGCCACAGAGTAGTACGGGCGGGTCTGCTGTAGGAAGCAGCTTGGCGCATTGGAGCATGGGACTCAGATAGATGTAAGGGGTACATTCGCCCTCATTGTATGTGGTATTATGTTGCACATTTCTGTGTGCTATTGGCATATGACGTTGGTGATTGCTGTTTTTATGTGGTTTGCGCTGTCATTTATTATTGTTCACTGGTCGCGAGGATGGCCAGTTGGTAGACTTGTCATTCCTATGTTATGGGTGGTTCAGTAGAGCTGAGGTTCGGCTGAATGGCAGGCAGTCCAGTATCCTCTGGCTGTAGTTTGGTCAGGTGCAGCGTGGCCCTGGCAGGTGGTGAGACAGGTTTGGGGGATGTACACAGGTCCTCCCTTTTGTATTTTTCCCTGTATGTTTGCGGTTACGCGTGGGGTAAGCGGTATGGGAGTCAGACTTATGAGGGACCTCATTCGTGACGTAATAATGCAATGGTGTTACGTTTATTAGCGGCTTACCCGGGTATGGGTAATAATATGGTTTAATATGGTGGGGCTGGATGTCATTGCATTGGGCCCTGCCTAGCAAGAAGGTGGACCGGGCCCGCTTAAGGAGGTGAGCAGGCTTTCATAAAAGATGGGGGTTGGTCATAAGCCTCGGTGAGCTGGTGCTGGATACATGTAGGTATCCGAGTAGGGTTGGGGTACATCTTAAGGTGTGGGTTTTTGTTTTATAGGCAATGTACCTTCAGGAAGGCATTCAGCGAGGGCTGAGGGTGTGGGGGCGCACGCAAGGGTAAGGTGTTACCCCTTTCGTGCTGTGGCAGTGTTGGGTCGATGGAGAAGGAGAAGATAGAGGTTACATGTATGGAACATGTTGTACCCATCCATGGGATGGGGGTGGTTTCTGGTACCCATCCATGAAAGGATGGGGGTTGTTTCTGGTACCCATCCATAAAAGGATGGGGGTTGTTTCTGGTACCCATCCATAAAAGGATGGGGGTTGTTTCTGGTACCCATCCATAAAAGGATGGGGGTTGTTTCTGGTACCCATCCATAAAAGGATGGGGGTTGTTTCTGGTACCCATCCATGAAAGGATGGGAGTTGTTTCTGGTACCCATCCATGAAAGGATGGGAGTTGTTTTTGGTACCCATCCATACAAGGATGGGGGTTGTGTCTGGTACCCATCCATGAAAGGACGGGGGTTGTTGTTGGTACCCATCCATGAAAAGGATGGGGGTTGTTTATGGTACTTTCAGGTTACGAGGGGGTAACCTGGAAGGGTTAAAAAGGGTAGGTCACTGCGAAGGTTGGGTACTGCCTCCGAGTCAGGGGTTTCCGACTGGAGGCCTAAAGTTAAAAGAGGTTGTTCGCAGTGACCAATCTATGTTGTTTCCCGCTATGACATTAAAAAGTATATATTGAAGTTCAATGGTTATTTATGAAGATGTTATTTAATTTATGTTATAATTGGTAAATAAATAGGCCGTCAAGGCCATTTACTCCAAAACCTTGTCAAGTCATTTGTGAAGGGTTTGGAGGGGAGGGGAAGTTGTTGGGGACAAAAGGTATCAGGAGACTGGGCTTAAGTCCTACATATGTCAAGAGAGTCCCGGAGCCAAAGAAAGGAGAGAAATAGGCATAGGGACAGCATGACATGGCTGGACAGAACAGTGGCCACCTTAAGATCAGGTTTCCCCTTTTAGAAAAGGGGAGGGGGCTGTGTGAGGGCGTCGCTCAGAGCTTGAGAAAGGAAAGGAGAGGGGGAAGTGACGTCAATCGTAAGAGCGGAGGAGGAAGCGATTCCCACCCACCCGCCCTGGAGTTGGTTGGAAAGGGAGTAAAGGACAAGTCAGGATGACCGGCAGTGTTGGGTCGATGGAGAAGGAGAAGATAGAGGTTACATGTATGGAACATGTTGTACCCATCCATGGGATGGGGGTGGTTTCTGGTACCCATCCATGAAAGGATGGGGGTTGTTTCTGGTACCCATCCATAAAAGGATGGGGGTTGTTTCTGGTACCCATCCATAAAAGGATGGGGGTTGTTTCTGGTACCCATCCATAAAAGGATGGGGGTTGTTTCTGGTACCCATCCATAAAAGGATGGGGGTTGTTTCTGGTACCCATCCATGAAAGGATGGGAGTTGTTTCTGGTACCCATCCATGAAAGGATGGGAGTTGTTTTTGGTACCCATCCATACAAGGATGGGGGTTGTGTCTGGTACCCATCCATGAAAGGACGGGGGTTGTTGTTGGTACCCATCCATGAAAAGGATGGGGGTTGTTTATGGTACTTTCAGGTTACGAGGGGGTAACCTGGAAGGGTTAAAAAGGGTAGGTCACTGCGAAGGTTGGGTACTGCCTCCGAGTCAGGGGTTTCCGACTGGAGGCCTAAAGTTAAAAGAGGTTGTTCGCAGTGACCAATCTATGTTGTTTCCCGCTATGACATTAAAAAGTATATATTGAAGTTCAATGGTTATTTATGAAGATGTTATTTAATTTATGTTATAATTGGTAAATAAATAGGCCGTCAAGGCCATTTACTCCAAAACCTTGTCAAGTCATTTGTGAAGGGTTTGGAGGGGAGGGGAAGTTGTTGGGGACAAAAGGTATCAGGAGACTGGGCTTAAGTCCTACATATGTCATGTATTTACACCTAGTTGTTAGTCACACAATCTAAAGTCCCACTAGAGGATCTACACTCTCTTTAAGTGATTCTTGCTTTCTAAAAAAGAAAACGAATGCAGCCACTACTGTACATCTAAGTATTGGTAGGCTTAAATATATCAACTTCGGGTTGTAAAAGTTCTGGGTTGTAAAATAATTTATTAATTCAGAAGTGAGCTTATTAATTAAAAAAGAAGGGTACATAGATATGGAAAGTTGGTGCAACAGATAAATGGTAAAAAATTAATTTGTGCTGGACATAAAATACTATGTGTCAAAAAATATACAAATGTAATAGACATGAAATAAACAGTACTAGACAAATATTGAACACAAATAATGATTTATCTTTTTTCCAGTAATCTTCGTCTTTGGTTAATTACTATTTTCTTTTAGTAACTATGGGGAAAGGGAGGGGTAGGAAAAGGAGTGCACTTTAATTTCCTGTTGTAGTGTCCTTTTAATTTTTTCTGGGAATGTTTGGGAATGCTCACCCCTCCTTATGAAAATGCTAACTGCTTGGCTTTCATGTGGATCCAAAGGCTTCAATGCTGTTTGAGTGACTGACCAAAAAAAGTATGAAGGCCTTCTGACTTTTGTGTGACTTAACCTTCTGCCTGTTTAGTCCGAAACAGAAATTCAGAAAGCCTTGAAACCTTATATCTTTCGCATTTCTCACAAGTCAGACATTCTGTAAAGAGAATTTACATTTAGGAAGGGAGATTTCTTTTTTGTAGTTCCCTTTTTGTAGTGTCACCAAGAATTCCAGTCCTTGGTTTTACTAATCTAAGGAGATTCTGGCTGCAGATGTCTGGTACTTTTTCCCTTTTAAACAGCTGATAGACTTTAGGACAGATGGAGCTCTCTATCTCCAGAAAGGTTCATACTAGCATGGAAAAAAAGGATAAAAATGGCTCTTTGTGCTTACCTCAAAGCACTCTTGTACCTGAAAGCTTCTATGGATAGCATACAGTCAGTAACATTTAAAGATCACTCATGCAGTAATCTTCTTTTCGGAAACTCTTTTCTTTACACAAGTATTCTACAGTTACACTTTAAATCGTGGGAATTTTTTTTTACGGTAAATGGAACAAATTTGTGGTCACAACAGCATGTCTATCTTGTATACATCTATTTTTGTCTTTTTTATAAATGAATTCATATTCCTTTAATTTATTTTATTTTTTTACCTCTGGCTAATCTAGTTAATGTAGCAGCTTCTCCCTAGAGTCTTGGATCTCGACGTGATGCTGACATAAATAAAGATAATGTTTCCAGAGACAGCTCCAATTTATGTGTCGAGGTTAATTAGGTCAATCAAGAAGATCATATCTAGTTGATATAAACTTCAAAATCAACTGGATCCTCTGAATTGGCTTTTGAAAATACACTATGTTACCAAAAGTATTGGGACACCTGACTTTAATGGCATCCCAGTCTTGTTCCGTAGGGTTCAATAATGAGTTGGCCCACCCTTTGCAGCTATAACAGCTTCAACTCTTCTGGGAAGGCTGTCCACAAGGTTTAGGAGTGTCTACAGGAATATTTGACCATTCTTCCAGAAGCGCATTCAGGACTTTTTTTCTGCCAGAACTTGCCGGAACAGAGTTCCGCCACCTCTGGCAGCCCTGTCCCCTCCCTCTTGTCACGTAACACAGAAAAGTAAAGGAATCACTTCCTCCACCAGCTTCTGTGTGCTAGTGTTGGCACTGCATCCAGGGCACATGATGCTGGATGTTTACAGATAGATGTCCCGGGTCTCGACGCTGCAATCGCCCACATTGTTTGTACATATGGGGCTTGGGGAGGCAGCCTGTTACAACTGTGTGTAGCACAGAGAGCAGCGAAGTGCTGTGAAACTCCTCCCCTTCCCCATGCTACATTGTTAATAGGCAGAGCTGCAGGAACATCACTGTGTTGAAAAAAAGCCCAGGCACAATTAACAGAGCTGTGATGGCTGCATTCTGCAAGAGATGACAGAGAGCTGTGGGGGAGGAGGACAATCTGTAAACAGGCGAGAGAGCTTTTTGTGTGGGGGTGGGAGGATTTGTGAGAAAGCTGGAAGGAGGGATCTGTGAAAAAAGTGAGAGAGCTGTGGGGAGGATGGGTGTTTGTGAAAGGATGAGAAAGCTGGGGGAAGGGGGATCTGTACAATGGTGAGAGATTTGTGCAAAGGGGAGAGCTGGAAAAGGGGAGGATTTGTGTGGGGGTTATAGCAGCGAAAGGGGTTTGCAGATTGTGCAGAAGTGAAAGCTGTGGGGATAAGCTGTAGATGAGGACGCTGAGGTGAGTTGTGGACTGGGGGTGTAATCTGTGGATGGAGGGGTGCAGATGTGAGATGTTACTGGGGTAGGGTACAAAGGTAAGTTGTGGACGGGGTGCTAAGGTGCACTATGGAAAAAGTGCAGAGTTGAACTGTGGATGGGGCAGAAGAGGTGGGTTGTGGATGGGGAGGTGTGTAGGTGGGTTGTGGATGTTGGGCACAGAGCTAAGCTGGGGATTGGCACAGAGGAAAGCAAAGGTGTGTGCACAGGCGAGCAATTGATGGTTACTTTGAGGGGTGGAGGATCATTGCTTGGAGAGGACAAGGGAACTTTGCTGGGGGGCAGCAAAGTATACAGAGTTCAGTAACCAAGAGTATGTCATGTATGGTAGGGTATGCAGGGTGCAACAGTGAGGATTTAGTAAAATACCTTGTACATTACCTAGTCATAACTGTATGCTGTGCTATACATTACATACCTCTTACATTAATGGCCCCTGGACAATACTAATGAATTCTGCACTCTGTACAATGGGTTTTACGTTACGTACTCCTGACCCCTGCACACTGTATGCTGGACTGCACATTACACTCTATATTACATATTCCTGACCACTGCACTCTGTATGCAGGGCTATATGTTAAATAATCCAACCACTCTGTGTGTGGGTATCATAGCAGTCAGGAGCATGCAAAATACATCATAGCATACAGAATATGTAAGGTAAAACACAACTAACAGAGTGCAGTGGTCAGAAGTATGTAACAGCCTAGTATAAAGAGAACAGGGGTGATGATTATATAATGTACAGCACAGTGTACAGGGTAGTGGTGGGTAGGAGTGTGTATCATTTGCCTCAGATTATGTATGTACAGTGTACATTACATACTCCTGATCATAGTCTCTATGTTGTGCTGTATGGTACATACTGTACCCTTTAATGTTGTGTACTGTACATGTTTATGGCTACTGCACCCTGTATGATATGCACTCCTCTGCACTGCACAATACATACTCCTGAGTCCTGTACCCTGGGTGTTTCACTTTTCTGAACCTTGTGCCTTCTGCGACACACAGTTCTGAGCCTCTATCACATCCATTATGTGGCAACCGCGTAATTTTCTGCTCTAAAGGAAAGTGTGCCTGGGGGGGGGGGGGGGGTTTGTGGGTGTGGTTGGGGTGGGGTGTTGGCTGGGGAGGGTGAGTTCCAGCACCTATTTTCTGAGAAAAGACGCCCTGAGCGCATTTATGAGGTCAGGCACTGATGTGGAGGAGAAGGCCTGGCTCACAGTCTCCGCTCTGTTTCATCCCAAAGATGTTCTGTTGGGTTAAGATCTGGACTCTGTGCATGCCAGTCAAGTTCCTCCACCCCAAACTTACTTGTTCATGTCTTTATGGACCTTGCTTTGTGCACTGGTGTGCAGTGATGGTGGAACAGGACCATCCCCAAACTGTTCCCGCAAAGTTGGGAGCATGAAATTGTCCAAAATGTCTTGGTATGCTGATGCCTTAAGAGTTCCCTTCACTGGAACTAAGGGGCCAAGCCCAACCCCTGAAAAACAACCCCGCACCATAATTCCCCCTCCACCAAATGATTTGTACCAGTGCACGAAGCAGGGTCCATAATGACATGGATGGGTGAGTTTGGGGAGGAAGAACTTGACTGACCTGCATAGAGTCCTGAACTCAACCCGATAGAACACCTTTGAGATGAATTAGAGTGGAGACTGCGAGCCAGGCCTTCTTGTCCACATCAGTTCCTGACCTCACAAATGTGCTTCTGAAAGGATGGTCAAACATTCCTTTAGACACACTTCTAATCTTGAAGCTGTTATAGCTGTAAAGGGTGGGCCAACTCAATATTGAACCCTACGGACTAAGACTGGGATGCCATTAAAGTTAATGTGCGTGTAAAGGCAGGCGTCCCAATACGGTTGGTAATCTAGTGTATATTATAACTTGGTCAACCTCTTTGCATTAAGATGTACATAATTCTTGACGATCTCTTGTGTGAGAACTTTTGTCTTACTTTATTATTTCCTATAAAAATAAGTAGCTTTCAGATTACAGGGCAAGCTAATCCAAAAGTGATATTTTATTTATAGGCTGAGACTGATAGGCTACTTCTAAATCCAACAGCAAGATCTCTGTGTCATAATCCATGTGGCTATCATGTCTTTGGAGACTGAATTGTGTATGGTCCCATCCGCTATAGTGTATTTCAGAATCTTCTGGTGCAATAAACTTACTATACACCAGAATCAGAGAAAGTGCAATATGCATGACTAGTGGTGGCTGGTGGGTTTTTTGGGGAGCGGGGGGGGCCCCCTCCGGGCGACGTCTTCCCCTGCATCATGGCGGCCAGGCGTCTCCTCCCTCCTCCTCCCTTCTCAGCGCTCCTCAGCCATAAGGATTGTTTCTCCTTTTGGCCCATCAGGAAACAGATCTCCAGACTGATTGGCTGGGAGGAGAATCAGTGTGACAATAGTGAATATTCATTCGCTATTGTCACAACTGGGTGGGCACTGGGCCCCAAGCCCACCCTTTTTTGAAGCCTTTTAGAGCCTCTGGCTCTAATCACGTGCTTCAAAAAAAAACAAAAAACCCATTGGAATCCATGCGTCTGGCACCCTGCATGTAGATTAGGGGGCTATACGCATGAATAGGAGGGGCTGGACCCCTAATGGACAGGCGGCCACTGTGCATGACTATGCTAAAGATATGCAAGCACATTGTAAAAATGAATTCTACCTACTGAGATTTGCCAAAGTTCTGGATATACAGTTAAGCTCCCGTACAAACGAATGTAATTAGTTGCCAGTATATGATTTTCTACAGTGCCCTGAGAACACAGAAAAGGAAGTTATGTAAACTCTGACATCCTTAGTATCTCTGATACAAGGGGGTTGATTTACTAAAGCCAAGTGGGCTGTTCACTTTGCAAGGGCAGTTGGGCTTTGCTGACAATATTTCCACATTTCTTCATGGACTTGTCACATTTTTCATGATTTGGTCCCCCCTTTCCACCTTACTGTAGCCATTACTATGACTCTAGACCAGTGGTTCTCAACCTGGGAGTTGGGACCCCCTTGGGGCTTGAATGATTGACGATTTGCCAGGGGTCATCAAATCCTGGGCTGTTCCTGGAGCCCGCACCGCTCTCCAGCCTCTTCGCAGCCGCCCATTCAGTTGACGGGAGGGGGGCAAAAACTAGAGGTCAGCTGACTGGTGAGGAATGTGAAGTGGGAGGGGCTGGAGGAGACCCCATCTCCTTATTTCGGCATAGGTGTCACTGCTGCGAGACACCACAAATTTAGAGACACAGTGAGGCCAGAGACATGGTGAGCTTACACTACCTGTGATTATTGTTGCCTTTAAAGTCCTCACTACAGGTCTCAGATCAGCAGATAACCTTGATCAAGAGCACCTAAGTTGGCTAATCAGAACTCCCCCCAGCACTGCCACTGATCCCAACTCCCTGCCAGCACTGCCACCCATCCCATCCTCCCCCCAACTAAGGAGTAAGAGAAGGGATAAAAATAGAGAATACATGGAAAGGAGAGGAAAGGGGGGGGGGCAAAGAAAAAGGGAGGGAAAGAATAAGAGAACAAGAAAGACGGCTAGAGAGAGGGATAGGGAAAAAAACAAGACATTAGGATAGAGGGAGATAAAAGGGAAAGAAAGGAGAACAAAGAGAAAGAGTGGTACATCCTTAAATGTACCGTAAGGGGTTTTAGTACTGTACAAGTGGAAGGGGCTCAGGGAGCGCTAAATGTCCGTGGGTTAGGGGCACAAATTACTTGTCTTGCCTTGGGTGCTGACAACCCACGCTACGAAAATAATTTAACTGTTAGGGGTCCCCACAACTTGGGAAATTTTATCAAGGGGTCACTGCACTTTATGGTTGAGAACTACTGCTCTAGACAGTCAGTAGTAATTTCAATGTTCTTTACACCAATGTAGTCAGCATGTGCTCTTAGTAATCAATGGTAGCTCACAAGGTGCTTAGGGGTTCCATCCTGTGTATAGTTATGTAATGCCAGTCCAAAAAATACTGGGAGTATGTTACAGCCTTTCCAGTATTACATTTATTGTGTCATTAGGGCAGTGTTGCCAACCCCCGAAGTGAAATTTACTGGCAGAACGCCAAAATTTACAAATGGCGCCAATTTTTTTTACTGACAAAAATCATGAGATTTACTGGTGGATCCACATTTTTTACTGGCACTGCAAAAAAGTGCCTAAAATTACTGTTTTTAGTGCTAAACAGTGAAAATATCAATATTTGAACTATAAACACATAGCTAGTGCTATTAGCAATGTGTTTAAGTTAAACAAAAGTCAAAAAACATATTTCTCAATTTACATGAAGGTCAGGTTACTATAACCCAGCCAGCAGAGAGTTGCCCCTTACATCAGAGTGTGCAGGATGGTGACCAGAGACCACCTTCTGCAGAGTGAATACACTAAGGTAAGGGGGGTTACTAATATAGGGGGGAACCTTTATATCAGTGCCCCCCTACATTATTGTAGTCACTCCTTCTTACATTAGTGACCCCCCCCAGACTGGCCTGGCGGCGCTGTCACTGACCTCAGGTGCACCTTGCAGGGCTCAGTCAGACGGCTCCAGCTTGGCGGCTATTCTATAGTCTCCTCTCCACAGTCCACACATGTCTGTCTCTTCCCGTAACCCCCATCCCGGCGGCGGTCCCACTCTTGACTCCTTTCTAGGATCCCCACAGAGACTGCAGACATGATAAAAGACAAGAGATGGTCAGAGGCTGTGAACATGATACAGGAGGACAGAGGCTGCGGACATGATACAGGAGGTGGACAAAGGCTGCAGACATACTACAGGAGGTGGACAGAGGCTGTGGACATGATACAGGAGTTGGACAGAGACTGCAGACATACTACAGGAGGTGGACAGAGGCTGCAGACATGATACAGGAGGTGGACAGAGGCTGCGGACATACTACAGGAGGTGGACAGAGGCTGCGGACATACTACAGGAGGTGGACAGAGGCTGCAAACATGATACAGGAGGTGGACAGAGGCTGCGGACATACTACAGGAGGTGGAAAGAGACTGCGGACATACTACAGGAGGTGGACAGAGGCTGCGGACATACTACAGGAGGTGGACAAAGGCTGTGGACATACTACAGGAGGTGGACAGAGACTGAAAACATGATACAGGAGGTAGACAGAGGCTGCGGACATACTACAGGAGGTGGACAGAGGCTGCGGGCATACTACAGGAGGTGGACAGAGACTGCAAACATGATACAGGAGGTGGACAGAGGCTGCGGACATACTACAGGAGGTGGACAGAGGCTGCAGGCATACTACAGGAGGTGGACAGAGGCTGCGGACATACTACAGGAGGTGGAAAGAGACTGTGGACATACTACAGGAGGTGTTAAGAGACTGCGGACATACTACAGGAGGTGGACAGAGGCTGCGGACATACTACAGGAGGTGGAAAGAGACTGTGGACATACTACAGGAGGTTAAAAGAGACTGCGGCATACTACAGGGGGTGAAAAGAGACTGCGGGCATACTACAGGAGGTGGAAAGAGACTGCGGGCATACTACAGGAGGTGAAAAGAGACTGCGGGCATACTACAGGAGGTGGAAAGAGGCTGCTGCAGACATACTACATCCTCACAGTAGCCTCCTCCTCTGTCCACCATCATATTACTTCTCCAAATCATCAGTATGCTGTGTCCTCCTCCTGTCCTGTGGAGAGATGAAAGGGGCACAGGAGGGGGACACAGCACACTGATGAATCTGATGTGGACTGGAGAAGTAATATGATGGTGAATAGAGCACATCAGTCTCTGTCCCCTGCATATGCCATGCAGCCAGGGCCCAGGGACAGAGACTGATGTACTCTATTCACCATCATATTACTTCTCCCGGCTCCCAGTAATGTCCTCCTTTTACTACGGATATTATCCCCCCTACAGCTTCACTCTCCTCCGGTACCTCCGCTCCGCCTATGACGAGTGTGCAGTGCAGTCATGCACTGCATGACAGGACAGAGTCGCCTGGCTGGCCGCCGCGGTCTCTCTCGTCTTGATGGATTTGAAAATGGCGCCAGGCGGCGCAATTACGTTACTGCGCATGCGTCGCCCAGCCGAGCGCGTGCGAGCTTTCCCAAGCCCGGCCGGCTTGGGAACGGCGCATGTGCAGTTGCGTGGTCGGCTCGCGGCCATCATTTTTACGGGCACCAGTGCCCTAACGGACTTTCACGGGCGCCCCGAAAAAGGGTTAGCCGTAAATCTACGGGCGGTTGGCAACACTGCATTAGGGATCCAAAAATGCAAAAAAATCAGGAAATGAATCCCTTTATCAGGTACACCCACCTTTTTAAATGCCATTATGTAGTGGTGATAGAATTACACAGGATTTTGTTACCCTGTGAATGTTATAGTCAGGCTTCATTTGCTAATGTTGAGATGTTCTTAGCATGTTGTTGGTAATATATTTAGTGCACATATCAATTATATTACAAATGCCTCTGCATGCTGAGGTACATATACAGCATATAACTTTAAGCTAGTCTTGGCCTAGACGGGGGCTGTGGGCTTGAGAAGACTATAGGAGTACATATGGTATACAGTGGTGGCCTCTCCATTAGGGGCACCGCCCTCCTAATCCATGCGCTCGGCCCCTAATCTACATGCAGGGCGCCGGACGCATGGATTTCAATGGGATGTTTTTTTTTAAGCTCATGATTAGAACCTGAGGCTCTAATTGGCTTCCAGAAAGGGTGGGCTTGGGGCGCAGAGCACTGCGCCCTGAGCCCACCCAGTTGTGTGACTTTAGCAAATTAATATTTGCTAATGTCTTCCTGCTTCTCCTTCCAGCCAAACAGGAACTGGGTCCTGAGACCCGATTGGCCGGGAGTCTTAGAAGTCCTGGCCAATCAGGTCTCAGGACCAACTTCCTGTTTAGCCGTGAGGAGAAGCATCGGCCTCCTAAATTGTAGCCTTCCAGGCTCCATGAAGCTCGCACTGGGCACCGTCCTCCAGAGCCCATAGCAGCAGATTGCAGCATAAACAGCAGCAGCCCGAATGATGAGGATGAGCGGGAGTCGGAGAAGTTTGGGTACCGCGGCCGGGGGGGTTGGTATGTGCGAGTGAGGGGGGGGCCGGGCCCAACCCCCCCAAAAAGATATTCAGCACCAGCCGCCACTAGGGATGAGCTTTATGTGTGGGTCGAACATGAGTTCGACTCGAACATTGGCTGTTCGATTGCTCATCGAAATACGAACATTATGGGGCATTCGCACCAAATTCGAGTGGCGCATCACTCTCCATAATGCACTGTGACATTGCTGTCTGATAATTGGCCAAGCATGCACTATGACCAGCATGCTTTGGCCAATCACAGTGCTGTCAGCAAAGAGAGCCATATTTTTCCAAAGGCAGGGTGCCTTTGGCCAATTATGGCTCAGGGTTAAGTCCACGCCCCACACTATATAAGGCCATCTGCACATCGGCCCTGTGTAGTGTGTTGCTGGCATTGACCGAGAGAGAGTGTCATTTCATTTTGATTGAGCAGGCAGGCAATTCAGTTAGCTGCAGTGTATTTAGTATATATATATATATTTTTTTTCCCTCATTAATGTACACACAGCACCCCGTATTGACAGAAAAACACAGAATTGTTGACATTTTTGCAGATTTATTAAAAAAGAAAAGCTGAAATATCACATGGTCCTAAGTATTCATACCCTTTGCTGTGACACTCATATATTTAACTCAGGTGCTGTCCATTTCTCCTGATCATCCTTGAGATGGTTCTACACCTTCATTTGAGTCCAGCTGTGTTTGATTATACTGATTGAACTTGATTAGGAAAGACACACACCTGTCTATATAAGATCTTACAGCTCACAGTGCATGTCAGAGCAAATGAGAATCATGAGGTCAAAGGAACTGCCTGAAGAGCTCAGAGATAGAATTGTGGCAAGGCACAGATCTGGCCAAGGTTACAAACAAATTTCTGCTGCATTTAAGGTTCCCAAGAGCACAATGGCCTCCATAATCCTTAAATGGAAGACGTTTGGGACGACCAGAACCCTTCCTAGAGCTGGCCGTCCGACCAAACTGAGCTATCGGGGGAGAAGAGCCTTGGTGAGAGAGGTAAAGAAGAACCCAAAGATCACTGTGGCTGAGCTCCAGAGATGCAGTCGGGAGATGGGAGAAAGTTGTAGAATGTCAACCATCACTGCAGCCCTCCACCAGTCGGGGCTTTATGGCAGAGTGGCCTGGCGGAAGCCTCTCCTCAGTGCAAGACACATGAAAGCCCGCATGGAGTTTGCTAAAAAAAAACCTGAAGGACTCCAAGATGGTGAGAAATAAGATTCTTTGGTCTGATGAGACCAAGATAGAACTTTTTGGCCTTAATTCTAAGCGGTATGTGTGGAGAAAACAAGGCACTGCTCATCACCTGTCCAAAACAGTCCCAACAGTGAAGCATGGTGGTGGCAGCATCATGCTGTGGGGGTGTTTTTAAGATGCAGGGACAGGACAACTGGTTGCAATCGAGGGAAATATGAATGCGGCCAAGTACAGGGATATCCTGGATGAAAACCTTCTCCAGAGTGCTCAGGACCTCAGACTGGGCCAAAGGTTTACCTTCCAACAAGACAATGACCCTAAGCACACAGCTAAAATAACGAAGGAGTGGCTTCACAACAACTCCGTGACTGTTCTTGAATGGTCCAGCCAGAACCCTGACTTAAACCCAATTGAGCATCTCTGGAGAGACCTAAAAATGGCTGTCCACCAACGTTTACCATCCAACCTGACAGAACTGGAGAGGATCTGCAAGGAGGAATGGCAAAGGATCCCCAAATCCAGGTGTGGAAAACTTGTTGCATCTCTCCCAAAAAGACTTATGGCTGTATTAGATCAAAAGGGTGCGTCTACTAAATACTGAGAAAAGGGTCTGAATACTTAGGACCATGTGATATTTCAGTTTTTCTTTTTTAATAAATCTGCAAAAATAGCAACAATTCTGTGTTTTTCTGTCAATATGGGGTGCTATGTGTACATTAATGAGGAAAAAAATGAACTTAAATGATTTTAGCAAATGGCTGCAGTATAACAAAGAGTGAAAAATTTAAGGGGGTTTGAATACTTTCCGTCCCCACTGTATATATACACTGTATCCAGTTTAGCTAGATCTGACTGCAGGCCGTTCCTGGTGGTGCACTGTTTCTAATATACTTCAGGCAGGCAGGTGATTCAGTTAGCTGCAGTGTATTTATTATATATACAGTCTCCTACATATATATATATCCACTGCATTCTAGTCTAGCAAAGCCTAAATCTGACTGCAGGCCATTCCTGGTGTACGTTTTCAAATATACTTTCAGGCAGGCAGGTGATTCAGTGAGCTGCAGTGCATAAAATATATATACAGTCTCCTACATATATATCCACTGCTTTCTAGTCTAGCCAAGCCTATATCTGACTGCAGGCCATTCCTGATGTACATTTTCAAATACACTTTCAGGCAGGCAGGCAGGTGATTCAGTGATCTGCAGTGCATTAAATATATATATATAAATATACAGTCTCCTACATATATACATATATACACTGCATTCCAGTCTAGCCAAGCCTATATCTGACTGCAGGCCATTCCTGGTGTACTTTTACAAATATACTTTCAGGCAGACAGGTGATTCAGTGATCTGCAGTGTATAATATATATATAGTCTCCTACATATATATCCACTGCATTCTAGTCTAACCAAGCCTACAGTATATCTGACTGCAGGCCTTTCCTGGTGTACGTTTTCAAATACACTTTCAGGCAGGCAGGCAGGTGATTCAGTGATCTGCAGTGCATAAAATATATATACAGTCTCCTACATATATATATCAACTGCATTCTAGTCTAGCCAAGCCTATATCTGACTGCAGGCCATTCCTGGTGTACATTTTCAAATATACTTTCAGGCAGGCAGGTGATTCAGTGAGCTGCAGTGCATTATATATATATATATATATATATATATATATATATATATATATATATATATATATATATATATATATATATATATATATATATACAGTCTCCTACATATATATCCACTGCATTCTAGTCTAGCCAAGCCTATATCTGAATGCAGGCCATTCCTGGTGTACATTTTCAAATACACTTTCAGGCAGGCAGGTGATTCAGTGATCTGCAGTGCATAAAATATGTATACAGTCTCCTACATATATATCCACTGCATTCTAGTCCAGCCAAGCCTATATCTGGCTGCAGGCCATTCCTGGTGTACGTTTTCAAATACACTTTCAGGCAGGCAGGTGATTCAGTGATCTGCAGTGTATAAAATATATATAGTCTCCTACATAAATATCCACTGCATTCTAGTCTAGCCAAGCCTATATCTAACTGCAGGCCTCTCCTGGTGTACATTTTCAAATACACTTTCAGGCAGGCAGGTGATTCAGTGAGCTGCAGTGCATAAAATGTATATACAGTCTCCTATATATATATCCACTGCATTCTAGTCTAGCCAAGCCTATATCTGACTGCAGGCCTCTCCTGGTGTACATTTTCAAATACACTTTCAGGCAGGCAGGTGATTCAGTGAGCTGCAGTGCATAAAATGTATATACAGTCTCCTATATATATATCCACTGCATTCTAGTCTAGGCAAGCCTATATGTGACTGCAGGCCTTTCCTGGTGTGCGTTTTCAAATACACTTTTAGGCAGGCAGGCAGGTGATTCAGTGATCTGCAGTGCATAAAATGTATATACAGTCTCCTATATATATATCCACTGCATTCTAGTCTAGCCAAGCCTATATCTGACTGCAGGCAATTCCTGGTATACTTTTTCTAGTAAACTTCAGCATGTCTGGAAGGCCACCAAGGAGAGGCAGACGCTCATAGGCCACTAAAAGAGGGCAAGCAGGCTCTGTGTCTACAGCCAACAGTGCTGGGGTACGCTTGTCCTTTTTTCAGCAGCTGGCCGTGTTGATCCACAACATGCAGGAGAGTTGGTAGAGTGGATAACTAAGCTGTCCTCATCCTCTGTCACCCAGGCTTAGAGTAGTTTGCCTGCCAATGCAGCTGCCAAAGCGGCCTATTCCATTGGCTTAATGTCATCAGTCACTCCTTCCCTAGCCCCACCATCATGCATGGAGGAGTCCTCCGAACTGTTTGACCACAGTGTCGGGTACATGCTGCAGGAGGATGCGCAGCATTTTGAAGGCTTCGATGATGCTACCCAGGTTGAGGAAGGCAGTAATGTGAACCCAGAGAGAGGGGGTGCCCAAGAAGAACAAGAAACTGGCAGTCATGTTCCCCCAGCTGCAGCATACTGCCAGGTTTGCTCCAGTGACGAGGAGGGAGGGGATGATGAGGTCACTGACTCTACATGGGTGCTTGATAGAAGAGAGGAGGAGGAGTAGGCACATCTCCAATGAGGCAGGATGCCCTCCAGGGGCCAGCTTAAGGGCAGCCACCTGACTGCATTACACCACAGAGCGTTTTTTAACAAAGTTCTTTGGTGTGGGCCTTTTTTGATACGTGTGCAGCAACATATGTCTGAAGCATATCAAGTGTGGCCAAAACAGCAGCCGTTTCGACACCACATGCTTGACCAGACATATGTCGACCTCCCACGCAGTTCGTTGGCAACAGTACTTAAAAGACCCACACCAAAGAACAAGGCGGACCTCTCCTTGCTCCTCATCAGCTGGGATCTCCAACCCTATACCTTCAGTCCACTCAGAAACCTGTACTGAGAGGAATGAAGGTGTAGAATTAGGTGTGCTAAGTACTTGTGGGAAATTTGCTATCGCTACACCAACATCCGATTGTAGCAGGCAAATTTTCCTACCCCAGTTGCTAAACCATCAAAAGAAATTTGGTCCCAGCCATCCACATGCTTAGCGGCTGAATGCTAGCTTGGCTAAATTGCTAGCACTCCAACTGCTGCCTTTTCAGCTGGTAGACTGCCCCCTTTCATGAATTTGTGGAATGTGCAGTACCTCAGTGGCAGGTTCCCAAACACCATTTCTTTTCATGGAAGGCCATTCCGGCTCTCTACCGGCATGTGGAAGGCAATGTCTTGGCCTCGTTGGACACGGAGGTCAGTGGTAAGATGCATATTACCGCTGACTCATGGTCCAGCAGGCATGGACAGGGACGTTACCTTTCTTTCATGGCGCACTGGGTAACTCTGCTGGCAGCTGGGAAGGATGCAGGACAGGGTACAGTATTGTTGGAGCTTGTTCCGCCACCACGCCTCCAAAATTCTAGCAGTGGAGATTCTGCCACACCTCTCTCCTCCACCCCCTCCTCTTCTTCTTCCTCTATGGCCTCTTTCTCTGAAGATTTGTCCTCGGAACCAGCGGTGCTCCGTAGGAGTTTAAGGGGCTACGCAAGCACTTAGGCAAAGAGATGCCATGCGGTGCTTGAGTTGGTCTGCTTAGGGGACAGGAGCCACACTGGGGCAAAGATTCTGTCAGCTCTGCAGGGGCAGACTCAGAGGTGGTTGACGCCACTCCAGCTTCAGCCAGGAATGGTGGTTTGCGACAATGGCACCAACCTCCTCTCCGCCCTCCAACAGGGACACTAGACCCATGTTCTCTGTTTGGCTCATATATAGATCATGAAAGACAAATTACCGCGCTTAACACAAAAATCCTAATATGCAAGAAAAAAAGCGGCAGTTTTAAATTGTGAGGCATACACAAATAAGCAAATAGTAAATAAGTGAACATGAACTGCGCTACAAACAAGTAAATAATATATAAAAAATATCCCAGAAGGACAAATATATGTAACGAAGTAATCTAATTAATAGTGAGGTAAAAAAAATTAAAAAAAGTCCCAGCAGTGAGTTAAAGTCCAAAAGAAAACCAAATAATATCCAATAAGGGTGCAACAGAGCTTATCAACTCATCAGATGATACCATGTGAGGAATCCACCACCAGAAAGATTGCACGCTTACCAAAGGCAAGCTGTAAATCAGCTCGTAAAAGAATCAGGTATCCGTTCAATGAAAACGACCTAATCTGACTGAAATTGGCTTTGTATTCACACTTGTAGTCACTGTACAGCAGGACTGGAGTATAAGAAGAAGAAGCAGTACAAGGAGCCAATCAGATAATGTGCTGATAGGATGACAAAGCAGAGTGACAGAGAGGTAAGCTTATCACTGCTGCTTCTCCTTTCACTGTCCAGTCACAGGCTGGGATTGATCCAGAACAACCTGGGCTCAGAGGAAGTGGGTTGAATGATGGTGGCCATCAGACTGAGGACATCATTGTGTCCTATTTGTAGGGGAGAAGTGGGGCTCCCTGTTTGGCTCATGTCCTTAATTTGGAAAGTCATATAATGCCAGTGCTCGGCTGGCTGACCTCCAAAAGGAATGCAACCTGCCCAAGAACCGCCTCATTTGTGACATGCCCACCAGGTAGAACTCAACGTTGGCAATGCTGCAGCGGCTGCACACGCAGCAGAGCACCATCAATGTGTACCTGTGTGAGTATGGCACCAGGACAGGGTCAGGGGAGCTTGGCTTTTTTTTGCCACGCCAGTGGCTACTGATCAAGGATGCATGCACTGTCCTGTCACCATTTGAGTAGGCCACGAGGATGGTAAGCAGTGACAGTGCATGCATAAGTGATACTGTCCCTCTTGTCTTCCTGTTGGAGCACACGCTTCGTGGAATAATGGACAATGCACTTGAGGCAGAACAGAGGGAGGAAGAGGAGGACTTCCTTACCTCTCAAGGCCCCCTTTATCCAGACAGTATTCCTGAGGGCCCGCCGATCACGCAGGAAGAGGAGGAGGAGGAGGAGGATTGTGTCAGCATGGAGGTGGAGCCTAGCACTCAGCATCAGCAGCAGACTTCAAGGGATTGTTTTCAGTCCCCAGAAACCCATGGACTTGTACGTGGCTGGGAGGAGGTGGCTGTGGATCATGTCATCCTTAGTGACCCAGAGGACTCCGGATCGAATGTCTCAGCAAACCTTCGCTGCATGGCCTCCCTGATCCTGCAAAGCCTGCGAAAGGACCCTCGGATTTGTGGTATCAAGGAGAGGGATCATTACTGGCTGGCAACCCTTCTTGATCCACGTAACAAGGGTAAGGTTGCGGAACCTATCCAGCCTTCGCAGAGTAGCAGAGGATGAAACATCTTCAGGAGGCCTTGCAGAAAGGTCTGTGCAATGTGTTTCCAGAGCCTGGGAAGTTACAATTTCCTGGTACTCCTGGACAATGTGTTGCTGAGACTTCGGTCAGTCACAGAAGGAGCGGTGGAGAAGGTGGCCGTCTGACCGATGCGTTCAGACAATTCTTTAGTCTACAGCCCCAAGGTCTGATCGGTTCCAGCAACCATCACCAGCGTCTGATTTACATGGTGCAGGAATACCTAGGGGCAAGATCAGACTTGGAGACCTTTCCAACCGAAAAGTCACTGGGTTACTGGGTCTTGGGGATGGATCACTGGCCAGAGCTTGCACAATATGCAATTGAGCTACTGGCCTGTCCTGCATCCAGCGTTCTTTCTGAACGCACATTCAGTGCTGCTGGAGGCTTTGTAACCGATCACAGAGTGCGCCTGTCCACAGACTCAGTTGATCGGCTCACCTTCATAAAAATGAATCAGTCTTGGATCACCAGCTACCAAGCACCTGATGCTGATTTTTCTATGAATGTGAGATCCCTTGAAGACTGCCTATGCTAAGTGACTATCCTGTTATGCTGAGTGACTATCCTATTCCTCCTCTTTATGTTGATAGCTTCTAAGAACATTTTTGTTTCAGGGCACCACCACCAGTGCCTAAGGGCCAATTTTTCTGCCCCTGTTTAACAGGGGCATATAATTATATTTTTTTCTTTAATATTTCGCAGCAGGGTTCATTCTTGCGCTCAACTAGAGTATCTGTGAGGGGTTGCAGTGTTGTGGCACCACCACCAGTGCCTAAGGTCCAATTTTTCTGCCCCTGTTTAACAGGGGCATGTAATTACAATATTTGCTCTAATATTTCACAGCAGGGCCCGTTCCTGCGCTCAACAAGAGTATCTGTGAGGCTTTAAGATTGTGGAGAGGGAGACATAGCTCTCTCAAGAGGATGATGGGATTTTGGAGGGAGATAATGTGTCTGTTTAAAGGTGAGGAACACCGACATTGGTTATTATAAAAAATATAAATTTGTTGAAGAAGACAGATAAAAGACAATACAGCCTAAATACATATTGTGACCTTAAATTACAACTTGGTGTATGAAATCAATTTACATAGGTATGCAGGAGCAGCCAACATGTTTCGCTTATCGCTTCATCGGGGCACTACATGCATTACTGATTTCATCTAGATTACATAGAATATAAAACATACCATTAGTATAGTAATACATATCCTATCATCAATTTGAAAAACACCAAAAAGATTATTCAATTAAATTAAATTAAATTTGTATAGAAAGAATGTAGGTTACAAATGCTCACCTGGTCTAATAAAAGAAAGTGAACCACTAAACCGCACCATTGCACAACCATTCACCCATTATAGGACCACCTGGGGCTGGTTTCCCGTGGATGTCAGGTCCAGTCGGGTTAAGCCGGTAGGAAAATTGGAACGCGTTTGAATTGCTAAGAAATGTGGTAGTCTGACAGTCTAGAGACAAATTTATGTAAATAATGACTTATAGAATAGAGACTTCAGAAATTATTATCACAGTATTATTGGCATATGTATAAACAGCATACAGTGGGGACAGAAAGTGTATGGCTTTCCTAATCAAGTCCAATCAGTATAATCAATCACAGCTGGACTCAAATGAAGGTGTAGAACCATCTCAAGGATGATCAGAAGAAATGGACAGCACCTGAGTTAAATATATGTGTGTCACAGCAAGGGGTCTGAATACTTAGGACCATGTGATATTTCACTTTTTCTTTTTTAATAAATCTTCAAAAATGTCAACAATTCTGTGTTTTTCTGTCAATATGGGGTGCTGTGTGTACATTAATGAGGAAAAAAATTAACTTAAATGATTTTAGCAAATGGCTGCAATATAACAAAGAGTGAAAAATGTAAGGGGGTCTGAATACTTTCCGTCCCCACTGTATATGTTATTGGCATCTATGTAAAAAGCATATAATGCATAATACAACATGCCATAAAAAGATTCTAGTAAGAATTTCGTAATTAACATCTTAAGTTTATAAATAATTGATGTCTTAATTTTATATATATTATTTTTTGTCATTAATTATTAAATTTATGTAATTACGGTAATTTGTTTAGTTAAACACAATCAAATAAATCCAAAGCAGATAAGGTATAAGGTATCCATTCCAACTTGCTAGGGCTGACTGCTCACAAGTGAAAAGAGAGGATGAAATCAATTAGTTAATATATAGATTATTAGAGTAGTGTAGGTAAAATACCATACACAGTACTTGATAGTGATAACCACCCAGCCGGTGAATGGATAGTAATAGAGAAGTCCCACAATTTAAAAGGTGAATTCTTACCTCATAGGTGATATGGATGGCGATACATCCGATGAAGGTAGTTCGGCAGCTGTGTTGAAGTTACCACACCGCTCTGACAGGAAGATGCGTGTGTCGGCGAAAAGCCGACACCACCATCTTAAGTATACACAGTCCCAACGGAAGTGAAGGGTCGAGTACGACCCCTGACATCACTTCCGGTCCGGGCATCCCTGCAGATGCGCATGCGCACCAGTCCCAAACGGGCTCGGTGCATCAGTGCCATCAATCACACGCTGATAGCACAGATGAGATGTGAGGGCGGAAAGGAGACTCCGCCCTCATGCGCAGGGACACACAAATCTCCCTACCAATGGCAGACTGCCCCGTGCAGACTGCAGACTGATAAAGCCGTATTAAGGCCTGTTGGATAGGTGGCCTTCTGATTAAAAATCCACCTTGCCTCTTTTTGAAGAATTTTCTTGTCAAAATCTCATCCCCTTTCGGGCTCCGGAATGACTTCCAATGCAGTAAAGGAGATATATGATGGGTCGTAATATGCCCCGGAACTGTGACGTCATAAGGGGGCGGGGTCACCGGATGACATCACCCGGTGACCACACCCCATGCCTATATAAGTCATTGCGAGGCGCTCAGACAGCATTACACCGGGAGAGAGCGTCGTGTCAACATCGGAAGAAGAGAAGAGGAAAGAAGACGACAAAGAAGACAGGGCCACCGCTAGCAAGAGAGGGGCAAAAGAGCAGAAGATAGCAGAGGAGCCCGGCAGAAGAACCAGAGGGCGGGAGAAGAACCGGACACTGGTAGAAGAGGCCGAAGAGCGGGAGAAGAGGCCAGAGAGAGCTGAGAAGAACCAGACACCTGGAGAAGAGGCTGGAGAGACCCCCGAAGTCAGAAGAAGACCCCTGGAGCTGCCTAATAAATTAATTAAAAAACCTATGTAGTGTGTTTTTTTATTGACACTTTTTTCCCTAGGTGAATGGATAGGGGGTACGATGTACCCCCTACTCATTCACATAGGGTGGGGGGCCGGGATCTGGGATCCCCCCACCCGCAGACCCCGACAACCAACGGACAGGGTTGTCGGGAAGAGGCCCTTGTGCTCATCAACATGGGGATAAGGTGCTTTGGGTGGGGGCCACAGGGCGCCCCCAAAGCACCCACCCCCTCATGTTGAGGGCATGCGGCCTGGTATGGTTCAGGAGGGGGGCGCTCGCTCATCCCCACCCCCTTTCCTGACCGGCCGGGCTGCGTGCTCGGAGAAGGGTCTGGTATGGATTTTGGGTGGGACCCCCACGCCGTTTTTTCGGCGTAGGGGGTTTTCCCTTAAGATCCATACCAGACCTAAGGGCCTGGTATGCTCCTAGAGGGGAATTCCCTCTTGCGCTCGCCGCAGTAGGAAAATGTGTTTTTCCTATTGCAGCCAGCGCGAGATGTACAGTACCCTGTCTCGTGGCTGCGTACTGTAGTTTGTACAAAAGTCCGATGGTTTTGTGTACACACGATCGGACTTTGCTCCATCGGACTTTTGTTGCCGGAAAGTTTGTGTGTTCGCACAGCCAACAAAAGTCCGAGGGAAACAGAAAAAGTTTGTCACACACGGTTGGATGTTGCTCCAAAGCAGCTAATTTGCATGTTTGTTGTCAAAAAGTCCGATCGTGTGTACGGGCCTTAACAGTGACCTGGTGTGAATCTAGCATTCCTCTTTCTAAGCTGAATTAACTAATCTGCACGTGTGTATTTCCACATCCACACTCAGCCCTACATTTTACATTATGCTTATACACTATATTGTCAAAAATATTGGGACACTTTACATCCAAATGAAATTTAATGGCATCCCAGTCTTAGTAAGGTCCACAGGGTTAAATATTGAGTTGGCCCACCCTTTGCAGCTATAACAGCTTCAATTCTTCTGGGAAGGCTGTCCACAAGGTTTAGGAGTGTGTCTATGGGAATGTTTGACTATTCTTGTAGAAAGCGCATTTGTGAGGTCAGGCACTGACGTTGGACGAAAAGTCCTGACTCGTAGTCTCTGCTCTAATTTATCCCAAATGTGCCCTATTGGGTTGAGGACAGGACTCTGTAAAGGCCAGTCAAGTTCCTCCACCCCAAACTTGCTCATCCATGTCTTTATGGACCTTGCTTGCAAGCCAGGCCTTCTTATCCAAAATCAGTGCCTGACCTCACAAATGCGGTTGTGGAAGAATGGTCATGCATTCCCATAGATACACTCCTAACCCTTGTGGACAGCCTTCCAAGAAGAGTTGAAGCTGCTATAGCTGTAAAGGGTGGGCCAACTCCTACGGACTAAAACCGAGCGTCTGATTTTTGTCAAAAGTGCCTGTGCAAGATTTTGTCAAGCATACTAACTATCCGCAAATTGTCATTCGACAAACACAAACGTAGTGATGTACTACGAGAGTATAAATAGGAAGTTCATTTCTCGAGCGTCACCTATTGAGCCCCTACTGCTAATTTTGTGTTAGTAGAAGTTTGGTGAGCATTGATTGGCGATTTTCAGATCGTTCCTGTTCTTCAAATTACAGTTTGGGAGTAGGCAGTTACATTAAAAACAACACAATGGAAAATTAACAAGGAACAACAAAATATTTGTTCCTTTTGATCTTAAAAACTCAGGGATAATGGTGCTGTGGTAACTTTCCTCAAAAATCAAACAACAACAATAATATTAATATTATTTATATCACTACAAAACATATGCCTTTTAAAATATGTTTGGCATAACTACAGAAGTGAGCATGATTTTGCAATTTCCAGCTTTAGTAAATAAACTCCATTGTGTACTTAAAAGTGGGGTATGCCTGTACATTAGTATCACCAGCAAAGCAGCTTCATTATTATCCCATTAAAGAAGATGAGAATTGCCGCGTCACGAATGTTAATTCTAGATTACGAACGGTAGTTTACAAGAACAAACTCTTCCTGGTAGTTCCTTGATTCCGATCATGCGTGTTTGTACTTTTGACTTTTGTGTGACGATTTCTGTACTCACCATCTGAAAATCAGACGTTGAGCTGTTGTTCGACAAAAATTTACTAGCCTGCTCATCCAGCTTTTGTCTGACGAAAATGTGAAATCGTCCATTGAAAGCACCGTACTAACGATCCGAAAATCGTCAGACAGCTCATCGTACGAATTTTCCCATCTGATTTTCGTACCGTGTGTTCAGGCCTTTAGACTGGGATGCCATTAAAGTTCATGTGGGTGTAAAGGCAGGTATCCCAATACTTTTGACAATATAATGTAATTTATACTTTGTGCAATGGATTAGAGTGCACAGAACATGCAAGTTTATTTAAATTTAAAGTAC
The DNA here is from genome assembly GCA_037952925.1 of Lithobates clamitans. Taxonomy (NCBI): domain Eukaryota; kingdom Metazoa; phylum Chordata; class Amphibia; order Anura; family Ranidae; genus Lithobates; species Lithobates clamitans. The sequence goes on from JBBGZY010001283.1 coordinate 1,668,053, forward strand.
AGCACGCTAACAATGACATCCCTGTTTGGTATATTGGATATACCATTGAAAGCATTTAAATATATCTGTTCAATAAGTGCAAACAAAACCTGTTGGTCGTGCCAGAAATCCAGTAAAGGAAATCTCTAATGACTTGAAACCTACAACGCCAGTGCTAAAGACCAATTTCCTTTGGTCATGGCAATGATGACATGTGCCTTATTGATTTGCATGAAATGTGAATTTTCAATGATCAATCTATTATAAGGGCTTATGTCCACTAGTTAATTTACTGAATGGCAAAATATTGGTCAATACTCCACAAGGACATCTGTTTCAACGCAAAACAACACTTTGATGGGAATTGGTCTTGGTGAAAAATATGTTTTTACTTGTCCATGCATTTTGCCAACACTAAAAAAAAAAAAAATGTATTTTAAGAAAAAGTATTGGATTCACCCCCAGACACTGAATATCTACTAATTAATGGGCAGCATGTCATTTCATTAAATTTAAGCTTTTAAGAAAAAAAATTAAAACAAAGAATATTAACACAATGCCCTCAATGTACACACCTTCAACATTATATTTTTTTGAAGTTAACTATTATTTATTACTGGCACACAAGATTTATTTTACAGAATAAATTTTAAAATGATACATGTTATGTCAGTATCTAGTCATAGAGATTGATCATTACTATTCCTCCATCATGCACTGGGATAGTTCAATCAATAATTTGCACATAGATTCACAAACCATGTTTGCTTTGGAAGGGCTGAGGGAGAGGTACTATAAGAAGAAATACATTAAGTCTGATTTATGCCTCTACCCAGCTAATGAATTCTTAAGAACGAGTTTCAGCTAAAGTAAAGATATGTGTCACAGGCTTGAAAATACTGCTGATTCTTGAAACTAGACATCAGTGGAACAACATATTGAATAACGAAGAAGCCGGGGACGTCATAGGGGTTTACTATGCAGTCATAGGTTAGGTTGGTGTCAGTCACTGTCAGAAAATACTCAGTTAGGTTGGTGTCAGTCAATGTCAGAAAATACTCAGTTTAAATTTTTAGTTTAAAGTGTTTCTAAAGCCAAAATTTATTTTTGTGTTTGTCCTCTTAAAATCATTTAACATTGTTGCCACTGGGAAAGAATGGGATGCAAAATTTTACATTTGCAGAGGTACAACAAAATTTTCCAGTTGGGTACATTTTGGCTTTAGATACAAGCCAATGATTAAAACCAGTGGCAGCTGGTGCTGTATATTTTGGGGGGGCAGCAAACAAGACAAACCGCCGCACCCCCCCGGTCGGTCCCGCACTTATCCCATCTATGTCACAGGCAGCTTCGGCTCCTTCCTGCGTCCCCTCCTTCTCTGTGTCTTGGGCTTCACGGCAGCTTCCTCCTCAACGGCTTACCTCCTCTTTCCCTCCGTGCGGTGGTCAATATGATTGCTTCTCCTCTCGGTTTATCCGGTCTCAGGACACACTTCCTGATTGGCCGGGAGGAGAATCAGGAAGATAATAGAGAATATTAATTCGCTATTGTCACACAACTGGGTGGGCTCAGGGTGCAGTGGTCTGCACCCAGAACCAACTCTTTTTTTTATGCCAATTAGAGCCTCTGGCTGTAATCACATGCTTCTAAAAAAAAAAAAACCCCATTGGAATCCATACATGTATTGGGGGGGTGGCGCCCCTGCACTCCTTATGGATAGGCCCCTGCACTCCTTATGGATAGGTCGCCACTGATTAAAACCTTATATAATAAACTATATAGCTCTTACCTTATGGGTTTACATTTCAATAGTTGATTTGATTTATGAGGACTCCTGTAAAAAATATAAAAGATATACTACATTTTATATTTAACCTAGACATCTTTTTTTGTATACAATAAGGGGAGATTTGCGTATCCTTGCTGAGCTAAGCAGTGGAAGGCGATGAGGCGAATGCAAGCCTCCAACCCCCCTCCTTCCCCTTCCCCACCCCCCCACCCACGTCCCTCCCCCTCACTCACCCTACCCTTCTTCCGAGCCCCCCTCCCCGCCCTCACTCATTTGGGGGTAGCAGGCCTCCCCATGGCCCAAATAACCGTGGCTCCACTAACACCTCCCGGCCCCTCGGTTGTCCCCCTAGAGGTTGAGCTTAAAGTGGACATCATTGGATCCGATACCCTCCCCTGGGATTAGGAGATTCCTGTGCCCGTCTGCCCCCTCCCATCCCCCCCCACCCACAACCCCCCTCCGACATCCCCGTCTAATACATTTTAAGACCAATGCTTAATTTTATAATTCTCTTGAGACTAATTCTTCTTCGTTGCTGGTCTTTTCATTTTGAAGACTGGTTTCCAGGCTAGCGGTTCCTCTGTAATATCTCAGTTTACTACTCTTTCCCACCAACCCCGAATTTCCACTAGTGGCACATCTAGGCATTGACAGAATCTCGGCGTTTCTTCCGGGAATCTCAATGTTGCTGAACGACCTTCTTTGCGTCCAATTAGGCAGGCTGGGAAGCCCCAGGAATATTGAACGTCCTGAGTTTTGAGTTGAGCCAGTAATGGTTTCAAGATTCTTCTCCTGGATAGCGTCTCCGCTGCCAGGTCCAGGAAAATCTGCAGGTTCGTCTCACCAAACTTCACTGATTGGTTCTTTTTACTAGCCTTGATCTGCTTCCTTGTCTTGGTAATTGTGGAATCTTACAATAACGTCCCGTGGGACATCCTCACTTATCTCTGCAGGCTTTCTAATCCTGTGCACTCTTTCCAATATTTTGCTGCTGGTATCATGTGGATTTATCAGGCCTCCAAAGATTACATCCATTTTTTCTTGTAGGTTCTCTTTTTCACCTTGTATCTCTGGCAGGCCTCTGATCCGTAGATTTTTCCTTCTATTTCGGTTCTCTTGGTCTTCCAGTCTGTACAGTATGTTTCTCTGTTCTTTCTGAATCTCTTCCATCTGATGTTTGAGACCTTTTATCACGGCCCCTTGCCTGTCCATCGTTGTTTCTACATCTTCAACTCTTTTTAGGATGTGGCTCATATTTTCGCACAATGTTTCTATTTCCCCTTTTATATTTCAAGCTTCGCAAACATTTCTGCCATTTCACCCTTTGTTGGAAGCTGTTTATTTTGTTGAGGTTCTATTGTTACTTATTCTATTATCTCGCTACTTGCGGTGTGGATATCTATCTCAGCCAACTGTCTTCTCGTCCCTATTGTGGATAGACACTCTGGGGTTTTACTTTTAGACCCCGTTGATTTTCCCAGGCTTTCTTTGCCGCTGTCATGGACCATATATTTTCTAATGGCTCCCGGACTTACACTTGTTCTAGGCGGGTTAGCTGTTGCCCCCTTCGCTGATTTCCCCCTCCTGATTTTCCTATCTACTACGTTTGGGGCCCGATTCTCCTGGTCGTCCGCCCTCCCTTTTTTCTCCCTTCTACCCACTCTCCTCCAGTCACGATCAGGGGCGGGCTCTCTCTAATGATCCATAGTCTGGAGAAGAGTCCTGAATGTATAATAGGTGAAGTATAGAGATAGTCTACCGGGGGGGCCCCAAATCAGCTACGGTAGGAGTTCCCGCTTATTAACCTTTTGTAGGCTGTACGAGTGCAGGTGGCTGTGTAGGTTGTATGTTATAATAACTCTGTTGGAGAGGTCAGAATAGTCCCAATAGTATCACTTATTCATAGGTCAATTAGCTTCTGGAACACCGATCTTGAACATGTAGCTTGCACCCAGTTTGCTTTAAAGTCTATGCACGAGTCCAAAAACAGCAATCACACAGTCCACACAATTAACGACAGAGCAACGCAGCAGTTTCCTATATCAACTTCCTGCTATAATGTTATGGGGTAAGAGTTTGTCATCACCTACAAGGGAGTACCTCTCAAAATCAATCCCTGTTTTATTGTGGGGTAAACCATGTCCACCTTACTTCTGCTTGCAGTTTATAAATATAATGTATATGTGTTTTTACTGAGGTGAAGTGCAGACATTTGTGTAGGTTCCTGGCAGTGGGGGAATGTAACGAATCTCTGCCTTTTAGCATCAAGATAAAATGAAAAAAAGTGAGGTGTGGTTTAGCGTCAGGTCATGTAGTCCAATAGACTCTCATTGAGTGAGTCAGCCTATAAGCTGCATTATATAGGCTTACCTGTAAGTAAAAGTTAAAAAAAAAGGTATACAACCGCTTTAAAGACTTACACCTGCATAGACATAAATATATATATGAACATGTGCATAATACAAACAAATGAAATCACAGTGTCCATCAATCTTAATTCAAAAGTGAAAAAACTTGATGGATCCACAATAAGTCCATAGAAAATAGGAATGACCTTCCTTTTTCTCTTTCTCTGGTTCTATGTTGGTTTACAATATTATTTTTATTTTATTTTTATTTTTCTCTTTCCTTTTTCCGTAAATCCAGAGAGCATCTGGTTTACTCTGTTGGGTTTGCAGGTGATGCTAAACTCCTCATAGGAATTTATCACAATGTTTTATTTCTTCCTACTTTAGCACCTGATCCTCCTGATTTTTTAGTAACCCATGTATCATATGTTGGTTGAAACTGGCTCCAGCTGTGGAGCCTCTATACAACATTTGAAAGTATTAATGTATGCAAGATGAGACAGAATATTCCTGGAATTTTGTAACATGTAATGTATATTGTCCTTCTTTTCTATTATTGTATTGAAAAAGTATGAAACTTTAATAAAAATTGTAAAATATAAAAAAAAGAAAATAGGAATGACTCCTAGATTGAGGACAGTTCCGAGATGGTAGAAATAGATCTAGTCTGCATCCGTGAGAAACCACGATGAAGAGAGTTCACCATCCACTGTGCAGCCACCACTAAACAACATAATTAGGTACTCTTACCAAATCATATGGACCCCCTGCAGCGGCAAGGAGTCAAACAGGCGTGTAAACTGGGAAAGTAGTCACTTCACAAGAACCGGCATAAGGGATAAACAGCAACTTCATCTCAGCGCCAAAGATGTTAGGCTCCACCAGTTATAAAAGAAAGAAGTCGCCACATAGCATAAAATCCTTAACCCTTTCATGCCTAAGCCTATTTCTGACATTTGTTGCTTACGTGTTAAAATCCATATTTTTTGCTAAAAAATTACTTAGAACCCCCAAACATGATATATATTTTTTAGCAGAGAATCTAGAGAATAAAATGTCGATCGTTGCAATATTTTATGTCTCACTGTATTTGCGCAACGGTCTTTTAAACGCAATTTTTTATGAAAAAAGACACATTCATGAAAAAAAACCTAAACAGTAAAGTTAGCCCAATTTTTTTGTATAATGTGAAGGATGATGTTACGCCGAGTAAATAGATACCTAACATGTCATGCTTTGAAATTGCGCACACTCGTGGAATTCCGACAAACTACGGTACCTAAAAATCTCCATAGGTGGCGCTTTAAAAAAAAAAAAATCGTTACCAGGTTAGAGTTACAGAGGAGGTCTAGTGCTAGAATTATTGCTCTCGCTTTGACGATCGCGGTGATACCTCATATGTGTGATTTGAACACAGTTTACATATGTGTGCGCATTTTCTTTGCTTCGCAAGCTTATTTTTATCTTTATTTATGTTTTTTTACATTGTCACTTTGAAAAAAAAAATGTATCACTTTTATTGCTGTCACAAGGAATATAAACATCCCTTGTGACAGTAATAGGTGGTGACAGGCAGTGGTGGAAGTATAGGGGTCACTGAGGTCACCATGGCGACCAGGCCCCATGCTGCAGGGGGCCCTTGAGGGCCCCCTGTATGCCTCGGTAGGAGGCGCAACAAGGGTGGCTGAGACTGAGCTCTCCTATCCCCAGCCGAAGTGTAATCGGCACTGTGCAGGGAGCTTGTCACACTGATTATATCTAAAGAGAAAGCAAAGTGTGTGCTGTGCTCTTTGTCTCCCCCTATAGTGCAGTACCCGGCAGGAAGAGGTAAGGTAAAGCACTGCCGTTTTTTAAGAGGCTATCTGTATGTATGTGTGTTTATATGTGTGTGTATGTGCATGTGTGTATGTGCATGCATATGTGTGTGTGCATGTATGTGTGTACATGAATGTGTGTGCGTATGTGTGTGTTTTACATGTATGTATGCACAATTCCGCCACTGGGCTTGGAGGAAAGGGCCCTGTCTGGGGGTCAGGGGGCACTTCATGGTTTCTTGCATCGGGGCTCTGAAGGTTATAGTTACACCACTGGTGACAGGTACTCTTTATGGAGGGATTGGGGGTCTAAAAGACCCCCAATTCCTCCTTTGTACTTCAAAGTATGCAGATCGCCAAAAACGGTTTCTGAATACTGTAATTTTTTTTTTAAATGGCGCCATTGGCAGCTGAGTAAACAGGAAGTGACGGCTTCCTTCCAGTCTCACTCTAGCCCATAGGTGGGATGGTAGGCACGGGAAGAGAGGCGGAAGGCGGCGGGAGGGGACGATGTCCCCTCCTGCTCCACCAGGATAATAGTCAGCCGAGCGGCTTTTAGCCTCATCGGTTGTTTTACCTGAAGAGCTGACTGCCCGCTCTAAAAAACGGTACCGGATTGATGCCTGCAGCTGCTGGCATTATCCCGGTATAACCCCCTAAAGCCGAGGGCGCATATGTGCGTATGGTCGGCGGGAAGGGGATATACCGTATTTATCGGCGTATAACACGCACCCCAATTTAGGAGGGAATTTTAAGGGAAAAAAAACTTTTAGGAGGGAAGTTGAAGGGAAAAAAACTTACATTTAAATGCCCATCATTGCAGCCTTCTCAGTGCAGCCTTGTCAGTGAAGCCATGTCAGTGCAGCCTTCTCAGTGCAGCCTTGTCCCAGTGCAGCCATGTCAGTGCAGCCTTGTCAGTGTAGCCTTCTCAGTGCAGCCTTCCCCAGTGCAGCCTTCCCCAGTGCAGCCTTCCCCAGTGCAGCCTTGCCCCAGTGCAGCCTTCCCCAGTGCAGCCTTGTCCCAGTGCAGCCTTTGATCCCCTGTCACTGCTTGCTGGGCTTTAAAATCGCCGACCGCGATTTGAAAATGGCGCCGCCGGCGCCGAAATACACAGAGCCGGTCCTCGGCTCTTTCCGGCGGCTCTCGTTCACTTTCGGCTCCACTCGTAGTCCCGAGCGGAGCTATCCGAGTAGGTTCGGATAGCTCCGCTCGGGACTACGAGTGAAACCAAAAGTAAACGAGAGCCGCCGGAAAGAGCCGAGGACCGGCTCTGTGTATTTCGGCGCCGGCGGCGCCATTTTCAAATCGCGGTCGGCGATTTTGACATTTTGACAGCTCGGGATCGCAGGGGATCGGTGTATAACACGCACCTGCGACTTTCCCCTGATTTTAAGGGGAAAAAAGTGTGTGTTATACGCCGATAAATACGGTATATAGGTTTATTGAGTAAAGTAGAACACTTACTTCAATATAGGTGAACACAGGCACTGTAAATCGATGTGATCACAAGGAGATATGCTCAATAACATGGGGCTAACACAATACGATCCGAGGCGTTTCATCCTCTAAGACATCATCTGGGGTACAGACCGTTCAGTGGGGAAAAAAAATGGCTTTCTAATTTACACCCCCGCTCAGCCGCTCCTACTAGCTTAGGGAGTGCTGTATTAATACGATTTCCAGGGCCCCTCTCTGATGGTGGTGGAGGAGCAGTCGAGGGACTTTTTTTACGGGCGCATGTCTATTCTAGGCTGGGCACCTGCTCCGCATGATGCTGGCTGCTCAGGTTCTACTTCAGTCTCTGGCTCTACTTCAGGCCCTGGATCTACTTCAGGCTTTGGTTCCCATTCAGGGACTGTCTCTCTCCATGCAGTGTTAGTAGGGGGCGTGAGAGTATCAGGCATTTCACAGGGTTCTGGCTTGACTTCTTCATTTCCCCTAAATGTGTATGGAGCTACTACCTCAGTGTCAGGCAAATGGGAGCCTGTCTCTGAACAGCCTTCTTCTTCAGCATCAGGAACAACAGATTAACCTTCCAAAGTGGGCTACTAAGTCTAGTAAATCCCTACTTGTGCATACAGTTGACCCCTTCCTTGCACACGTACATTCCTCAAAACTATCCTCCTCTTTTTAGACAGGGTTCAAATGACCTGGACACATGATCAACATTCCCTTCCATGTGGTTTTGTAGAATACATTCATTGAAATAAATGTATTGCCCATAATTTTAAATCTGTTAAATACCTTTCCTGTACCTTTCCCTAGGAGGGACCTGCTTCGTATCCAGAAAAAAAATGCTCCATTTTTTATGGGGTGATAAGTGACCTAAAATGAATAAAACCACATTATGTTTTCCCAAGACCCTGGAAGGCTTAGGAGTTTCATATTGTTTTGGGTTATTATCAAGTACCTCAGATAGCACACCTGGTACAGATTGTCATCACTCTTAATTGGTTCATATGAAGGCATTTTCCTTCTCTCTGTCTTTGATAGATACAACATAGATCTCTAATGCCCCGTACACACGATCGCACATTCCGACAACAAAATCCATGTTTTTTTTCCAACGGATGTTGGCTCAAACTTGTCTTGCATACACACGGTCACACAAAGTTGGTCGGAAATTGCGAACGTCAAGAACGTGGTGACGTACAACACATACGACGAGCCGAAAAAAATGAAGTTCAATAGCCAGTGCGGCTCTTCTGCTTGATTCCGAGCATGCGTGGAACTTTGTGCGTCGGAATTCTGTACACACGATCGGAATTTACGACATCGGATTTTGTTGTCGGAAAATTTGAGAACCAGCTCTCAAGTTTTGTGTGATGGAAATTGCGATGGAAAATGTCAGATGGAGCTTACACACGGTTGGAATTTCCGACAAAAGACTCCCATCGAACATTTTCCATCGGAAAAGCCGACCGTGTGTATGGGGCATAAGGCCCCTTTCACACTGAGGCGCTTCTAAACTGCCAGTAAAACACTGAGTGCTTTTGAAGAGCTTTTCAAGGCGCTTTTGAAGAGCTTTCCTTTCATTTCAATCGAGAGGGGCTTTTTTTCAAGGCCCTGCCAGTGCACTGCCCCAGTGTGAAAGCATTCACTGATTTTAATGGAAATAGGTTTTCGTGAGCTTTTCAGGCGCTTTTTTTAGCGTGAAAGCGCCTGAAAAGTGCCTCCGTGTGAAAAGGGTCTTAAAGGGCAAGTTTTTCAATGGTGGACTAGCACAGGCTTGATTCATATAGTGGACTCCTTGATAGGCGAGGGTGTTTGTAGTTTAGAATATTTTACAAAAGGAATATAAATGGCCACCCACAGAGACATTTCATTGCTACCAGATAGTCTCTTTTTTAAAGTTCAAACTCAAATGTTTGAGATTACATGTATGTAAGGGAGATTCTCATCTGTACATTCTTTACTTAATACTCAAAAAATGCCTTACATGCTACAGTGGGAGCAAGATCAAGAAAAGACTATGGCCCTTCAGGAATGACAGGAAGTCACGGATAACTTGTCATGGGTCTCCATCAATACAGCCTTAATAGAATCTAATTATATTATTGAGGTCTGAATTATGGTTAAAGATAAATTGTCAGCTCCACAGCTCACAAGATAAATTTGATAAAACATTGACACAATGGGGTTTATTTGCTAAAGGCAAATCCACTGTGCACTACAAGTGCACTTGGAAGTGCAGTCGCTGTAGATCTGAGGGGGACATGCAAGGAAAATAAAAAACAGCATTTTTGCTTGCACATGATTGGATGATAAAAATCAGCAGAGGTACACCTCATTTCAGATCTACCCCTCATATTCCCCTCAGCACTTTTACCCTAGGTTAACACCTATGCATTTTTTAGTGCATTTTGCAGTTTGCAGAAACGCACTACAGTCAATTTAACATGGTTTCCTATGGTGCAAGGTCACATCTATGCCTTTTGCGGCCTGTGCCTTTTTGGAAAGGGTCGGGGACTTTTTTCCTGTGATTTGCGGGTAATAGACTTCAGTGGAACAGCACCAGAAATGCATGTGTTGTTGATTTTCGATGTGTTTTGCGGTTTTATTTTATCACTGTATATAGCTGGTTGCTAAGCAGGAGGCCGGGAAGCCCGCTGCCACATCCTTAACAACCGATGAGTCATCAGCTGAATGTAAAAAAAAAAAAAATTGCCGAAAAAAAATAAATCGTGAAAAAAACGCTGTGCTGTCCCCCCCCCCCCAGGTCCATACCAGGCCCTTCAGGTCTAGTATGGATTTGGAGGGGACCCCCCACACCAATTTTTTTCGGAAAAATGACGTGGGGTCCCCCCCAAAATCCATACCAGACCCTTATCTGAGCATGCAGGCCGGCAGGTCAGGAAAGGGAGGGGACGAGCGAGTGGCCCACATTCCCTCAACATGGGGGAGGGGGTGGGTGCTTGGGGGGCTCCCCTCCAAGCACCTTGCTCCCATGTTGATGGGGACAAGGACCTCTTCCCGACAGCCCTGGCTGGGTTGTCGGGCCCTAGATCATGCCCCTCCCAAGTGAATGGGTATCAGGTACATCCTACCCCTACCCATTCACCACAAAAGACAGTGAATTGTAAAAAAAAAAAAAAAAAAAGCCGTTGTTTGACAAGTCCTTTATTAATAAAATAGCTCTGAGATGTCTTCTCCCACTGCCGTCTCTCCCGGTGCTGTCTTTGCCAGTGCCATTTTCTCCTGCCGCTGTCTCTCCTGGTACCATCTTCTCCCCACTCCCCACCATCTTCTCTCCACTGCTGTCTTCTCCCCGAGCTGTCTTCTTGTGCTATCTTCTCCCGCTGCTGTGTTCTCTCTCGCCAACGGTTACCCGTTATATAAAAAAAAAAAACGCTCTTCTTCTGTGGCTGTCTTCCTCCATTGTGTTGTGACTCACTGTGTGGCATCTCATATAGCCATGGGGCGTGATTATCCAATGATATCACCCGAAGAGCCTGCCCCTTGTGACATAATTTTTGTTTTCTTTTTGTGCTTCTCTTCCACTTCAAATTCTAAATTCAAAAATGCATTGAAAACATGCATCAATGAATGTCAAAACACATCAGTGCACAAATAAAAAGCACTTTAATGCATGACAACACGCCTACTGTACCTAGCGGCACCTACCTAATAAACATAGAAGAGTGATGATAGAAAAAACAAGAAAAAGAGGCTGTCCCATTTTTAAAAACATTTGTACATGTTTTTTGTTAAAGTGGTTCTAAGGCCTAAATATTTTTTACCTCAATGCATTCCTTGCATTAAAGTAAAAAATGTTTAGCATCAGCATCTCCTACCCCCCCTCCCCTCATTACTTACCTGAGCCCTCATTTGATCTAGTGCTATGCACACCTGCAACTCTTCTCTGTCCTCACTTCTCAGTTGTCACTGGCTATGCAAGGGCACCGGGAGCCATCGTCTCCCAGTGCTGTCAATCAAAGCCAGTGACAAGGGAGCGGGGGGAGAGGGTGAGGCTGAGTCCTGCTGTCTGTGTCAATGAATGCAGCAGTGGGGCTCCGGAGTGAATATGCATGAGTGCCCCATTGGGAAGCCGATGAACAGAGAGGAGGGGCCAGGAGCATTGGCAGGGAACCCGAGAAGGAGAGGTTTGTGGCCGCTCTCCACAATTTCATTGCACAAAGCAGGTAAGTATAGACATGTTTGTTATTTTTATATTTATATTTTAACTTTACAATCGCTTTAACTTTTTTGTCTTTTGTATAGATCTAGATTTATCACAAGTATGTTTGAATCCACCTATGGTTCACTGACTCACTGCCTCTGCTGGAAGTCTATTCCAACCATCAACTACTCTTGCAGTAAAATAATAATTTCTAAGATTAGTTTTGAACTTTCCTCCTGCAAGTTTAAAGTGGTTGTGAAGTCAGAATTAGAACATTAAAACATAATGCATTCTATGCATTAGGATTAAAAGCCTTCTGTGTGCAGCAGTTCCCCTCTGTCAGAAACCATGAATCAGACCGAGACAGAAGTACAGTTAATCACACTTGTTTAATAATAATAAAAAGGTAAACAGAGTAAGCGTAGTCAATCCATAGCCAGAGTTCAGTAACCAGATCGGGTAGTCAGCCAATGCCAATGTCAGAGAGCCAGAGATCAACGTAGTAGTGCAGCAAGCACGATCAGGAGCCAGAAGGGACGTCAGCCGAGCAAGTCTTCAACAGGAACGCAGGAGAAAGTCTCTGAGATGTGACCAAAGGCGAAGGCAGAGATGAAGTGAGCTGGACGGCTTTAAGTAGCCAGGACCGACAAGCAGATCATCAACAGCTGAGTCACTGTGGAGAGAAAGGAGGTGGCAACTAGCCGACAGATGAGCGGCCAGCTCAGAGAAGGAAGGGCTGAGCCCAGCTGTGACAGTACCCCCTCCTCAACGACCCCTCCCCCTCGGAGGACCACCGGGCTTGAGGGGAAAACTTCTATAGAAATCATGGAGGAGGACAGGGGCATGTACGTCCGAGGACGAGACCCAAGAGCATCCCTCCGTACCGTACCTCTTCCAATGCACCAGGTACTGTATGCGCCCACGGAACCTACTGGAGTCAACAATGGATTGTACTTCATACTCCTCATGGTTCTCAACCTGTATAGGGTGAGGACGTGGCACCGAGGTGGTAAAGCGGTTGCAGACCAAAGGTTTCAATGAGACATGAAACACATTAGAGATGTGCATAGTAGGAGGAAGGTCCAACGCGTAAGCCACTGGGTTAATTCTGCGAAGGATACGGAAAAGCCCAATAAACCGAGGTGCGAACTTCAAAGAAGGAACACAAAGTCAGAGGTTGCGAGGTGACAGCCAGACTCTGACCCCAACCTGGTAGGAAGGAACAGGCAGGCGTCTGTGGTCAGCATGGAGTCTGTACTTATCGTTAGCATTTCGCAAAGCTTCCTGATCATGTACCCAAGTGGAACTAAGGCCACGGAGATGCTCCTCTAACGCAGGAATACTCTATGGAACAAACGAGGCAGGCAACATGGAAGTTTGGAAACCATAGTTCGCCATAAACGGAGACAAATGGGAAGCTGAATTTAAGGCACTATTGTGAGCAAACTCCGCCCACAGTAAGAGGTCTGACCAGTTGTTATGATGGTCAGAAATATAGCAACGTAGGAATTGCTCCAAGGACTGATTGGCTCGTTCTGTGGCCCCGTTAGACTGCGGGTGATACGCAGAGGAGAAAGCAAGCTGAATACCCAACTGTGAACAAAAGGCTCACCAGAACCGGGACACAAACTGACTACCCCTGTCTGAGACAATCACCTTGGGTAGCCCATGTAAGCGGAAGATCTCCCGAGCAAAAATAAAAGCCAGTTCCTTAGAAGTAGGCAACTTCTTAAGTGGAATACAATGCAACATTTTTGAGAACCGGTCAACCACCATAAGGATAACTGTGTTGCCCTGGGAGTTGGGTAACTCCACAATGAAATCCATAGACAGGTGGGTCCAGGGCCTCTCTCCATTGGGTATGGGTTATAGAAGGCCCACTGGAAGGTGTCGTGGAGTCTTACTCTGAGCACACACGGAACAGGCAGCTATGAAGGCGGTTAAATCAACACGTAGACTAGGCCACCAGAATTGTTGGGAAATGGCTCAGAAGAGTTTATTCTTCCCAGGGTGGCCAGCAGCCTTGGGAGAATGGTAAGTCTGGAGCACAGCAGTACGGAGACTCTCGGGAACAAAGCAGCGGTCACAAGGTTTCTCAGGAGGAGCATCGACCTGGGCAGCAAGAATTTTGTCACCCAAAGGAGAAGTAAGACTGGTGCGAACCGTAGCCAGAATACGATCAGGAGGAATCACAGGAACCGGAACCAACTCCATCTTGGAAGTGGAGGAAAATTGTCGTGACAAGGCGTCAGCCCTTACATTCTTAGTATCAGGTAAGAATGAGACAATGTAATTAAAACTCGACAAGAAAAGAGCCCATCGCACCCTCCTGGGAGAGAGGCACTTAGCCTCAGAGAAGAATATAAGATTCTTATGATCAGTAAGAATGAGAACCGGCAGAGTGGTACCTTCAAGGAGATGTCTCCATTCTTTCAGGGCTAAAATGATCGCCAACAGCTCTCCAATTTCTTGGAAAAGTAGCCACACGGATGCATAGTGCACTCAGAGTTAGGACGTTGAGACAGAAGGGCGCCAACTCCAGTCTCAGAAGAATCAACTTCTAGGATAAAAGGCAACATAGGATCAGGGTGTGCCAACACAGGAGCAGAAACAAAGACAGCCTTGAGACTCTCAAAGACCTTAATGGACTCCGGAGACCAACTCTGTGGGTTGCCGTCTTTCCCGGTCATATCAGTCAGGGGCTTGACCAGAGACGAGAAGTTACGAATAAACTTCCGATAATAGTTGGTAAAGCCAAGAAAATGCTGCAGAGGACGTAAATCCACGAGTTGAGGCAACTGGAGGACCGCTGAAAGCTTCACTGGGTCCATCACAAAACCAGCAGTGGAAATGACATAGCCCAGGAATTTAACCTGTTCACAATGGAATTCGCACTTTTTCAATTTACAATAGAGATTGTTCTCTCTTAGTCTCTGAAGCACACGACAGACATCTGTGTGGTGGTTCTCCAGGGACATGGAAAATATGAGGATATCGTTGAGATAAACCACCACACATAACTGCAACAAATCTCAGAGGACATCGTTAATGAACTCCTGGAAATCTGCCGGAGCGTTAAAAAAGCCAAAAGGCATTACGAGATACTCATAATGACCTCATCTGGTATTAAACTCAGTTTTCCACTCATCACCCTCCTTAATCCTGACGAGATTGTATGCCCCTCTCAAATCAAGCTTAGTGAAAACCGTTGCTCCCTTAAGGCGGTCAAATAACTCCGTAATCAACGGAATGGGATAGGCATTCTTAATCGTGAAACGATTGAGACCCCTATAATCGATACAAGGTCTCAGTTCACCACTTTTCTTTACAAAAAAGAAACCAGCACCAGCAGGAAAGAGGATTTGCGGATGAAACCTCGAGAAAGTGTGTCTGCTCCATGACCTTATTCTCCAAGACCGACAAAGGGTAAACCCGGCCACAAGGGGGGTTTGGCACCAGGTTGAAGGTCAATTGCGCAATCATACGACCGGTGTGGAGGCAAAGTACCGGCTTGATCTTTGTCAAATACATCGCTAAAATCGTGGTACTCCTCCAGCAGGGAGGAGAGTGAAGAGGTGCACAGGACCTTGGCTACCTTCTGGAAGCATCTCTCACTGCACTGTGACGACCAGGACAGAACCTCAGCACGGAGCCAATCAAAAGAAGGGTTGTGCCTCTGTAACCAAGGATAACCAATAACCAGCGGAAACTTAGGTGAGGAAATAACATGGAATTGGATTATCTCATGGTAAAGGGCCCCTACGGCCATGGACAATGGAACAGTCTCATGAGTCACATGGGCAGGCTGTAGAGGTCTCCCATCAAGAGCCTCAATGAACAGGCCTGCAGCACCAGAGTCGATCAGAGCCTGTATCTCGACAGATGACTCAGCCCAAGACAGGGTAACCAAAACCAGGGGCTTATCTTTCTGGGAAACTGGAGATGAAACAAAGCCACCTAAGGTCTGTCCGTGACAGGACCTCAAGGTTCGGGCTTTCCCTGGACGGGTAGGACAAGACTTCAAAAAGTGACCAGCCTGGTCACAATAAAGGAACAATCTCTCCCTCCTCCTAAGGGCTCTCTCATCCACAGAGAGACACCTGAAGCCCAAGTGCAGGGGTTCATCTTCACACCGACTCGGTACCAGGAGGCATGGGAGGTGAGGAAGGCAAGGGTGGGACTGCAAAGCTCGGAGACAAAAGTACAAGAGGCTTGCGCCAGTGCTCCTTAAAAGAGAGTCTTCCTCTGAGTCTGGAGTCAATGAGGATGGCAAATGTGATCAACCTCTCCAGCTCAGTCGGTATATCTCGGGTTGCTATCTCATCCTTGATGTTATCCGAGAGACCATGAGAGAAGGCAGCCACGAGGGCTGAATTCAATGGCGTAATCGGCAACAATTCTCGTACTCTGTTTGATGGACATGAGGCTCTTGGCAGCAGAAGCGGAGTGTGCGGGAATGTCAAATATTCTTTTGAAGGAAGCCACAAATTCTGGGTAACTCAGGACCACGGGTTTTTGCGTCTCCCATAGAGGGTTTGCCCAGTCCAAGGCTCTCTCAGAAAGCAAAGATATCAAGAAACCTATTTTGCTTCTGCCCGTGGGAAATGCCTGGGGCAGCATCTCAAAGTATATCTCAACCTGGTTGAGAAACCCTCTGCATTGAACTGGATCTTCCCCAAATCGCTGGGGAAGCGGAGTGGAACCAGACATGCCTCTTATAGAGGTAATACTTGAGGCGCATGCCTGCACAGAGACTGGAGCAGCAGCAGGGACGGCCTGCAACACAGCTTGTACCGGAACAGCCATAGTGGAAGATTCCAGGTGAGCCGTGCGACTCTGGAGCGTTTTTAACGCTAAGGCAAACTGATCCATGCGGTGATCCTGGTCATCCGATCTGGACAAAAATATTACCAGCAAGTGGACTGACTGCATCTTCTGAATTCAGGGCCTTCGCCTACTGTCAGAAACCATGAATCAGACCGAGACAGGTGTACAGTTAATCACACTTGTTTAATAATAATAAAAAGGTAAACAGAGTAAGCGTAGTCAATACATAGCCAGAGTTCAGTAAACAGATCGGGTAGTCAGCCAATGCCAATGTCAAAGAGCCAGAGATCAACGTAGTAGTGCAGCAAGCAGGATCAGGAACCAGAAGGGACGTCAGCCGAGCAAGTCTTCAACAGGAACACAGGAGAAAGTATCTGAGATGTGACCAAAGGCGAAGGCAGAGATGAAGTGAGCTGAACGGCTTTAAGTAGCCAGAACTGACGAGCAGATCATCAACAGCTGAGTCACTGTAGAGAGAAAGGAGCTGGCAATTAGCCGACAGCTGAGCGGCCAGCTCAGAGAAGGAAGGACTGAGCCCAGCCCTGACACCCTCAGCCCCCCTAATACTTACCTGAGCTCCCTCTAGATCTAGCGATGTTGCACGAGACACTTGGCTGGCCAGGACTCCTTTCCTCATTGGCTGAGACTGCTGTCAGTCAGAGTCAGTCAGCCAATGAGGAGAGAAAGGGGGTGGGGCCGTGGCTCTATGTATGAATGGACACAGGGAGCTGTGGCTTGGCTCAGGTGCCCCCATAGCAAGCTGCTTCAACAGGAGGGAGGGGCCAGAAGCACTGAAAAGAGACCAGAGAAGAGGAGAATTTGGGCTGCTCAGTGCAAATCCACTGCACAGAGCAGAAAGGGATAACATGTTTATTATTTTTATAGAAAAAAAACGAGACTTTACAAGCACTTTAAGGTCACTTCCCTATTTTCTTGGACTTGGCTTCATATTGAAAACAACCTTTCCTAATGCACCTTAACTACTTGAACTCCGGAAGGTTCTACCCCCTTCATGACCAGGTCATTTTTTTCTATTCAGCACTGTGCTAATTTAACTGGCAATTGCATCATCATGCAACACTGTATTTAGATCATTTTTTTTTTTACATAAATAGGTCTTTATTTTAGTGGTATTTGATCACCACTGGATATTCAATTTTTTTACTATAGAAATGAAAAAAGATAGACATTTTTGAAAAAACAACATTTTCTAATTTGTGTTATAATCATATCCAATAAAATTTAAATGTCTTCATAAATTTATGTCAAAATGTATGCTACATGTCTTTGGTAAAAAAAAAATCCCAATAAGTGTATATTGATTGGTTTGTGTTAAAATTATAGCGTCTACAAACTATGGTGTATATATATATAGTATCTCACAAAAGTGAGTACTCCCCTCACATTTTTGTAAATACTTTATTATATCTTTTCACGTGACGACACTGAAAAAATTTCACTTTGCTACAATGTAAAGTAGTGAATGTACAGCTTGTATAGCAGTGTAAATTTGCTGTGCCCTCAAAATAACTCACAACACAGTAATTAATGTCTAAACCGCTGGCAACAAAAGTGAGTAGTGAAAATGTCCAAATTGGGCCCAAAGTGTCAATATTTTGTGTGGCCACCATTATTTTCCAGCACTGCCTTAACCCTCTTGGGCATGGAGTTCACCAGAGCTTCACATGTTGCCACTGGAGTCCTCTTCCACTTCTCCATGACGATATCACAAAGCTGGTGGATGTTAGAGACCTTGCGCTCCTCCACCTTCCGTTTAAGGATGCCCCACAGATGCTTAATAGGGTTTAGGTCTGGAGACATGCTTGGCCAGTCCATCACCTTTTACCATCAGCTTCTTTAGCAAGGGTGTGTTTGGGGTCATTATCATGTCCGGAGGGAGGGGATCATGCTCTGCTTCAGTATGTCACAGTACATATTCTGACTCAGATTGTTGTGAACCGATTTATCCCTTGTGAGACCTCTCTGCCTGGCCTGTATAAGATATAATCACTGAGGACAATCCTCATCAGATAGCTTGAACTCACCAGATACTGATTCCATCCACAAAGGTGCTTTTATTCTGAACATCAGGTTACAGCAGATGACAGGATACAAACGTGAATATGTTGTGGTATTCAAAAGATGATATTGTCTGTAGCTTACTATGCAGAATACAGGTGCCTGCTACATGTGGCCTGTTAGTTGCATCCATGACACAGGAAGTACAATTTCAGGAGGAAGGGTGGAGAGGAGAAGGGAGGAGAATTACATACAAAGGAAGTGTGTCATAACATAAGGGAAAAAGAACATAAGAAAACAAGTGCATTACCACAAAAGGTCACTAGATGGCAGCATGTGAATTTAATATAAACGTCCATAGAAAATGGTTAAGGAACAATCTATATAAATTCTATGCCCCGTTAGGGCGGCACACTCCCCGTCTGGCATGGTAAATGTCACTATATGCATCAGAACGGTATTTATGCAACTGCAAATAACCAACAGTGCAATTTGCTAGATGTCTTAAAGACCTGAAAGACATAAAAAGAACATGCACATAATGCAATAACAATAACTCCTAATTTAAGGCTTCGAGTTATGTCAACTAAAGTTCAAGACACCTTCTTCTTGAAGTCATAGGTAGGATCCAGCAGCATAGGCAAACAAGTTCATTCTCCAAAGGGCAAGAGCAGAATAAGTTCCGCGATAGGTCTGTTGAAAGTATTTACAGTCCCTTGTCTTGAAACCTTCACCTCCACCTTACGTACCATTGATGAAACTTGAGGCACCCATAGATTCTATGACTTCAATGTGTACTGCACGCACACTCATGCAAGTAAACAGGACTGCCCATCGTTTGCTATTTGCTTGGCCACCTCGAGTCCTGCGGGCTGTTACCATCCATGGCCCAAAGACATCCAAACCAACATGAGTGAAAGGTGGGTCAGTACTTAACCTGTCAGCTGGCAAATCTGACATTTGCTGTTGCTAGTGTTTCCCTCTCAGTTTGCGGGACTGAATACAGCTGTGCAGTGTAGCTGTGATCTGTTTTTTTGCTCCTATAATCCAAAGGCCTGCAGCTCTTATGGCACCCTCTGTGAAGTGTCTACCTTAACCCCTTCATGGTAGTGCCGTATGAGCAAAGTGGTGATGTGATGGCGAGCAGATATAATGAGAGAATTCTGTTCTTGCTCACTCAATTCAGCCTTGTTTAAACGTTCACCAACCCTTAACATACCATCATTGTCAATGAATGGATTCAGGTTGGCAATTGGACTGTTTTTTGCAATGTCCCTCTTGTCATAGATACATTTAATTTCTGACACTCTGTTGTACACTGCGTATTAGTTCACCTTCAGCAATGTCTTTTGCAAAAAGAAGCTTTTGGCACGACAGTGAGCATCTGTGGGCTTTATGTGGAAGCAATCTGCAATATGAACTAACCTTGCGGTGGTGCGTACAAGCCTTCTCCACTTGGAGAAACGTTCAAAGCGTTGACAGCCCAAGACGAGTCTTTGTTCAGTTCTGGTGACAAGGGTTTTGACTTCAGGACGAATCTCTGAATCTTTGTCAGGTTCTAGAAGACTGAAGACCTCAGCTGTGGTTTCTTTTGGATGATCCAGCAGGAATTCAGGACCTGTTAACCAAGAAGAATTTGCAAAAACACTTGCAGACACTGGCCTGGTGGCATGATCTGCAGGGTTAATTTCAGATGGAACATAATGCCATTGTTCAGGTTTGGATGATTTCCTGATTCTCTACACGGTTGCTGACATAGACGTGGAAACGTTTAGTCTGGTTGTATATGTAGCCCAGAACAACTTTGCTGTCTGTGTAGAATCTGACATCATCTATCTGAATGTCTAGCTCACGCAGTATGAAATCTGCTCTTTCTACAGCTAGCAAAGTCCCACAAAGTTCAAGCTTGGAAATCGTGTGTTCAGGCTTAGGTGCTAATTTAGCTTTCCCAAACAGAAACCCTATGTCGGCTTGATTAGAAGAATCTCTTACCTTGAGGTAAGCAACAGCTGCTATGGCCTCAGTAGATACATCTGAGAAGATGTGAAGCTCTTTCCTCTGACTTATGGCAAGGGAGGCAGAAGTGTAGCAGCGTGGTATACGGATTCCATCGAAGGCATGTAGAGATTGTTTCCAGGACTCTCACTGGTCTATTGGTAGTGGTGCATCCCAATCTTTAATAGTCTCTGAGAACTGTCCAAGGATTTACCTTGTATGGTGATGGGAGCTACGAATCCCACTGGATCGTATAGGCTGTTTACCACTGACAGAACACCACGTTTTGTAAATGGCCTGTCTGCAGAACTGACTTGAAAACCGAAAGTGTCTTCTAATAAGTCCCACCGTAGGCCCAGACTTCTCTGTACAGGTGGTATGTCCATTCCCAGATTCAAGTCTTTAAACCCTGTGGCATGATCGCCAGGTTGAAAGGCTTTCATAATCGCAACACTATTTGAGGCAATCTTGTGTAATCTGAGGTTAGCCTCAGAAAGCATACCTTGTGTCCTTTGGAGCAGGTCTATGGCTTCTTTGTCTGTAGCTAAAGATTTAAGTCCATCTTTCACATAGAAGTCTTTCTCAATGAAGTGTTGAGCATCCATGCCATACTCCTTTTCCCCATCAAGGGCAGTCCTTCGTAGACCGTATGTTGCAACAGCGGGTGAGGGACTATTTCTGAAAACATGTACCTTCATGCGGTATTCAATCATCTCATTGTCCATGTTGTTGTCACGGTACCACAGAAACCTTAGGAGGTTCCTATAGTCTTCACGCACAATGAAGCAATGAAACATTTGTTCAATGTCAGCAGTTATGGCAACTGACTCTCTACTAAACCTCATAAGTACACCTACAAGGTTGTTGGTTAGGTTTGGACCAGTGAGAAGAACATCATTCAGGGATACGCCTTGATGCTTGGCACTGGAGTCAAATACTACCCTGATTTGCTTTGGCTAACGTGGATGATACACTCCGAAGAAAGACAGGTACCAGCACTCATCGTGTCTTTGAAGTGGTGGAGCTAGTTCTGCGTGATCATTGTCAAATATCCTTTTCATAAAGGCGATGAAATGTTCCTTCATTTCAGGCCTGTTCTTTAGTGTTCATTAAAGTGAGTTGAATCTGGATAGAGCCTGTTCATGATTGGTTGGGAGTTTAACCCTTGCAGCATGAAGAGGTAATGGTGCAACCCATCCTGGAAGCATTCTTTGTCCATTATTTTGATGAACTCTCTGTCTTCGACTGACAAGGCTATTTTGTTGTCATCGCTTGTAGTATGAAATACTGCGGTACCTAGGTTGTCATCACAAAGGTTAGGAGTGACATCCGGACTTGGATGATGTCAAGAGGCTTCTCTTTTACTTCATAATGGCGAGGGCACTAATTGAAGTGGGATGCATGTCCGTTTCCTGACATGTAAGTTTTGAAGGAGTGGATCTCGGATGACGTACGCATTCTATCCATGCATACGTTGCCCACGATTACCCAGCCTAGATCAAGTTTTTGTGCGTAAGGGGCATCATCGGATCCATTGCACTGCCTGCGTACTTTGTGTACTCTGAGAATATCTCTTCCTAGCAAGATCAAGATTTCAGCATTCATGTCCATTGCAGGAATTTCATTAACGAGGTGCCTCAAGTGAGGATGGTGATATGCAGCCTCTGGAGTATGAATTTCTTCTCTTTTGTCCGGTATCTGGTCACACTCGACTAATGTTGGTAGGGGTATGCCCTCTCCCTTATTGATTTGAGAGACCATGAATCCATCAGCCCTTCTATCGAAGGTCTCTTCACGACCAGAACAGGTTCTGAGAGTATACGGTGATGTATGTCCCTCTATACCAAAGATCTCAAAGAATTTAGGCTTAACCAGGGATCTGTTGCTCTGTTCATCTATTATGGCATACGTCCTAATAGCTTCCTCAGGTTGACCCTTTGGGTATATCTTGACTAGGTATATCTTAGCACAGCATTTGTGATCTAAGCTTTCTCCACAGACTTCTGTGCATGAAGAAGAAAGGTTAGCTGTGGCTGGAGCATGACCTTGTTGCTCCCCGCCACGACTTGAGACAGAGCTGGAGGTAGAAGGCTGAGGGTGGGCCCAGATGCATAGCTGTAACATGTTTGTCGCTACTGCATTCTGTGCACTTGATGACAACTTTACAGTCTTTAGCAAAATATCCATAACAAGCACAGCACCTGTAGCATAGTCTATGTTTCTGAAGAATCTCCCTGCGCTCTTGTGACCCCTTTGCCCTAGGCCCACGACATTTCTTTAGGGGGTGAGGCCTCTTGTGAATAGGGCACTGACGATTAGGGTCTTTATCTCTGTCACCCGAATCGCTCTGGTGAGCAGGAGAGGATACAGGAGGTGAGATGTCTGTCCTTTTAACAGATATTTCTCTATTAAAGTCTCTATGTTTAGCTGCTATATTATCATACCTTGATAAAGATGATGATGATGAAGCAGACAAGTTGGGTTCACTGAAGCTGAAGCTGGGATTGTTTCTCATCCAGGGTTGATCACTGATAAACCTGCAAAAATAAGTGAATGGAGGAAAAGATACGTTATAGTCTCTTTTGTACCTTGAGCCTTGTTGAGCCCATTTCTCTTGCAGGCTGTATGGCAGTTTAGACACCACTGGATTGACACCATGAGCAGTGTCCAGGAAGCTTAGTCCAGGTAGATGTGGGTCTGTCTTTGCCAACTCCAGCTCCATGAGAAGATCACTGAGATCTTGGAGCTTGCGGTAGTCTTTGTTCCCTATTTTTGGGAAGTTTTGTAGTCTCTTGAATAGAGCACTTTCTATGGCTTCATGCAGCAACAAAACCTGCATCTGGGTGGTCAACATGCACTGTTCTCAGTCTTTTAACACAATCTGCAGATTCTGGCCCCAGCCACTTTATGAGCAAATCAAGTTCCTCCTTGGTAGTAAGGTTGAGATCAGCAATGGCAGCTTTGAAGGTTGATCTCCAGGTCCTGTAGCTCTCCGGACAGTCATCAAACCTTGAGAGGGTAGTGTTAATGAGCTCACTGTGTACCATATATCTGGCAAAGTCATTCAAGTCTGATCCCTCACTCTTCAGTGCCAAAGTAACTTGTGGAACCCCTCGGGTGTGAAAGTTCTCTGGTGAAGTAGGGTGAGGTTTACCAGGATGAAATGATGTTGCAGGAGCGTTTAACTGTGGTGTAGTCCCTAAGGCTTGTGCTGGCTGTGGCTTGAGCTGCGACTTGTCACTGGAAGTCACCTTGTTGTCAGCAAGAGGTGATGCGGTTTGCTGCATAGCTGCACTTGTATTGTAGACTTGAAGAGACTCAGGCATTTGGAGCTAAGAGGTCTCTGTGTTGAGAGTCAGAATAGTATTGTTAGTTAGACGTACAGGAGATAACTCTGTATCATTG
This sequence comes from Lithobates clamitans, assembly GCA_037952925.1. Lineage (NCBI taxonomy): Eukaryota > Metazoa > Chordata > Amphibia > Anura > Ranidae > Lithobates > Lithobates clamitans. Next base: position 1,691,849 of record JBBGZY010001283.1, read on the forward strand.
CAAACATTATGCTTTAGTACATATTCACTGATGCGTTCAACTGGATCTTGCAGTTCCGCTGGGATGGACCAGTCTGAGTTAGCACTTTGTCCCATCGCTTGTTCGAGGACTCTCAACCTTACTACGGCAGCTGCTTCCTCCCTTTCCATTTGCAGAATCTTTAATTGGGAATCTGCCTTTGCTTGTTGAGCTTTCATCTTTACCTTTTGTGTCTTTAATTGGGAATCTGCCTCTGCTTGTTGAGCTTTCATCTTCGCCTTTTGTGTCTTTAATTGGGAATCTGCCGCTGCTTGTTGAGCTGCTATCTCAGCTTCCATTCTGGCAAATGAACTTCGCACTTTATTTGCTTCCAGACTTGCACGGGCCTCTATTAGCTTGTCCCTTAATGTTGAACTTCTGGAGCGAGAGGATCTAGAAGAGTGTGCAGTTTGCTTGGTTGATGTGGATGTGTGAGATCTGGTCCCCTGCAGTTGAGCAATGCGGAGTTCTGCCTTACACTGGGCCTTTTGTAATAAGAGATCCCTTTGTTGGTTTCGTGCATCAGCCCTGGTCAGTTCTGCTGAAGAGTACTCTATATTACAGTCCTGCAAGAAAGCTGTGTATTTTGCAAACAGCCGCTGGTAGCGTTCATACGCAGCAGATAAGCGATCTATAGCATCTCTTAGTTCAGTTGCTTGATCATTAAAGTATGACAAAACTGACATGCAGTATGAAGTTCTGTCCCATAATTCTGACAGATTGATGGAGAACTCATCTCTAGTGGTTTCATAGTTTTCTCTGAGTTTCTGTGTAGGTTTTATTGTACATTTAGGTCTTAGGTCTTTCGGCAATATCTGCAGAATCTGCTCCCTGTACATCTGCGGGTTCAGAGGCATGAAAAATCTGCCTTGGTTCAGCCACAAAAGGGTACTCAGAGTCTTGTCTAGACATTTTTGACGTTTTTGCAAGAAATGCTACTGTCTCGTTAAGAAGACGAACAGCAGCTTAAACAGGTGGGGTAACACAGTTCAATGTAGAGAAACAGTTTTTAACATTCACACGAGGTGGAGTAAACTCGTGTGACCATGTGCTTCATGAAATGGCAAATGGCCCAGTCTTGATTGCAGATCAGGTGCACACATATACACACTAGGCTGTGGGAATTCTATACATCTTATGACTATTCTGACTCCGATTGTTGTGAAGCGATTTATCCCTTGTGAGACCTCTATGCCTGGCCTGTATAAGATATAATCACTGAGGACAATCCTCATCAGATAGCTTGATCCTCAAAGGTGCTTTTATTCTGAACATCAAGTTACAGCAGATGACAGGATACAAACAGATGAATAGGTTGTGGTATTTGTGCGGTCAAAAGATGATATTGTCTGTAGCTTACTATGCAAATACAGGTGCCCTGCTACATGTGGCCTGTTAGTTGCATCCATGACACAGGAAGTACAATCTTGGGAGGAAGGGTGGAGCATTACATACAAAGGAAGTGTGTCATAACATAAGGGAAAAAGAACATAAGAAAACAAGTGCATTAGCACTAGATGGCAGCATGTGAATTAAATATAAATATCCATAGAAAATGGTTAAGGAACAATCTATATAAATTCTATGCCCCGTTGGGGCGGTACAATACATGTTGGCATTCATCGTTCCCTCAATGAACTGTAGCTCCCCAGCACTCATGCAGCCCCAGACCATGACACTCCCACCACCAAGCTTGACTGTAAGACACACTTGTCTTTGTACTCCTCACCTGGTTGCCGCCACACACACTTGACACCACCCTGAACCAAATAAGTTTATCTTGGTCTCATCAGACCACAGGACATGGTTCCAGTAATCCATGTCCTTAGTCTGCTTGTCTTCATCAAACTGTTTGCGGCTTTCTTGTGCATCATCTTTAGAAGAGGCTTTCTTCTAGGATGGCAGCCATGCAGACCAATTTGATGCAGTGTGCGGCGTATAGTCTGAGCACTGACAGGCTGACCCACCACCCTTCAACCTCTGCAGCAATGCTGGCAGCGCTCATATGTCTATTTCCCAAAGGCAACCTCTGGATATGACAATGAGCATGTGCACTCAACATCTTTGGTCAACCATGGCAAGGAGTGTTCTGAATGGAACTTGTCCTGTTAAACCGCTGTATGGTCTTGGCCAAAGTCCTGCAGCTCATTTTCAGGGTCTTGGCAAACTTCTTATAGCCTAGGCCATCTTTAGGTAGAGCAACAAATCTTTTTTTCAGATCCTCAGAGAGTTCTTTGCCATGAGGTGCCATGTTTAACTTCTAGTGACCAGTATGAGACAGGGAGAGCAATAACACCACATTTAACACACCTGCTCCACATTCACACCTGAGACCTTGTAACACTAATGAGTCACATGACACCAGGGAGGGAAAATGGCTAATTGGGCCCAATTTGGCCATTTTCACTTAGGGGTGTACTCACTTTTGTTGGCAGCAATTTAGACATTAATGGCTGTGTGTTTAGTTATTTTGAGTGGACAGCAAATTTACACTGTTATACAAACTGTACACTCACTACTTTACATTGTAGTAAAGTGTAGTTTCTTCAGTGTTGTCACATGAAAAGCTATAATAACATATTTACAAAAATGTGAGGGGTGTATTCACTTTTGTGAAATACTGTATGTATGCATGTATGTGTGTATATATATATATATATATATATATATATATATATATATATATTTATATATATATATTTGAAAATTGATCAATCCAGACAGCCTATATCATTTCTAGAGGCCCTAAAATACCAGGACAGTACAAATTTCACCCAAATGTCCCCTTTTTGGAAAGTAGTCAGTCTAAGGTATTTAGTAAGAGTCATAGCAAGTTTTTTTTAAGCTTCAATTTTTTGTCACAGTTTTTTTGGAAAATGAAGAAATTATATAATTTTTTTTCACATAGTTTTTTTTTACATACTGTCTCCAGTGCAGTACAGGGTCATCATATGACGGGTCGCGGTGATCGAGGATACTGACTGGTGACAGTATGTTAAAACAAAAATAATAATGTTCTATTCAATTTTCTAGAAATGTTTTACCATTTTATTTTATTTTTTAACCACTTGCCGACCGCCTCACGCCTATATACGTGAGCAGAGCGGCACGGGCAGGCAAAATCACGTACCTGGTACGTGATTGCCTTCCCGTGGGCGGGGGGTCCGATCAGACCCCCCCCCGGTGCCATCGGCGGTCGGCTTTTGGTTGGGAGCGATGAAAGACGAGGGGGAGACCATCCGATTGTGGCCCCCCCCCTCGCGATCGCTCCCAGCCAATGAGAAACATCCCCTGCCTCTGTATAGTACACAGAGGCAGAGGATGTGATGTCATCTCTCCTCGGCTGGCCAGTTTCCGTTCCAGCGCCGAGGAGAGACGAAATGTAAGTGCACCAAACACACACACAAGACAGTAGAACATGCCAGGCATACCTTACACCCCCGATCCCCCCCCGATCGCCCCCCGATCCCCCCCCAATCACCCCCCCCTCTGTCACAAACTGACACCAAGCAGGTTTTTTTTTTTTCCTGATTACTGCATAGTGTCAGTTTGTGACAGTTAGCAGTGGTAGGACAGTGAGTGGTAGCCCCCTGTAGGTCTAGGGTACCCCCCTAACCCCCCCTAATAAAGTTTTAACCCCTTGATCACCCCCTGTCACCAGTGTCGCTAAGCGATCATTTTTCTGATCGCTGTATTAGTGTCACTGGTGACGCTAGTTAGGAACGTAAATATTTAGGTTCGCCGTCAGCGTTTTATAGCGACAGGGACCCCCATATACTATCTAATAAATGTTTTAACCCCTTGATTGCCCCCTAGTTAACCCTTTCACCACTGATCACCGTATAACTGTTACGGGTGACGCTGGTTAGTTAGTTTATTTTTTATAGTGTCAGGGCACCCGCCGTTTATTACCGAATAAAGGTTTAGCCCCCTGATCGCCCGGCGGTGATATGCGTCGCCCCAGGCAGCGTCAGATTAGCGCCAGTACCGCGAACACCCACGCACGCACCGTACACCTCCCTTAGTGGTATAGTATCTGAACGCATCAATATCTGATCCGATCAGATCTATACTAGCGTCCCCAGCAGTTTAGGGTTCCCAAAAACGCAGTGTTAGCGGGATCAGCCCAGATACCTGCTAGCACCTGCGTTTTTCCCCTCCGCCCGGCCCAGCCCAGCCCACCCAAGTGCATTATCGATCGATCACTGTTACTTACAAAACACTAAACGCATAACTGCAGCGTTCGCAGAGTCAGGCCTGATCCCTGCGATCGCTAACAGTTTTTTTGGTAGCATTTTGGTGAACTGGTAAGCACCAGCCCCAGGCAGCGTCAGATTAGCGCCAGTACCGCTAACACCCACACACGCAGCATACGCCTCCCTTAGTGGTATAGTATCTGATCGGATCAATATCTGATCTGATCAGATCTATACTAGCGTCCCCAGCAGTTTAGGGTTCCCAAAAACGCAGTGTTAGCGGGATCAGCCCAGATACCTGCTAGCACCTGCGTTTTGCCCCTCCGCCCGGCCCAGCCCAGCCCACCCAAGTGCAGTATCGATCGATCACTGTCACTTTTTTTTGTAGCGTTTTGGTGAACTGGCAAGCGCCAGCGGCCTAGTACACCCCGGTCGTAGTCAAACCAGCACTGCAGTAACACGTGGTGACGTGGCGAGTCCCATAAGTGCAGTTCAAGCTGGTGAGGTGGCAAGCACAAGTAGTGTCCCTCTGCCACCAAAAAGACAAACACAGGCCCGTCGTGCCCATAGTGCCCTTCCTGCTGCATTCGCCAATCCTAATTGGGAACCCACCGCTTCTGCAGCGCCCGTACTTCCCCCATTCACATCCCCAACCAAATGCAGTCAGGTGCATGAGAGGCATTTATATGTCCTCCCGAGTACCCCTACCCAACGAACCCCCCCAAAAAAGATGTTGTGTCTGCAGCAAGCGCGGATATAGACGTGACACCCGCTATTATTGTCCCTCCTGTCCTGATAATCCTGGTCTTTGCATTGGTGAATGTTTTGAACGCTACCATTCACTAGTTGAGTATTAGCGTAGGGTACAGCATTGCACAGACTAGGCACACTTTCACAGGGTCTCCCAAGATGCCATCGCATTTTGAGAGACCCGAACCTGGAACCGGTTACAGTTATAAAAGTTACAGTTACAAAAAAAAGTGTAAAAAAAAAAAAAACACAAACAAAAATAAAAAAAAATAGTTGTCGTTTCATTGTTCTCTCTCTCTCAATTCTATCTCTCTATTGTTCTGCTCTTTTTTTACTGTGTTCTATTCTGCAATGTTTTATTGTTATTATGTTTTATCATGTTTGCTTTTCAGGTATGCAATTTTTTATACTTTACCGTTTACTGTGCTTTATTGTTAACCATTTTTTTGTCTTCAGGTACGCCATTCACGACTTTGAGTGGTTATACCAGAATGATGCCTGCAGGTTTAGGTATCATCTTGGTATCATTCTTTTTAGCCAGCGGTCGGCTTTTATGTAAAAGCAATCCTAGTGGCTAATTAGCCTCTAGACTGCTTTTACAAGCAGTGGGAGGGAATGCCCCCCCCCACCGTCTTCCGTGTTTTTCTCTGGCTCTCCTGTCTCAACAGGGAACCTGAGAATGCAGCCGGTGATTCAGCCAGCTGACCATAGAGCTGATCAGAGACCAGAGTGGCTCCAAACATCTCTATGGCCTAAGAAACCGGAAGCTACGAGCATTTTATGACTTAGATTTCGCCGGATGTAAACAGCGCCATTGGGAAATTGGGGAAGCATTTTATCACACCGATCTTGGTGTGGTCAGATGCTTTGAGGGCAGAGGAGAGATCTAGGGTCTAATAGACCCCAATTTTTTCAAAAAAGAGTACCTGTCACTACCTATTGCTATCATAGGGGATATTTACATTCCCTGAGATAACAATAAAAATGATTTTAAAAAAAAATGAAAGGAACAGTTTAAAAATAAGATAAAAAAGCAAAAAAATAATAAAGAAAAAAAAAAAAAAAAAGCACCCCTGTCCCCCCTGCTCTCGCGCTAAGGCGAACGCAAGCGTCGGTCTGGCGTCAAATGTAAACAGCAATTGCACCATGCATGTGAGGTATCACCGCGAAGGTCAGATCGATGGCAGTAATTTTAGCAGTAGACCTCCTCTGTAAATCTAAAGTGGTAACCTGTAAAGGCTTTTAAAGGCTTTTAAAAATGTATTAATTTTGTTGCCACTGCACGTTTGTGCGCAATTTTAAAGCATGTCATGTTTGGTATCCATGTACTCGGCCTAAGATCATCTTTTTTATCTCATCAAACATTTGGGCAATATAGTGTGTTTTAGTGCATTAAAATTTAAAAAAGTGTGTTTTTTCCACAAAAAATGCGTTTGAAAAATCGCTGCGCAATTACTGTGTGAAAAAAAAAATGAAACACCCACCATTTTAATCTGTAGGGCATTTGCTTTAAAATAATATATAATGTTTGGGGGTTCAAAGTAATTTTCTTGCAAACAAAAATAATTTTTTCATGTAATCAAAAAGTGTCAGAAAGGGCTTTGTCTTCAAGTGGTTAGAAGAGTGGGTGATGTGTGACATAAGCTTCTAAATGTTGTGCATAAAATGCCAGGACAGATCAAACCCCCCCAAATGACCCCATTTTGGAAAGTAGACACCCCAAGCTATTTGCTGAGAGGCATGTCGAGTCCATGGAATATTTTATATTGTGACACAAGTTTCGGGAAAGAGACAAATTTTTTTTTTTTTGCACAAAGTTGTCACTAAATGTTATATTGCTCAAACATGCCATGGGGATTTGTGAAATTACACCCCAAAATAAATTCTGTTGCTTCTCCTGAGTACGGGGATACCACATGTGTGGGACTTTTTGAGAGCCTAGCCGCGCACGGGACCCCGAAAACCAAGCACCGCCTTCAGGCTTTCTAAGGCCGTAAATTTTTGATTTCACTCTTCACTGCCTATCACAGTTTCGGAGGCCATGGAATGCCCAGGTGGCACAAAACCCCCCCAAATGACCCAATTTTGGAAAGTAGACACCCCAAGCTATTTGCTGAGAGGTATAGTGAGTATTTTGCAGACCTCACTTTTTGTCACAAGGTTTTGAAAATTGAAAAAAGAAAAAAAAAAATTTTTTTCTGGTCTTTCTTCATTTTCAAAAACAAATGAGAGCTGCAAAATACCTAAATGTATGACTAAAATTTAGTTTATTGGATTTTTTTTATAACAAAAAGTAGAAAATATCATTTTTTTTCAAAATTTTCAGTCTTTTTCCGTTTATAGCGCAAAAAATAAAAACGGCAGAGGTGATCAAATACCATCAAAAGAAAGCTCTATTTGTGGGAAGAAAAGGACGCAAATTTCGTTTGGGTAGAGCATTGCATGACCGCGCAATTAGCAGTTAAAGCGACGCAGTGCCGAATTGTAAAAAGTGCTCTGGTCAGGAAGGGGGTAAATCCTTCCGGGGCTGAAGTGGTTAAAAATTATTTTAAATTCTTTATTTTCCATAGTAACACTATACTACTCTGGGGGGGGGGGGTTAACAGGGATTTTTTGTTTTTACATTTTGATTGCTGTTACAATGATGATCGCTGTAACGGCAATGTTTTGAGCTGTCATGAATGGGCTACATTCATAACAGCTGTAATTACTAGTGATCTGTGATTGGCTACAGCTAATCACATGGTACAGCATGCTGCGATTTACCCAGGTACCATGGGATAGCTTTGAGCCAATCATAGCATCACTCTATAGGAAACACAGCTGTTATGAATTAAATTAATTCATACCAGCTTTGTTGACATTGTTATTATGTGATCGCATAGCGGGTCCTGGGATCTGCAGGCCCCTAACCCAGAACAGGCTGGATTATCTAAATGTACGGGATCCAGTCTGCCGGTGCCTCCTCCCCACAGTAAAAGTTCTGTAGGCGGTCTTAAATCGGTTAATGTGCACACATAGGTCTAAAGAGGGCCTATCAGTCTTATGGTGAATAGTAACAGCATCAATACCCCGCCTCTGGAAAGTGATGATTTTCATGGGAATAACCTGCCTGTCAGGGACATTTTGGCCGTACCACAAGTGAAGCTCTGAGGCACACACAAATGCGCAGGCTCAGGCCTGTGGGTGCTTGTACTGTTGTGTGCAGACATATGCACATGCATGGGCGTGCGTGCACAGGGGCACGCATTGGATAATTCTGGCACCCAGAGGTCTGTATAAGTGCAGCAGCTGCACTAGTGGATTACTGTCAGATCTGAAACTATTCCAGAGTTCTTTTATCTGCTTCTGTGTTGGATTTCTGTAATTGACCCGGCTTGCCCTGATCTTGCTTGAACGCTACCTGTCTTGACCTCGGCTTGTCCTTGGATTTTACTCTGCCTCCTGCTCATCTGCTGGATTCTATGTTGCTGACCTCTGCTTGTATCCTGATCATTCTCTGCCTGCTATCCATGCCTGTATGTGACCATGTGTTGCTGATCTGGCTCGTCAGACCTTGTATCCAGTTATCTACCCATTCTGCTCTGCAATGCTAACTGATCCCTGCTGGTCCTTCACCTGCTGAGTGCTGCCGGTCCTTCCACACCTGCTGCCTGTCAATCTGCTGTTCCAGCAATCTGACCTGTCTCTGTTGACGCACCTGCTACCCACTGCTGCGGCTGACAGGAACATCTTACAGGCACTGGTACCTCACTGCACTCTCGTGGCAACTGTTACAGCATCAGTGGTCCTTGAGCTTGGACTGTAAGAGAGGCCTTCCTCTACACGTCTGGCTCTGCCATAAGGTACGTGACACTGCCAAACATCGTCAGAGCATAAAAATGGCATACGACCATGAAACAAATCGCTTCCTACCAATCTTCTCTATTTGGGTTAAGTGTAGAGATATTGGTAAATCAGTTTATTCACCTCCGTTGCTCACAGCAGGCATATTTGCTAACTTAATTTGAGATTCAATAGTGACCTGCAGAGCCATTATTGAATCCTGATGTCGCTGATCCGCATCTTTCAATTCAAGTTCGCATACGGCTGTAAAAGAGCCTAACTGCAGAGGCAGTCATTGCTGTATAAAAAGGGATCATTCAATAACAGGTAATGTATATGCAGTGAGTATCAGAAGAAAGTAAAGGAAGGCAAAACATTTTAGAGTATGTTTTAAGAATCATTGATCTTTAATCGTAGCTATAGCAAATCTTGAAAACTTGTGAAATTTATCTAGAAATTCTTAAAGCAGAACTCCAAACAAAACAACTAGATAAAAATGAATATCCTTTTAAAAGTTAAAATAGCTTTAGTTGAAATAATTACTTTCAATCTAGTGCTTTTCATTAACTGATTGGCTCCTTGTGTTGCTTTTTCCACTCATACTCAAGCCCTGCTGTACAAGGACACCAAGATGCTAATACGAGATCGAATTCAGGTCCCTACACTGCTTACTTTTTAAAAAATACATTTAAAATCGTATTAATAATTACAGAGCTGCATTACTTTGTGCCTATATGTCTGTCTAGAATACAGCTTTAAACTATCTGTAGAGTTGCCAGCAGGCACCTAAAAGGTGCCTACACACACCTGCAGCAGCTTTTATTGCTCCCTCTGCACCCAAATGCAGTGACATTCTGAACAGCCAAAGCACTTCTTAAAGTGTATTTGAGTGGTGTTGAATCAGAGTATAAGACAGAACATTTACTCTGCCATGATGAATGTAGACTAAATGAAATTGTAGTGCTACCCCTCTGCAGGAGCTACTGGTAATTTGGGTATATTTCCCCCACTCACAGCATGCACAACCAGGTACACTGTATTTTCTACGTTCTTCCACTGGATCAAGGACCAGTCTAACGCCACGTACACCGGACCGGTTTTGCCATCGCAATAAACTCCGAAGGTTTCTCCGACGGAACTCCGACGGAATTCCGCTCAAGCTGTCTTGCATACACATGGTCACACCAAAGTCCGACCGTCCAGAACGAGGTGACGTGCAACACGTACGACGGGACTAGAAAAAGGAAGTTCAATAGCCAGTAGCCAATAATTTCCGTCTCATACTTGCTTCATAGCATACGTTGTTTTTAGTCCGTCGGAACAGCATACAGACGAGCGGTTTTCCTGATAGGAATTGGTTCCGTCGGAAATATTTAGAACATGTTCCATTTCTAGGTCCGTCAGAATTTTCGAGAAAAAAAAAGTCAGATGAGGCATACACACAATCGGAATAGACGATGAAAAGCTTCCGTCTGACTTTTTCTGTCGGACATTCCGCTCGTGTGTACGTGGCATTAGGGTTTCTTTTTGTGTTTTTCATTAACCAGGAACTTGGATAGGGATGAGAGCATGGGACAAACAATAGAACTGTAGAACTTGAGGACTGCTAGGTTTCTAGATGCTCTGTACAAATTGCAAGCTGTATTTCACAACTTTAGGCTGCACTGTACTTTCTCCTGGTTATTTAGTACAAATTTTGGCTGTCTTGCATGGCTCCTGGTTGCACTAAGCACTTTAACAGTATGGCATGCTCCTGGTTCACTTGCACAACTCCTGGCTGCACCAAGCCCTGGCTTGTAAGGTAAATCACCCCACAGTCACTTCTATGGTGTGTAGCATGATCAAATACTCACTCAGTCCCAGAATAGTGGGGCTTCCTCAGTCTTGTCCTTCTGGCTCTTATCCAGACTCTGACTCAGGCTCATACAGTTAGAAACCATCAACAATAGTAACTCAAATTATATAATCAAGAAGAAAAAAAGAGATGTTAGTGACTGTCCATAGCTAGGTAGTGTAACTGCCAATTGATGAATAATTACCTGTTATAAAGATGCAACCAGAAATAGGAAAACGGACATTGCGCTGTACAGGAAAGGGTTTGGCCTGGGTGGGCCCAAATAGGGGCCGTAGGGTCGTGTCTGCCATATAAAGGAATAATGTGAATGGGATGGTGAAAAAGAAAAGAATGTGAAAAAGTGAGGGAAGAAAAGGGAGGGGGAAAGGGGGGAAAGGGGAGGAAGGGAGGGGCAGGGGGAAGGGGGGAAGGGAAAGGAGGAAAAAGGGGAGGGATGGGAAGAAAAGGGAGGATGGGAAAAGAATGAAAGAGAGGGAAGGCATGAAGAAAGGGAAGTAGGGAGGGAGAGCGGAAAAAACAGAAAAGAGAGGGGGGAGAAAAAAGATTGGGGGGAAAGATGGGAAGAAAAGAGAAAAGAGGGGGGGGTGAAGAGTAAAGAGGGGTGGGAACAAGGGGAAATAGAAGAAACTGGGAAGGGGGGTGTGGGAGGGGGAGGGTGGAGGGAAAAAAAAAAAAAAGTGAGGGGAGAGGGAAAAAGGGGGGCACAGGGAAAGGGGGTGAGGGGTGTGAAGGTGAAAAAATGAATAAAAGGTGAAATGTGAATAAGTGCAGCCAAGGGATATTGGTGGTGAAAAAAGGTGAAGTAATGCAGTGATAAAACTGGATTAAATAAACCAGAGAAAGGACATACTTACACAGGACCAATTGAGTCTAATGCCGCGTACACACGAGTGGACTTTACGGCAGACTTTGTCCTGCGGACTTTTCGACGGACTTTACGGCGGACTTTCCGAATGAACGGACTTGCCTACACAGGATCAACCAAAGTCCGACGGATTTGTACTTGATGACGTACGACGGGACTAAAACAAGGAAGTTCATAGCCAGTAGCCAATAGCTGCCCTAGCGTCCGTTTTTGTCCGTCGGACTAGCATACAGACGAGCGAACTTTTCGACCGGACTCGAGTCCGTCAAAAAGATTTGAAACATGTTTAATTTCTAGGTCCGTCAAACTTTTGGGTAAAAAAAGTCAGCTGGAGCCCACACATGATCGAATTGTCCAACGGACTCCGGTCCGCCGAACCAAGTATGCTGTAATGTCCGGTCGTGTGTACGGGCATTAAGGGAAGCAAGGGCTGCCAGATAGGAAGTTTATCTGATTGAGGAAAAGAAGGGTCAAAAAATAAATGTCTGTATTAATAAGTACTGATTAAAAGAAGTGTGTATGGAGAGGAAGGGTAATATCAAAATAGGGTTAATTCAGAAAGGAAGAAAGTTTGTAAATACTGTCACGTATATTGGTCATCCATATAGGACAAAGCCAATACCCTGTATACAGATCGTCTAAAACCACCTACCAAACGAAAGGTGGGAGGAAAAGTTCCGCTAATGCCGCGTACACACGGTCGGACTTTTCGTCTACAAAAGGCCGACGGACTAAAGCCGGCTGACAATCCGATCGTGTGTGGGCTTCCCCGGACTTTCAGCGGACTTTTCCAGCCGCAAATCTGACGGACTTTAGATTTGAAACATGCTTTAAATCTTTACGTCGTAACTACACCGGACCCAGAAATCCGCTCGTCTGTATGCTAGTCCGACGGACAAAACCCACGCTAGGGCAGCTATTGGCTACTGGCTATCAACTTCCTTATTTTAGTCCGGTGTACGTCATCACGTACGAATCGGTCGGACTTTTGTGTGATCGTATGTAGACAAGTCCGTTCGTTAGAAAGTCTGCCGCAAGTCCGCCAAAAGTCCGCCAAATGTCCGTCGAAAGTCTGTCGGACGGGCTGTCGGACTTTTTTAGCCGAAAAGTCCGACCGTGTGTACGCGGCATAAAAGACGGTAACAGGTGCTTGTGTTTAATGAGTGGTTCACATGAACCAGCATAGTTATACAGATAAAGCAAATTAATTCAGAGGGAAGGTCAAAAACAATAGGCAGCAGATTTATGTTGAAAGGAATGCCAACAGAGCTTGAGCAGCTGACGTAGCCCATTTAGTGGGTACGCCTCTATCCTCTATCTCCACTCACAAGCTCGTGGGGAAGAAAGGAAGGTAGAACGAAAGTGTAGATAAGAGTGAGAGGAATGGGAAGAAGTAATGATGAATGGTCGGATGGACAAAATGAATATATGTAAATGGATAAGGTGGAAGATTGTGGGTGGGAAGTACAGCGCAGTGCTGATCACATTGCTGGTGGAGAGTAATTGAATAATGATAACATTAATGGTAAAAATAGCGAAGGGCAATTAAGAAAAAATAAATAAAAAATGAATGAAAATGAAATAAGGAATAAAAAATAAAGAAAGGAATTAGGAAAAAAATAAATATGAAATAATAAATAAATGTAAATATAAAAAAAAAAATAAAAAAATAAAAAATAAAATAAATAAAAATAAGTAATTTACATTTATGGACAGTCAGTAACATCTCTTTTTTTCTTCTTGATTATATAATTTGAGTTACTATTGTTGATGGTTTCTAACTGTATATATGAGTATGAGATATATCCAGCTTGGTCCCCCAACACATATCCCCTGAGGAAGCCCCAACGGGCGAAACATGTAGGGATTATAAGTGCTGAGTGACCCCTTATTTTCTATGTTGTTATATTATGCACAGCCAGCATAATTTTTTAAACCTTGTCTATGTTCAATAAAATGTCATTTATATTTTTTATTGCTGTGATGTCTGGTAAAATTACTTACCTGGCGCCTACAAAATCCCACCAAATTTTCTCTCTGTTTGCACATGTTATTCAGGGATGTGGCACCCTCCTTCTGACATTGTCACCTCTCCATACCAACCAGCAATCATTTTAGGTGTTATACCACACTGTTAATATCTCCCTGGATTTGTGATACTGCCATTTTTTGACCTTTTTAACTTGTTTCTCTCTTTAAATAAGATTGTTATAAACATGTCTTTAAATTAATTTCATCTTTGAAAAATGTTATGGTTTTTGCTTTAACCTTAGACTTTGTATAGGTTATCTAGTGAGGCTTTTTCCACTCCCCAGCCCTCCTCTCCCCCCCTTTATCTCCCCCCCCTCTCCTTTGTTCCCTTTACCCTCCCCTACCCCAAGTTTGGGTCTCCTCTTTCCCACTAGATGATGGCAGACTTCTGTGGTCAGGCGTGGGAAGGTTTGATGACTAAAATAGAGATATCTCACCAAACCTCTGATATAAAGGAAGAGGATCTTGATAGGTCCTTCACTAGGCTTCGACGCCTAGTGGAAAAAAAGTACGAGTTTTCTGGCATAAAAAGTACTTTAAAAAATATTTGGAACACAATATAACACCTTGGGGGTTACGTATTCAAATCTTCCCTAATCTTAAAAAAATTATGATAATTTAAAACTTATGTGGGAATCTAACCTACAGACTTGCTCTTCCCGAATGATTTCCATCCTCTGTTCTCAGTATGAATACGAGATCTCCTTACTTGATGAGCAGATACAGAAATGGGTTGTTGAACACACTTCGATAACCACATCCCCTGTCTTTGCTCAAAAAGAAAAGGAAGCCAAAGACATCATTGAAAAATACACTGCCGAGATTATTAAAGGCAAAGAATCCAAATTTTTGAGGGATCAACTGGCACATGAGGTTGGCTATGCCTACAAATGGAACTCTAATACACAACCCAAACATTTTTCAAGAAAGAGAACTTATGTACCCCCCAATGAGGATAACATCATTCCCAACATCTCTTCTACATCCTCAATTTCCTCTAGCTAGTCTACCTCTTACCGCGATTTGTCCTAAGACAGACTAACCAAAAAGAGAGAGTAACCCAGATAATCAATCATTAGAGTCTTTCAAACGTATGTTTGGAACAGCACAGAACCGGACATCCTCTGGTCAACAGAGAAGTACACAACCACCACCATCACAGTCCACTCTATCTAACACTGCATCTGGCACTTTTGCACCAGTCTTAACCACAGACCCTACCCTGGTCTCTTCTGTATGTTCGATATCTAACAATCCTAACAAGGTGGCCACTTTAAACACCATGTTTCCGCCTATCAACCCATCACACCCTGACCCCAAACTGGCCCCTATTTTTTTGGGGAAGGCTCAGGAGATGGACCATTGCCCATCTCCGGATGCCGTGCCCCAACAGATGGCAGAACAACTCAGTTTGAAATAATCAAACTATCTTCGTACCAATTATCTGAGGCGGAGAGTCAGGTCCTTCAGTTAGGACTGACCTTCTGTCCGGACTCTAACGCAGATAGATTTACGATTATCAAAGATATTCACTTATTTGCACGTAGACTTATGTTCAAAACTCTGTACGACAAACCCACTCAACTGTCCGAATGTCTTTGCACTACTGCCCCAGATCCAGGCACTTACACTCTACAGGAACTTAGTGCACTAGATGACCTTATGGAACTTTGGGATGAGGACTGCTGTTGGCCCGGTGTCGAGTCTGAGAACTCTTCTCCGGACGACTTGGGGGGGCCACAGTTTTCCCTCCCCCCTCTTCGTTCAAACCAAAATCCCGTAACTTTCCACTTTTGAATAATAATTTGCCCAACAAACCACACGGGAGATTGAAAAGATCAGATGAGATGAGACCAAATCTCACAATCTCTCACTTCAACAAAAACGTGCATTATCTTCCTTACAAAGTAATTCATCAATAATAATAAAACCAGGCGACAAGGGTTGAAACGTGGTAATAATGGATGTCAAATTTTATGAAGCTATGTGCTTAAAGATTTTGCAAAATAAAGATTGGTACAGACCAATTACCAAAACTGTAATTGATCACTATAATGATGAATACTATAGTATCATTACAAAAGCCCACCGTCAAGGCATTATTGATGTAAATACTTGGAATTTCCGCTACGTTAAAAATCCGAAAATTACTACTTTTTATGCCCTCCCGAAGACTCACAAATCCTTAACATCACCACCGGGCAGACCCATTGTGTCCGAGTGTGAGTGTTTAATAGGGATGAGCCGAACACCCCCCTGTTCGGTTCGCACCAGAACATGCGAACAGGAAAAAAATTCGTTCGAACACGCGAACACCGTTAAAGTCTATGGGACACGAACATGAATAATCAAAAGTGCTAATTTTAAAGGCTAATATGCAAGTTATTGTCAATAAAAGTGTTTGGGGACCTGGGTCCTGCCCCAGGGGACATGGATCAATGCAAAAAAAAGTTTTAAAAACGGCCGTTTTTTCAGGAGCAGTGATTTTAATAATGCTTAAAGTCAAACAATAAAAGTGTAATATCCCTTTAAATTTCATACCTGGGGGGTGTCTATAGTATGCCTGTAAAGGGGCGCATGTTTCCCGTGTTTAGAACAGTCTGACAGCAAAATGACATTTTGAAGGAAAAAACTCATTTAAAACTACCGCGGCTATTGCATTGCCGACAATACACATAGAAGTTCATTGATAAAAACGGCATGGGAATTCCCCACAGGGCAACCCCGAACCAAAATTAAAAAAAAAAAATGATGTGGGAGTCCCCCTAAATTCCATACAAGGCCCTTCAGGTCTGGTATGGATATTAAGGGGAACCCCAGCCAAAATTAAAAAAAAAAATTGACGTGGGGTTCCCCCTAAATTCCATACCAGACCCTTCAGGTCTGGTATGGATTTTAAGGGGAACCCCGCGCCCAAAAAAAAAAAAAAAAACGGCGTGGGGTCCCCCTAAAAATCCATACCAGACCCTTATCCGAGCACGCAACCTGGCAGGCCGCAGGAAAAGAGGGGGGGACGAGAGTGCGGCCCCCCCCCCTCCTGAACCATACCAGGCCACATGCCCTCAACATTGGGAGGGTGCTTTGGGGTAGCCCCCCAAAACACCTTGTCCCCATGTTGATGAAGACAAGGGCCTCATCCCCACAACCGTGGCCGGTGGTTGTAGGGGTCTGCGGGCGGGGGGCTTATCGGAATCTGGAAGCCCCCTTTAACAAGGGGACCCCCAGATCCCGGCCCCCCCCCTGTGTGAAATGGTAAGGGGGTACTTACCTCTACCATTTCACTAAAAAACTGTCAAAAATGTTAAAAATGACAAGAGACAGTTTTTGACAATTCCTTTATTTAAATGCTTCTTCTTTCTTCCTTCATCTTCTTCTGGTTCTTCTGGCTCTTCTGGTTCTTCCTCCGGCGTTCTCGTCCAGCATCTCCTCCGCGGCGTCTTCTATCTTCTTCTCCTCGGGCCGCTCCGCACCCATGGCATGAGGGGGGAGGCTCCCGCTCTTCTCTTCATCTTCTTCTTCATCTTCATCTTCTTCTTCATCTTCTTCTTCTTCTTCTTCTTCTCTTCTTCATCTCTTCTTCCTTCTTCATTTCTTCTGCGGGCCGCTCCGCATCCATGCATGGAGGGAGGCTCCCGCTGTGTGACGGCGTCTCTTCGTCTGACGGTTCTTAAATAACGGGGGGCGGGGCCACCCGGTGACCCCGCCCCCTCTGACGCACGGGACATGACGGGACTTCCCTGTGGCATTCCCCGTGACGTCACAGGGAAGTCCCGTCAATTCACCGTGCCTCAGAGGGGGGCGGGGTCACCGGATGGCCCCGCCCCCCGTTATTTAAGAACCGTCAGACGAAGAGACGCCGTCACACAGCGGGAGCCTCCCACCATGCCAGCATGGCTGCGGAGCGGCCCGCAGAAGAAATGAAGAAGGAAGAAGAGATGAAGAAGAGAAGAAGAAGAAGAAGAAGAAGATGAAGAAGAAGATGAAGATGAAGAAGAAGAAGATGAAGAGAAGAGCGGGAGCCTCCCCCCTCATGCCATGGGTGCAGAGCGGCCCGAGGAGAAGAAGATAGAAGACGCCGCGGAGGAGATGCTGGACGAGAACGCCGGAGGAAGAACCAGAAGAGCCAGAAGAACCAGAAGAAGAAGAAGATGAAGGAAGAAAGAAGAAGCATTTAAATAAAGGAATTGTCAAAAACTGTCTCTTGTCATTTTTAACATTTTTGACAGTTTTTTAGTGAAATGGTAGGGGTAAGTACCCCCTTACCATTTCACACAGGGGGGGGGCCGGGATCTGGGGGTCCCCTTGTTAAAGGGGGCTTCCAGATTCCGATAAGCCCCCCGCCCGCAGACCCCCACAACCACCGGCCACGGTTGTGGGGATGAGGCCCTTGTCTTCATCAACATGGGGACAAGGTGTTTTGGGGGGCTACCCCAAAGCACCCTCCCAATGTTGAGGGCATGTGGCCTGGTACGGTTCAGGAGGGGGGGGGGCCGCACTCTCGTCCCCCCCTCTTTTCCTGCGGCCTGCCAGGTTGCGTGCTCGGATAAGGGTCTGGTATGGATTTTTAGGGGGACCCCACGCCGTTTTTTTTTTTTTTTTTTGGCGCGGGGTTCCCCTTAAAATCCATACCAGACCTGAAGGGTCTGGTATGGAATTTAGGGGGAACCCCACGTCAATTTTTTTTTTTAATTTTGGCTGGGGTTCCCCTTAATATCCATACCAGACCTGAAGGGCCTTGTATGGAATTTAGGGGGACCCCCACATCATTTTTTTTTTTTTATTTTGGTTCGGGGTTGCCCTGTGGGGAATTCCCATGCCGTTTTTATCAATGAACTTCTATGTGTATTGTCGGCAATGCAATAGCCGCGGGTAGTTTTAAATGAGTTTTTTCCTTCCAAATGTCATTTTGCTGTCAGACTGTTCTAAACACAGGAAACATGCGCCCCTTTACAGGCATACTATAGACACCCCCCAGGTACGAAATTTAAAGGGATATTACACTTTTATTGTTTGACTTTAAGCATTAATAAAATCACTGCTCCTGAAAAAACGTCCGTTTTTAAAACTTTTTTTTGCATTGATCCATGTCCCCTGGGGCAGGACCCGGGTCCCCAAACACTTTTTATGACAATAACTTGCATATAAGCCTTTAAAATTAGCACTTTTGATTTCTCCCATAGACTTTTAAAGGGTGTTCCGCGGCATTCGAATTTGCCGCGAACACCCCAAATTGTTCGCTGTTCGGCGAACTTGCGAACAGCCAATGTTCGAGTAGAACATGAGTTCGACTCGAACTCGAAGCTCATCCCTAGTGTTTAACTGAGAATGCTAGCAGCCTTATTGATCAATATCTCAACCCACATGTCGTGTCACTCACCTCCTACATTAAAGATGCAATGGACCTGCTCAAAAACATTGAAGGGGTGACCCTTCCCCCAAATACATGGTTAGTAACCATCGACATCAAAAGCTTATACAACACTATTCCGCATGAAAAAGACCTAGCTGTTATTGTAGCTCAATTGAAGGACAGAGGCAAATTAGCCAATGATTACAATAAATTTGACATTGAACTTTTAAGATTTATCCTCACACGGAATGTTTTTGTTTTTGGACTCTCCTACTACCTCCAGGTGCAGAGGGTTGCAATGGGGACACGGTGTGTACCAAGGAATTGCTCCAGTGATGAAGACTTTCACAAGTAAGCCCACAATCTTTACTTCAGATTGCGGAACAGAGGATATGGTCATAGTTGCCTAAAAAGAGCGTTCAACAAAACTTTAAAGCAAAATAGAAATTCTTTGATTTATTCCAATCAGAATAGGGAAGCTAATAAATGTCGTAGAATCATCACTCCGTACTGTAGGCAACATCAACTAGTTCGTTCAATTCTAAAGAAGTTTTGGCCTTTACTTTCAACATATCCCATAATTCCAAAATATGTCAAACCGTATCCAGTTATTACATTTAAAAGCGCCAAATCTATTAAGAATCGAGTAGTTCACAATAGAGGTCGACCGATATGGGTTTTTCTCTGGCCGATGCCGATATTCAGAAATCGCGGTGGCCGATGGCCGATATTTGATGCCGATTTTTTTGGGCCGATATATTAGGCCGATTTTTTTTTTTTCTTCTTTTTTTACCTTCATCTCAAAAAATCTAACAGTTAGACCACTTTCACAATGGGGCGTTTTTCAGGCGCTTTTGGGCTAAAAATAGCGCCTGTAAAGTGCCTGTCAAACGGCTCCCCTGCAGTCTCAGTGTGAAAGCCCGAGTGCTTTCACACTGAGGCGATGCGCTGGCAGGATGTTAAAAAAAAGTCCTGCAAGCAGCATCTTTGGAGCGGTGTATACCACCACTCCTGCCCATTGAAATGAATGCGCACCGCTGCCGAAGCGACTGCAAAGCGTTTCGGCAGCGGCGCTTCAGGGGTGCATTTAACCCCTTCCTCGGCTGCTAGCTGGGTTATAAGCACCCTGCTGGCAGCCGAATAGCGCTGCTAAAATGATGGTAAAGAGCCGCTAAAATTAACAGCGTTTTACCGTCAACGCATGCCCGCTCCAGTGTGAAAGCAACCTTAAGTGATACAGAAATTTTTTTACATTTAAACATTTAATAAACAAAACAAACCTCCAATCAGTTCACTTGTATGTAGAATTTAGATAAAAAAAACCTCTCTTAAATATTAAATACACAAAAACAGGTAATCAAAACTGGATAAAAAAAATGGGCTAACTTTACTGCTTAGTTTTTTTTAAAATTTATTAGTGTATTTTTTTTTTTTAAATTGCATTTGAAAGACTGCTGCGCAAATACCGTGTGACATAAAATATTGCAACAACCGCTATTTTATTCCCTAGGGTCTCTGCTAAAAAAAATATATTTAATGTTTGGGGGTTCTAAGTGATTTTCTAGCAGAAAATACAGGATTTTTATTTGTAAGCAACAAATGTGAGAAATGATTTAGTCTTTAAATGGTTAAACTGAGAGCTTCTACACAGGAAGTTTAATCCATTCATAAGTGTAAACATTGTATCCTTCAGGTTCTTTTTATCAGATTTGGCAGGCTGCCCAGAGGGGGAAGTGCTTCACAGTTTTCAGGCAACTTGCATTGACTTTTATTACAGAAGTCTTTTGCAAGTCACGCTGAAGCTATATCGGCTTTTTTATCAGCACAATCGGCCGATGCCGATTAAGTAAAAAACACCAAATATCGGCCGATATATCGGCCGGCCGATATATTGGTCGACCTCTAGTTCACAGCCACCACAACCCAATACCAACCATGACTCCTGCTGCTACAGGAACTTTCTCTTGTGGTGGCTGTGACGTATGTAGCTTTACCAGTAACAGCTCTGGTACACTCCTTTTCAAACGGCACAACCCACTTCATTAAGCATAGGGTTACTTGCCAAACCCCCGGCATAGTTTATATCATGCAATGCCAATGTGGGTGCTACTACATAGGTAAAACTAAACGTCCCTTCTTTAAAAGGATCCGTGACCATGTAGGTCCTATTGCTAAAAGCAAAATGGTAACAGCTGTTAGTACACACGTAGGGTTGTGTCACAACTTCAACCCCCAAATGATCTCCTTTTCTGTCCTTGACCATCTACCCCTCAATGCCAGAGGATGTAGTGTTGACCGTGCTCTACTACAACTAGAGGCCAGATGGATACATGGCCTCAAGGCTATGGTCTACCCTGGCCTCAATGAAACAGCCAGTTTCAAGCCTTTTCTGTAACTCTATTGTTCGCCTTTTTTTTTCCTGTCTTGATCCATTCCATCTCCTACTTTCCCCACTTGTCTGCCTCATCCTTATTCTTTTTTCCGCCTCGTCTCCCCCCCCCCCCTTTTTTCCCCCCTCTCCCTTACTGGGCTATTTTTACCCCTTGTGTATGTATCTCTCACTGATAATCTCTCTTTGTACTGCTAAATATTTACCAATAGTGTATTGTAAATTATTTATTCATAATATCACTAATTACTTTTTTGCTGTAACACACTTACCCAAATGTATTATGAATTTTTGTTTGTATACATATTTTTTGAATAATAAAATGTGTCATGTATATCTGTTGATGTTTACTGACTGTCCATTGCCTATCTGCCCCTCCTTTTTTACATCGACTTACTTTTATTTAATATATTTTTATTTATTATTACTAATATATATATTTTTTTCTTTTATTCATTTTTATTTTTATTTATTTTATTTTTTAATTTTTAATTTTTAATTTTTTTTAATAATTTTTTTTATTTCCATATTTCTTTCTTCCTTTTTTAATAAAAAAAAAAACGGTGACTTGACGGGACTTCCCTATGGCGTCACGGGGAATGCCACAGGGTAGTCCCATCATGTCCCCGTGCGTCAGAGAAGGTGGGGTCACCCAGTGGCCCCTCCCCCCGTTATTTAAGAACCGTCAGAAGAGGAGAAGCGTCACACAGCGGGAGCCTCCCTCCATGCCAGCATGGATGCGGAGCGGGCCGAAAAGAAGATGAAGACAAGAAGATGAAGAGAAGAAGATGAAGAGAAGAGCAGGAGCCTCCCTCCATGCCATGGATGTGGAGCGGCCCAAGGAGAAGAAGGGAAGAAGACGCCGCGGAGGAGATGCTGGATGAGAACACTGGAGGAAGAACCAGAAGTAACAGAAGAACCAGAAGAAGAAGATGAAGGAAGATAGAAGAAAGAAGAAAGAAGAAGCATTTAAATAAAGGAATTGTCAAAAACTCTCTTGTCATTTTTAAAATTTTTGACAGTTTTTTTAGTGAAATGGTAGGGGTACTTTTGTATCCCCCTTACCATTTCACACAGGGGGGAGGGCCGGGATCTGGGGGTCCCCTTGTTAAAGGGGGCTTCCAGATTCCTATAAGCCCCTCGCCCGCAGACGCCCACAACCACCGGCCAGGGTTGTGGGGATGAGGCCCTTGACCTCATCAACATGGGGACAAGGTGTTTTGGGGGGCTACCCCAAAGCACCCACCCAATGTTGAGGGCATGTGGCCTTGTACGGTTCAGGAGGGGGGCCGCTCTCTCGTCCCCCCCTCTTTTCCTGCTGCCTGCCAGGTTGCGTGCTCGGATAAGGGTCTGGTATGGATTTTTAGGGGGACCCCACGCCATTTTTTAAAAAAATTTTGGCATGGGGTTCCCCTCAATATCCATACCAGACCTGAAGGGCCTGCTATGGAATTTAGGGGGACCCCCCACGTCATTTTTTTTTTAAATTTTTGTTCGGGGTTCCCCTGTGGGGAATTCCCATGCTGTTTTTATCAATGAACTTCTATGTGTATTGGCAATGCATTAATAGCCGCGAGTAGTTTTAAATGACTTTTTTTCCTTTGAAATGTCATTTTGCTGTCAGACTGTTCTAAACACGGGAAACATGCGCCCCTTTACAGGCATGCTATAGACACCCCCCAGGTACGAAATTTAAAGGGATATTACACTTTTATTGTTTCACTTTAAGCATTATTAAAATCACTGCTCCCGTTTTTAAAACTCTTTTTGCATTGATACCTGTCCCCTGGGGCAGGACCCAGGTCCCCAAACACTTTTTATGACAATACCATGCATATAAGCCTTTAAAATTAGCACTTTTGAGTTCTCCCATAGACTTTTAAAGGGTGTTCCGAGGCATTCGAATTTGCCACGAACACCCCAAATTGTTCACTGTTCGGAGAACTTGCGAACAGCCCATGTTCGAGTCGAACATGAGTTCGACTCGAACTCGAAGCTCATCCCTAGTCCTATTATATTGGATGACCAATATAAGTGACAGTATTTACAAACTTTCTTCCTTTCTGAATTAACCCTATTTTGATATTACCCTTCCTCCCCATACACACTTCTTTTAATCAGCACTTATTAATACAGACATTCATTTTTTGGCCCTTCTTTTCCTCAAACAGATAAACTTCCTATCTGGCAGCCCTTGCTTTCCTTTAGACTCAATTGGTCCTGTGTAAGTATGTCCTTTCTCTGGTTTATTTAATCCAGTTTTATCACTGCATTACTTCATCTTTTTTCACCACCAATATCCCTTGGCTGAACTTATTCACATTTCACCTTTTATTTTCTCACCTTCACACCCCTCACCCCCTTTCCCTGTGCCCCCCTTTTTCCCTCTCCCCTCACTTCTTTTTTTTCCCCCTCCACCCTCCCCCTTCCACACCCCCCTTCCCAGTTTCTTCTATTTCCCCTTGTTTCCACCCCTCTTTACTCTTCATCCCCCCCTCTTTTCTTCCCATCTTTCCCCCCCCAATCTTTTTTCTCCCCCCTCTCTTTTCTGTTTTTTCCACTCTCCCTCCCTACTTCCCTTTCTTCATGCCTTCCCTCACTTTCATTCTTTTCCCATCCCCCATTTTCTTCCTGTCCCTCCCCTTTTACCTCCTTTCCCTTCCCCCCATCCCCCCGCCCCTCCCTTTCTCCCCTTTCCCCCCTTTCCCCCTCCCTTTTCTTCCCTCACTTTTTCACATTCTTTTCTTTTTCACCATCCCATTTACATTATTCCTTTATATGGCAGACACGACGCTACGGCCCCTTTTTGGGCCCACCCAGGCCAAACCCTTTCCTGTACAGCGCAATGTCTGTTTTTCTATTCCTGGTTGCATCTTTATAACAGGTAACTATTTATCAGATGGCAGTTACACTACCTAGCTATGGACAGTCACTAACATCTATTTTTTTCTTCTTGATTATATAATTCGAGTTACTATTGTTGATGGTTTCTAACTGTATGATTATTCTACTTAGAGATATATCCAGCTTGGTCCCTCAACACATATCCCCTGAGGAAGCCCCCAATGGGCGAAACATGTAGGGATTATAAGTGCTGAGTGACCCCTTATATTCTATGTTGTTATATTATGCACAGCCAGCATAATTTTTTAAACCTTGTCTATGTTCAATAAAATGTCATTTGTGTTTTTTATTGCTGTGATGTCTGTTTAAAATTACTTACCTGGCGCCTACAAAATCCCACCAAATTTTCTCTCTGTTTGCACAAGAAGCACACAAAAATTTTCCTACTAATCGGCTCCATGGTGATCTTTGTTGTATTTCCATTGTTTATACACTTTTCTGTATATTTGCACCTTTTTCTTCTTGTATAACAATAAAAAAATTATATACAAGGATATAAGAGAATGAATGTAATTACTGTACAGTAAGGCTTAACCCTGCCTATATTTACTGCGGCCTCAGGAAAACGCAAAACGCGGCAAAATCACGCTGTGGTTTTACAGTGTTTTGCGTTTTCCCGGTCCAAACTTTCCTATCCTGAACATGATTCGTCCGCGTTCAGGAGAGGGAGGTTGAAGCTCACCTAACTGCGGCAGCTCCTAAATGCTACTAATAGCCTGTGTGCATATTCACAAAAAAGCTTTTATGGAGCTGAGTTTAGGAGCTTTGGCAAAAAAAACGCCAAAAGCTCCTAAACTCAAGGAGCTGCCTGTGTAGGCTAGTGCACATGAAGCCTAATTAGGCCATAAATAAAATGTGTCTATCTGTTACTGAATTGGTGCTTAACAATATTACTAGTCCTGCGCTAATCCCAATGAGATAGGCGCCTATTGATTCTGTGCTCGTGAGCGTTTTATAGTGCACCAGAATAGGCTTTACTTTTTTCTGGTGCACTATAAAACGCTCACGAGCACAGAATCAATAGGCGCCTATCTCATTGGGATTAGCGCAGCACCACACTTTACTCCATTTTGTTTTAACTGGGGACAGGCTGTACCCCATTCGGTGTATGCTGCTTTTCCTGGTGTTTATTGAGATTGGGTGTCCCTCCTCCTCTCTCCCCAACCCCGTTCACGATAGCGCAGGAATACCCCACAATTATCTTTAATATTACTGGTCCACCCAGTCTGTTGATGACTTCCACCTCCCAATGCTTTTGAGGAGAATATTGTGGCCAAAGCCTTTATTTTGTCCCGGGCCTGCTATGCAGAGCCTCAAATAATGTATTTACCTCTCTTGTTAGTAATTTTTTTTCCAATGGCTGAGCATGTGTGCCTTATCAACGCTTCCAATGCAAGCCCCACCAGCCTATACCTCCCAACATTTTTGATGTAGCCAGGTGCTTGACTAAGCAGAAGAAGCAATTAAGGACATGGCTCCATTCACAGAGCTAGATCGCATGCAGTGTTTTCCCAAATACCGTATACTGCTGCTTTATGCAGTATTTACCACATAAAGCAAAAAACGCTTGGTGAATACTGTATAAAACAGGAGTGAAAGTCAATTCACAAAAAAATAAAATAAATTCATGTGGTAAATAAATAGTGATCCCAGCATATGATATTTAAGGAACCAGTAAACAACGTGGTTGTCACTTGCCATATGCCCCCCATGTTAAGGGCATATGGCATGCAGTATTTTAGTAGCGTTTTTTACGGATTACTAAAAAATGTTTTGAAAAACACTATGCGGTATCTTACCACATACTCGAATGTTGTAAGATACCACTTTGGGAATGGAGCCTGTGTGTTGCAGCTGCTCTTTGTGCGTTCACCAGACTGGCATGCCAAATTAGTTAGCTCCACCTCCAGTTAGCAGGAAAAAACTTTTGGCAGTTAAAAAATATTTTTTTATAAAGGGTTTTATGGCCGACCAAATAGAAGGAACAATAGGGATGAAAAAGGGACAAAGGGATTTGGTTGCATTACTTCGAAATGAGGGAAGTTGGGAGCTTTGCCTGCCTACAGCTGACCATATGGCCAGAAAGACACTAGATAAAGGGTTCTGGAACACTGATGTATTTTAGTTCACAGGTGTCACGCCTACCCCTAGTGTTGGTGGTCAGGCACCATAGCTGACACTATATTCTTCACTATAGCAGCCCCCTTTACTATAAGGCAAGCATTCCTACCAGTACTCAGTTGCTCTTTGGTCTTATACACAATGCTATAGTGCCTGGCTACCATGCTGGAGCAGGTATGAACTAAGCACAGCAAATAGGTACTTGCGGTTGGCAGACAGATAGTGGTCCAATGGCAGCCCAGGTTCAAGGCAGGCAACGTCCAGAAGGTTAGTCAGGGTTAATTCTGTGGTCCAAAGGCAGGCAGAGATCAATCCAAAGTTAAATTGGAGGCAGGGAAATCCAAACTAGCAGGAAGGGTGTGGATTAGGTGAAGGCAAACGTCAAGGTACAGGAACAAGGCAGGCAAACAGGGAACTTGAAGCACGTGTTGCAAACACTATAACAAGCATGACACTAAGAGCTTGACAGGCTTAAAACAGACTTGATCTCCGCCCAGAGGCTGTCTCTACATCAATCACCCTGCAGGTGGACATTCAGACAGGTAGAATGTAGCTCAGCCAAAACTAGAATGCAGGATGATAACAGCAGCTGCCATGGAACAGGAGCATTACACGCTCCAGACAACAGGCCACATACACACATGTAAGATATCATAGTTTCCTTGGACTGGTCCCAGTACTAGACGAGGCTAGACATCTTCACTAAAAATATCAGAGAAGGCTAGGAAGGTGTATTATTTCCAACCAGCCAAGTATGCTAATGACATGACTATAAAGTGAATTCTTATTTAAGCTCTCACTTCAGTTTACTATGCACATCCATATGGAGTTTAAGTGGTTTATGGAAATTAGGTCTCACTTATAATTCATTTGCTCATCTCCCTAAGCACAGATATTTTGCAAATATTATCATTATTAAAACATTTTATTAGTCTTCCATAGCGCATCAGAAAAAAAGTCTCCTGTGTTCCCAGATGTTGCTGGAATGAGTGACTATTTTTGTTTAGCAGTAGAGGTAAGAAAAGCAGGCAGTAAATGAATAAACACCAATAATACTTGTGTGCGTGGATCCATAAATCTGTCATGTTAGTTACATTTACAGTAGCATATAGTAATTAAATATCAACTGAATTATTCATTTTGCACTGAAATTGAGCTGTAAAATGAAAGCTATTGAATTTGCAAAGCTGAATTGGTCCTCATATTAGAGAGCTACCAGTGATTTTATAAAGTACATCAGCTGGAGACTATTTAAATTATCATATATGTAGCTCTGCTATAAGACATGGTGATTTTTATAGGAATTCTTAATGCCATTCACAGGTTTAGTAAAGCATATAATGTAATGTTCCTTACCTGTAGACTCAACACAAAGTGAGTTGATATCTTTTAAATGTGGGAGAATTGTTGTCCAAGGAACAAATATCCCCATTGGATGATTTCCCTCTATTTCTGTTATGGAGACAACTCCTATTTTTGGACTTGCCCTCACTTCAAAGCAATATTAACCCTTCTTTTTTAAGTTTAAAAGCGGATGTCCAGATTTACCAATATTCACCTATATAGCTCTTTAAATTGTTCCTTTTGGTCTTGTTGTTTTGGTCTCCCAAAGCCAATGGCTACCCTTGTCTCTGTGTCAATGCCCTTGCATTTCTGAGTCTGCATGCCAACCAGTGGTGGCTGGTGAAGTTTTAGGATGGGGGGGGCGCCAGACCCCGCCCTTCCTTTTTGACCCCTCCCACTTGGTGAAAATGGACACGGTTTCAGCGAAATAGTGGGCATGGATTAAATGGTGCGGCTCTAAGGGGGTGTGGTTAGCGTCTGAGATGAACAAGGGATGGAGGAAAGAGAGGGAGGGACAGCAGGCCCAGATCCTACACCACACTAGAAATATGTATATTCTAGAAAGTTTAACAATCAGCAGATAAAGATTCTCCAAACACCTGGTGTTAGCACTTCAATCATCCCGACACCATCACCAGACTGCTGGTTGGAAGCTAAATCGTGGGGACCTTGAGTGGAGAGTAAACAAGTCTTGCTTTTTGACTTCTGGTGATTGCTGGGTTGCTGTTTTAGGTTCTTTTTGGGGCTTTTCCTTGTAGCTTTTTAACACCTTTTTCTGACACTTTTTAAACAGCTTTTTTTTTCTTTGCTTCCTTCAGCCTACTAATTAAGGGGAGTGGTTAATTGGTCACAGGTGTTTGAGGCCTATATAACCTTGTGTAGTGCACATCTGAAATTGTCAGACTGCTGGTTGGAAGCTAAACAGTGGGGACCTTGAGTGGAGAGTGAAGAAGTCTTGCTTTTTGACTGCTGGTGATTGCTGGGTTGCATTTTTAGGTTCTTTTTGGGGCTTTTCCTTGTAGCTTTTTAACTTTTTCTGACACTTTTTTTTTCGTCGCTTCCTTCAGCCTACTAATTATAACCTTGTGCAGAACTCATCGTGAGCCTGCTCATCTTTGAGTCTGCTGGAACTCTGTCCAAGTGGAACTGATATAAGTGGCGAGTTAAAAACCAGAGTTAGTGGAACTGGTCTAAGTGGTAAGTTAAAAACCAGAGTTGAAAACAGGAGGTTATAACAGGGGTCATAGTACCTGTGTAGTGTGAGTACCTGAGTGTTGTCTGAGTAGTGTGTGTGGATCGTTAGTACTTGTGTATTGTGTACTGTGTATTGCGAGTGCACGTAGGTCTGCGAGTGGTCTGTGAGTGCACGTAGGTCTGCGAGTGGTCTACGAGTGCACGTAGTTATGCGAGTGCATGTAGGTCTGCGAGTGCACGCAGGTCTGCCAGTGGTCTGCGAGTGCGAGTGGTCTGCGAGTACACGTAGGTCTGCGAGTGTTCTGCGAGTTCACATAGTTCTGCGAGTGCACTTAGGTCTACGAGTGGTCTGTGAGTGCATGTAGGTCTGTGAGTGCACGTAGTTCTGCGAGAGGTCTGCGAGTGCACGTAGTTTTGCGAGTGCATGTAGGTCTGCGAGTACCTGTGTATTGTCTTGTTGAGTACCTGTGTATTATCTTGTTGAGTATTAGTGTCAGGGAGCTAATTGTTAGGTAATTTGGACAGGGTATAATCCCCAATCCTAATTAAATTTAATAGGTACGATGCCCGGCGGGCGGGAAGAGGCGACTCGTTGTACATCTTGCAGCATGTATGCGTTCCTTGATCATCCGAACTAGGGTGAATACTGCTGTGCAAAATGTAAACGCATTGTTTGCCTGGAAGCCCAGGTTCTGAATCTGGGGAAGCAACTGTCAGCACTGAGAAGTCCCTCCATACTAAAGGAGAGCCAGAAACGTACATGGCAGGTGTCGGCTGGGGCCAGCACAGAGGCGGGTGGAGACAAAGAGGTGCAGGCACTAGCAAAGCGTAGATGGGTGACAGTCAGGAAGGGTAAAGGGGGAAGTTCCAGGGAGGCCGATCCAGGGCTGGAGCATCCCAATAAGTATGTTGAGTGACATTGGTGAAACCAGTCAGGGACCAGCACTGCTGGAGCTGAGGGGCTCTCTTAGCTGCCGGGGGAAGAACTCCTCCAGTGAGAGTGGGGGGGAAGCAAAGGGAAAGAAAAGACAGATTCTGGTGGTAGGGGACTCAATTCTTAGAAGGACAGAGAGGCCAATCTGTAACAAAGACCTGAAGCGCTAAACAGTATGTTGTCTACCGGGCGCTCAGGTTCGGCACATCACGGATGTGGTGGACAGATTACTGGGAGGGGCTGGGGAAGACCCAGCTGTCATGGTGCACGTTGGCACCAATGACAAAGTCAGAGGCAGATGGAGTGTCCTAAAGAGCGATTTTAGTGACTTAGGAGCTAAATTGAGGAAAAGGACCTCCAAGGTAGTATTCTCAGGAATACTACCGGTACATCGAGCCACACCAGAAAGGCAGAGGGAGATTAGGGAAGTAAACAAGTGGCTGAGGAGCTGGTGTAGTAAGGAGGGGTTTGGGTTCCTGGAGGACTCGGCCGACTTCTAAGTCGATAATCGGTACTATACAAGGGACGGACTGCACCTAAATGAGGATGGTGCAGATCAGCTGGGAATGAAGATAGCCAGAGGGGTTTTTAAACTAGGCGATAGGAGGGAGGGTCCAGAGGTAGAGATAGTCAGCGCGGAACATATTAAAGAGGGTAGTATTGGGGGCATTAGTGGTAGGTTGACCAAAGCACATAAACCCAAGGTAAGTATAGTAGCAAGTCCTATTTGCGATCTCGGAACACCCAATAAGAGGATAATATGTGACCGGTCTAAACTACGTGGCATGTTCACCAATGTCAGGAGTCTGGCGGACAAGATGGGTGAAGTAGAGATACTGTTGTACGAGGAGGATTTGGATTTTGTGGGAATTTCAGAGATCTGGTTCAACAGCTCTCACGATTGGCTGGCAAACATTCAAGGGTATACCCTTTATCACAAGGATAGAGAGCGTAAAAAAGGGGGAGGGGTATACCTATATATCAAGAAAAATGTACAAGTGAATGTGAGAGATGACATCACTAGGGGAGCTAGGGAGGAGGTGGAATCCGTATGGTTAGAGCTCCAAAGGGATGAAGCTAAGGGGAAAATAATACTGGGAGTATGCTATAGGCCCCCTAACCTGAGGGAGGAAGGGGAGACAGATCTCCTATCACAATTTGGATTAGCAGCAAGGATGGGAAGTGTTATCATAATGGGGGATTTTAACTATCCAGACATAGACTGGAGGCTCGC
Source organism: Lithobates clamitans (assembly GCA_037952925.1). Classification (NCBI taxonomy): domain Eukaryota; kingdom Metazoa; phylum Chordata; class Amphibia; order Anura; family Ranidae; genus Lithobates; species Lithobates clamitans. Next base: position 1,722,859 of record JBBGZY010001283.1, read on the forward strand.
CAGTTCCTAAATGTCTTGCAGGACAATTTTATGGGTCAGATGGTAGACGCACCAACTAGAAATAAAGCGTTACTGGATCTACTGATTACCAACAATACAGACCTGATCACAGATGTGGAAATACGGGGCAATTTAGGTAACAGCAATCACAGGTCAATTGGCTTCAGTATAAATCACACAAATAGGAAACATAAGGGGAATACAAAGACACTGAAAAGAGCCAACTTCCCTAAACTATGAGCCTTGCTAGAAGGCATAAATTGGGATAAAATCTTAGGAACAAAGAACACGGAGGAGAGATGGGTTTGCTTTAAGAGCATATTAAATAAGGGCATTAGCCATTGCATTCCATTGGGTAATAAATTAAAAAGAGCGAACAAAAGTCCTGGATGTCTTAACTCCAATGTAAATATGCATATAAAATCAAAGGAGAAGGCCTTCAAAAAATACAAGGTTGAGGGATCATCATCAGCATTCAGACTTTATAAAGAATGCAACAAGAAATGTAAGGGTGCAATAAAGACGGCTAAGATAGAACATGAAAGACACATAGCGGAGGAGAGCAAAAAAATCCCAAGAAATTCTTTAAGTATGTAAACAGCAAAAAAGGGAGGACAGACTGTATTGGCCCCATAAAGAATGAGGAAGGACATCTGGTTACAAAGGATGGGGAGATGATGAAGGTATTGAATTTATTCTTATCCTCAGTCTTCACGAGGGAATTCGGGGGGCTTCAGTAACCAAAACTGCAGTGTTTATCCTCATGACACATCACAGGATGCACCTTCATGGTTAACAGAGGACAGAATTAAAATTAGACTTGGGAAACTTAACATTAATAAACCACCGGGACCAGATGGCTTGCACCCGAGGGAACTTAGGGAACTCAGTCAAGTAATTGCCAGACCATTGTTCCTAATTTTTACTGACAGTCTACTGACTGGAATGGTACCAGCTGATTGGAGAAAAGCCAATATAGCACCAATATTTAAAAAGGGCCCAAAATACATCCCTGGGAATTACAGACCAGTTAGCCTAACGTCAATAGTGTGTAAACTCTTGGAGGGGATGATAAGGCACTATATACAAGATTTTAGTAATGACAACGGTATTATTAGCAGTAATCAGCATGGATTCATGAAGAATCGTTCTTGCCAAACCAATCTATTAACCTTCTATGAGGAGGTGAGTTGCCATCTAGATAAAGGAAGGCCTGTAATCGTGGTGTATCTGGATTTTTCAAAAGCATTTGACACCCATAAATGTTTGTTTCCCATAAACGTTTACTGTACAAAATAAGGTCCGTTGGCATGGACCGTAGGGTGAGTAGGTACGTGGATTGAAAACTGGCTACAAGGGCGAGTTCAGAGGGTGGTGATAAATGGGGAGTGGGGTCCCCCAGGGTTCTGTGCTGGGACCAATCCTATTTAATTTGTTCATAAACGACTTGGAGGATGGGGTAAACAGTTCAATCTCTGTATTTGCAAATGATACTAAGCTAAGCAGGGCAATAACTTATCCACAAGATGTGGAAACCTTGCAAAAAGATCTGAACAAATTAATGGAGTGGGCAACTACATGGCAAATGAGGTTCAATGTAGAAAAATGTAAAATAATGCAATTGGTTGGCAAAAATATGAATGCAATCTATACACTGGGGGAAGAACCCAATTTCAAGGAAAAGGACCTGGGGGTCCTAGTAGATGATAGGCTCAGCAATGGCATGCAATGCCAAGCTGCTGCTAACAAAGCAAACAGAATATTGGCATGCATTAAAAAGGGGATCAACTCCAGAGATAAAACGATAATTCTCCCGCTCTACAAGACTCTGGTCCGGCCGCACCTAGAGTATGCTGTCCAGTTTTGGCCACCAGTCCTCAGGAAGGATGCACTGAAAATGGAGTGAGTACAAAGAAGGGCAACAAAGCTAATAAAGGGTCTGGAGGATTTTAGTTATGAGCGAAGGTTGCGAGCACTGAACTTATTCTCTCTGGAGAAGAGATGCTTGAGAGGGGATATGATTTCAATATACAAATACCATACTGGTGACCCCACAATAGGGATAAAACTTTTTTGCAGAAGGGAGTTTAACAAGACTCATGGCCACTCATTAAAATTAGAAGAAAAGAGGTTTAACCTTAAACTACGTAGAGGGTTCTTTACTGTAAGAGCGGCAAGGATGTGGAATTCCCTTCAGGCGTGGTCTCAGCGGGGAGCATCAATAGTTTCAAGAAACTATTAGATAAGCACCTGAACGACCGCAACATACAGGGATATACAATGTAATACTAACATATAATCACACACATGGGTTGGGCTTGATGGACGTGTCTTTTTTCAAAGATATAATATAAATAAGTGTGGCGCTAAAAAATGTACGTTATTGGGCAAAACCAGACCGAATATTATCTGAAAGGCAATATGCACAATAAAGTATATTAATGAAAATTGATTGTATAAGAGCTGTTAGCTGACACTAGCAGAAATAAGTACTTAAGAAATAAAAAACAGTATAAACCTGAAGGTATATAGGTGAGCCATATAAGTGGACCATATATAAACTGTTATTTGACACCTGAAGTGAAAAAATGGCAAAACAATGTGTGTGAATAAAAAAAGGGAAAGAAGAACTACAAATCCCAACAATAGGGAGGAGCAGTTATATGTATGTGAACCAAAAATGATGTGAGGATAATAAAACGTCACAAAACTGTGCTACACACAAATGGGATTAAACATGTAGTGAGTAAATAGGATAAAAATAAAAAAAGTGAGTAGTGAGCATATAAACTGATAATGAAACTAAAAGTCCATCCTGAACTCATAGGTTAATATCATAACTCAAAGTCCAAACAGTGCAACTGGAACGATCAACAGCAGCCGGAGATAGTGATGGAGGGCCCTTAAATCCGGGAATGGCATCCACAAGATAGGGTATCAAACATCTGTATGAAAGGGATAGGCAAAAATACCCTTACCAGCAGTGATGGACTCCCAGCCAACGACTTGGGACTCAGACAGGCTTGTAATGGAGCAGGGGGAGTAGCTCCAGTTTCCCAACAGCTGAGGATGATGGAGGAATGGCAGCACTCACCGACCCAACCTCTCTGCTCTCACTGACCTGCAACTTTGAAGATGTCAGTGGAGGGTGCTCATCGAAGGTCCGGCTCCGTGGACAAGATGTAAGTCCTCAAATGTAAAGGGATAAAAACGAAGACTTTTGCTCTCACAGACCAGTGTTGTCTGTGTTTCCCAGGCAGAGAGCCTTTTGTGTCTTTTTTCAACCTCACCTACTATGTAACTATGTAACCATGGTTGTTATGGTGTCAGGATGATTGAAGCACATTATTTCTATTATTACATTGTAATATAAAATGAAATAATGCAACTCACCATAATGCAGAATCAGTGGGAGCCCTGAGTGTGTCACCTGCCACGTCGCCTGCCACCAGATGTCAGGTGTCCCCAGCGGAGTCTGTCCTTACATCAGGTGCCCCCAGCGGAGTCCGTCCTTACATCAGGTGCCCTCAGCGGACTCCGTCCCTACACCAGGTGCCCCCAGCGGAGTCCGTCCTTACATCAGGTGCTCCCAGCAGAGTCCCACCTTACATCAGGTGCCCCCAGCAGAGTCCCTCTTTAAATCAGGTGACCCCAGCAGAGTCCCTCCTTACATCAGGTGCCAACAGCAGAGTCCCTCCTTACATCAGATGCCAACAGCAGAGTCCCTCCTTACATCAGGTGCCCCCAGCAGAGTCCCTCCTTACATCAGGTGCCCCCAGCGGAGTCCCTCCTTGCATCTGTGTCCCCAGCGGAGTCCCTCCTTACATCAGTGTCCCCAGCGGAGTCCCTCCTTACATCCCTTACATCAGTGTCCCCAGCGGAGCCCCTCCTTACATCAATATCCCCAGCGGAGCCCCTCCCTACATCTGTGCCCCATCAGCAGAGTTCCTCCTTACATCTGTGTCCCCAGCGGAGCCCCTCCTTACATGTGTGTCTCCATCAGCAAAGTCCCTCCTTACATCAGTGTCCCCATCAGCGGAGTGCCTCCTTACATCAGTGTCATCAGCGGAGCCCATCCTTACATCTGTGTCCCCAGCGGAGTCCTTCCTTACATCTGTGCCCCCATCAGCAGAGTTCCTCCTTACATCTGTGTCCCCAGCGGAGCCCCTCCTTACATCTGTGTACCCAGCAGCAGAACCCCTCCTTACATCTGTGTCCCCATCAGTCCTCCTTACATGTGGTGTCCCCATCAGTCCTCCTTACATGTGTGTCCCCATCAGTCCTCCTTACATGTGTGTCCCCATCATTCCTCCTTACATGTGTGTCCCCTGTGCTGTCCTCCTTACATGTGTGTCCCCAGCGGAGTCCCTCCTTACATCTGTGCCCCATCAGTGGAGTTCCTCCTTACATCTGCATCCCCAGCGGAGCCCCTCCTTACATCTGTGTCCCCAGCGGAGCCCCTCCTTACATCAGGTGCCCCCAGCGGAGTCCCTCCTTACATCAGGTGCCCCCAGCGGAGTCCCTCCTTACATCAGGTGCCCCCAGCGGAGTCCCTCCTTACATCAGATGTCAACAGCAGAGTCCCTCCTTACATCAGGTGCTCCCAGCAGAGTCCCTCCTTACATCAGGTGCCCCCAACAGAGTCCCTCCTTACATCAGGTGCCCCCAGCAGAGTCCCTCCTTACATCTGTGCCCCCATCAGCAGAGTCCCTCCTTACATCAGGTGCCCCCAGCAGAGTCCCTCCTTACATCAGGCGCCCCCAGTGGACTCCCTCCTTGCATCTGTGTCTCCAGCGGAGTCTCTCCTTACATCAGTGTCCCCAGCAGAGTCCCTCCTTACATCAGTGTCCCCAGCGGAGCCCCTCCTTAGATCTGTGTCCCCATCAGCGGAGTCCCTCCTTACTTCTGTGTCCCCAGCAAAGTCCCTCCTTACATCTGTGTCCCCAGCGGAGTCCCTCCTTACATCTGTGTCCCCAGCAGAGCCCCTCCTTACATCAGTGTCCCCAGCGGAGCCCCTCCTTACATCTGTGCCCCATCAGCGGAGTTCCTTCTTACATCAGTCTCCCCAGCGGAGCCCCTCCTTACATCTGTGTCCCCAGCGGAGCCCCTCCTTACATCTGTGTCCCCAGCGGAGCCCTTCCTTACATCTGTGTACCCAGCAGCGGTGCCCCTCCTTACATCTGTGTCCCCATCAGTCCTCCTTACATGTGGTGTCCCCATCAGTCCTCCTTACATGTGTGTCCCCATCAGTCCTCCTTACATGTGTGTCCCCATCAGTCTTCCTTACATGTGTGTCCCCTGCACTGTCCTCCTTACATGTGTGTCCCCACTGGAGCCCCTCCTTACATCTGTGTCTCCAGCGGAGCCCCTCCTTACATCTGTGTCCCCAGCGAAGCCCCTACTTACATCTGTGTCCCCAGCGAAGCCCCTCCTTACATCTGTGTCCCCATCAGTCCTCCTTACATGTGGTGTCCCCATCAGTCCTCCTTACATGTGTGTCCCCATCAGTCCTCCTTACATGTGTGTCCCCATCAGTCCTCCTTACATGTGGTGTCCCCAGCGCTGTCCTCCTTCATATCGCGTCTGTTCTCTCTACCCTTCAGCTACTTCCTGTCTTTCTCTGTGTGTTCAGTGGAGAGGGGAGGGGCCTCCCCTCTCCACTGAACACAAGGGGATTAGGCGGTGGCCATCTTTTTGTAGCCCACCGGGCGCCAGAAGTGACTTTGTTTTCACACTGAGAACAAAGCACCCGGCCGGACACCGAGCTTTAGGCCAATATGTATTTTTCTACATATTTTTGGTAAAAAAATTGCAATAAGCATATATTGATTGGTTTGTGCAAAAGTCATAGCGTCTACAAAATAGGGGATAGATTTATGGCATTTTTATTTATTTTTTTTACTAGTAATAGCGGCGATCAGCGATTTTTATCAGGACTGCGATATTGCAGCAGAGAAATCGGACACTTTTGATACATTTTTGGGACCAGTGACATTTATACAGAGATCAGTGCTATAAAAATGCACTGATTACTGTATAAATGACACTGACAGGGAAGGGGTTAACACTAGGGGGCGCTCAAGGGGTTAACTGTGTTCCCTAGGTGTGTTCTAACTGTAGGGGGGATGGGACTGACTAGGTGAGGCGAGACATAGGTGTTCATACTTAGTATGAACACACAATCTGTCTCCGCTCCCCTGAGAGAACCGGGATTTGTGTGTTTACACACACACCCCTGTTCTCGTTTTGTCACTCGCATCGCACCCGCCAGGCACTCGCATCGGCTCCGGGGACACTCTTCGGGCGCGCGCAGCCAGAGGCATCCTAAATAGCCAACGTTCAGCTACAACGGCTCGTGCAGGGGAGCCAACCTGTCGCAGTATAACTACAGCGGCTAGTCCGGAATCAGTTAATAAGCTCATAATTGTAGCAACTCACATAATGTAAAACACAGGAAGGCTCATCAATGATAAAAACCCCATGGAATGGTCTCCACTGCACAGAGGTCTGTTTCGATTTCTGACCTTAGCTCTGGAAATGTTCCACTGTTCCTACAATTAGAGAATGGGTAACCAAATTGAATCATATGATGAGGATAATATAATAAAACGTCAGCTTCTGATGAAACGTGTAGGGGCGTGGCCTTATGCAGTAACGTCATCACGCACACTGATCATTTCGTGTCTATACTGGACGCCGGTCAGAACATGTCTTAAAGCGCTAATACCAATAAACATGTGAGTGTACTTCTTGTTTAATGAATGTGGTTTTTAAAGGATTTACACCATTGCTGGCTTATTTGTCCTTTAAACACATATGCCTCCAACATTTAGTAGGAGTGGAGTCTTACTGCTACCCTGAGTATCGAGGAGGAGTTTGGCGTTATACACACATGCTTATTATGACCACCCATATGCAGATTGTCATGGTATTCCTGTAAACTTTTAATAAGCTTCTGTATGCACAGTGGAGAGAAGGAAGAATTCACATTTGAGCACTAATTTAGGGAGTGGTGCACATATCACACTGGACTTTATATTGCAGTACAGGAAAAGTTTTTAATGGGTGTATTGAGAAGTACTTTCTTATTGAATTATTTATTGCATATGTAGGAATTCGTTTTTTGTTTTTTGTTCACTTTTATGTGTACTGGCACATTTTGGGGTGTAGCACTGCCTTTAGTAGCACATGTGATGAGGATGGAAGAGCTACTTGCTGATGCCTTTGAAACTTTTATGAAATTTAGAGCCTTTTGGCTGGAGTAAACGGAGCACTTCACATCACCAGGGTTGCCATCAGGAGGGGACAGCCCACACACATGTAGAGAGCCCGGGGCACTAGTTGTTGCTGGGTTCAACCCCCCCCCCCCCCCAAAGCATCATGCCCATATACCTAGTCAGCCAAGCCACTTAGTAACAGCACAGGCTTTGCGGCATTCAGAGCTGTCCTTGAATGTACGGTGGCTGACATCATCCACCACCACTGCCGCCCGCTGTTCTCAGTGCTAGGGTTTGGTTTATAAAAGAGATATACAGAACTGCACCACAGATTAAAAAAAAACATTTCTAAGAAGCAGCTGCTATCTAATTTTGATGTAAAACCATCAAAAATAAAAACTATATATAAAGTGGACAGCGCTAATACCAATACACTCAATTAATCAATATACCCAAACAATATTGACTATATGCAACTCATGTAAACAATATACTGTATACCAAAGTGCAATGTGCATAATGTGCAAATACATAAATTATTTAAAAAAATACAATCAAAAAGTGCAAGGTTCAAATATACAAATTCATATAAGTATGGTACAGAAGTATCATACACTAATGGTTCAATGGTCGTGCAATTTTTTTAATAAAAACAAAAGGGGTTAGTAAGTGTCCCACTGCCCATGCTTTATCAACCAATCACGTGTTTACCCCTCACCCAGGCACCGGCATTCAGAGGAGGAGAAGATGGAAGTTCCTCCAACAAACCTCTCTGGTCCCAGTGGCCAGCCTTTCAGTTTCCACCTGTCCTGTAGCCGACTGCTACAATAAGAAGGAACGGATCCTGATGTAAGCTAGGGTATTCACAATACTCCCTCCTCTTCCACTACCCCAGCTATTCTCTTAAAATTCTCTACTCTCCTTAACCCTCTGCTTTTCCTTCTAAATTTGGGGACCCTATTAAAGGGGAATGGGCTCTAGGGACCATGATGTAAGGGGGTTTTGGGGACCATGATGTAAGGGGGCTTTCGAGACCATGATGTAAGCGGGCTCTGGTAACTCTTTAGGGGGGGGCTTTAAGGACCCTGATGTACGGGGGCTCTGGGGACCCTTGTATAAGGGGGTGACTTTGGGGATCCTAATTAAAGGGGGACTGTGATATAAGGGGGGACTCTGGGGGTCCCTGATTTAAGGAGGGGGCTCTGGGGGACCCTGATGTAAGGGAGGCTATGAGGACCTTGATGTAAGGGGGAATTGGGATCCTAATGTAAGGGGAAACTTTGGGGACCCTAATGAAAGTGGGGTCTCTGATGTAAGGGCGAACTCTGGGGGACCCTAATTTAAAGAGGGGGTACTCAGGGTACCTTGATGTAAGGGGGGGAACTCTGGGGACCCTGATTTAAGGAGAGGGGATTCTTGAGACCCTGCTGTAAGGGGGGTGACTCTGGGGACAGTGATGAAAGGAGGGGGGCTCTGGGGACTAGGGGGCCCAGGCCTAAAGCTGTGTAAGGGGCTCAACATTTTCTGATAGCTACCCTGCATATCACTCAAATTATTACCTTTACTTGGATAATTGATCACTCAGCACTTTTCTGTCGGTTTGAGTTGGTTGCCCCTTCCTCTCCGCTCTTTTTCTTGCTTGCTCTTTTCCTTTTCTCTTCCTTCTCTCCCTCTGCTTTCTTGATATACAAAATAAAAGTGGTCTCTCACCATGACCATTTCAGACTCCTATAGAAACTATCCCTTAGGAGATTGAACCCTTACCTGCGCAATACTCAAGTCCAACCTGAATCCAAACCTGACTTTTTCTGGCCTGGCCCATCCCCACTTCTGCTGCTCAAGTGGTAACTTGGGCCTGTTGCTTGCTAGATGTTGGATCCAGTCTATATGCTACATTTTCTTCAGCAGTAGGGATGGGCGAACGGTTCTTCCCGAGCATGAGTTCGGGCTGAACTTTGGCTGTTTGGCCGTTCACTGAAACAACCAAATTATCGGGTCATTTAACTGTTTGTTCAGCCCACTGAACGACCACAATGCACTGCGCCGCCACACAGTGCATTAAAAGCCCTGATTAGCTGAAGCAATGAAAGCTTCGCCCAATCAGGGCACAGAGCACTGTTCGAGCCATGATTGGACGCTGTGATGATGACTGTATCCAATCATGGCTCATTGCTATTAATCCACACACTATAAGAGTATTCTTTCCATAGCGTCCATTTGTAGTGTGATAGCGGTATGGAGAGAGATAGAACAGGGCTCTGTTCAGTGCTATTAGACAGTTAGTATTCTGATTCTATTGTCAGCGTAGAATATCCATTTAGTGTGCATCTAGGGATAGTTCAGTGTGAGTGTAGTGTGATCGTTCATCTTTACATTAGTGTGAATGTAAGGATAGTTCAGTCAGTGTGAGTGTAGGGACCATTCATCTTTACATTAGTGTGAATGTAGGGATAGTTTAGTTAGTTACTGCACGCTTAACGCATTACACGGGTCCGTCGGGTGGCGTGATTGAAGATGGATGTACATCGCGGGACACTTTTTTGAATTGTCAAAAACTGTCTCTTGTGGTTTTTACTTTTTGACACTCTTTTTGGTGAATGGGTAGTGGTACAATGTACCTGCTACCCATTCACATGGGGGGGTCGGGATCTGGGGGCCCCCTTGTTAAAGGAGGCTTTCAGATTCCGATAAGCCCCCTCGCCTGCAGACCCCAACAACCACGAGCCAGGGTTGTCGGGAAGAGGCCCTTGTCCCCATCAACAACAAGGTGTTTTTTGGGGGGCACCCCAAAGCACCCATGTTGAGGGCAAGTGGCCTGGTATGGTTCAGGAGGGTTGAGGGGGGCGCTCGTTCGTCCCCTTCCTTTCCTGGCCTGGCAGGCTGCATGCTCGCATAAGGGTCTGGTATGGATTTTGGAGGGGGACCCCACGCCAACTTTTTTAAAAATTTTGGCGTGGAGTTCCCCTTAAAATCTATGCCAAACCCAATGGGCCTGATATGGATTTTGCTTTTTTTCTTAATTCTGTCATAAGGTTCCCCTTAGCCACTTCAATACACTGTATTATATACTCTGAACTGTATTATATATACTACACTGACTGCACTATATATTCTTCACTGTATTATATATACTACAATGACTGCACTATATACTCTGCAATGTATTATACTATACTGATAGCACTATATACTCTGCACTGTATTATATATAATACACTGACTGCACTATGTACTCTGAACTGTATTATATATACTACACTGACTGCACTATATACTCTCGACTGTATTATATATACCACACTGACTGCATTATATACTCTGAACTGTATTATATATACTACACTGACTGCACTATATACTCTCGACTGTATTATATATACCACACTGACTGCATTATATACTCTGAACTGTATTATATATATACTACACTGACTGCACTATATACTCTGAACTGTATTATATATACTACACTAACTGCACTATACACTAACTACCTGCCTAATCTCTATTCATTCACTATATATGGCCGCTGTGTAAGCAGCAGCCTTATATATTGTGGGGCGTGGACTTAGCCCCTGAGCCATGTTTGGCCAAAGGCACCCTGCCTTTGGCCAATCATGGCTCTCACAGCACATCGCACTGTGATTGGCCAAAGCATGCAGGTCAGGTGCATGTTTTGGCCCATCAGCAGCCGTCAATGCACTGCACTCTCGCAGTGCATTATGGGGCACCCCATGGCCATTATGGGGCGCCCCTCGTGGACCATCTGACTTTTATCAAAATGAAGCCCCTGATGCCGATGTCACCGATTAAGTGTTTTTGGGATGTGGAATCTCTGCAGGACTTCTAGGCTGCCTAGTGTTGTAGGAGTTGATTTCATCTAGAAGAATGTTTTTGGTGTAGGTTTCATGGACACAATTAACATCAAAGACCAATTTTTGACAGGTGCATATCATTGAAATTTTTGACAGCAAGGCCAATTCTTGCTTTCATCAAGAGTACCTCTATAGAGCTATGGTGTGAAGGCGCCACCGACACCCAAAGACCAATTTTTTCGCACCCGTTACTTCTATCCAAAGTATGTAGTAGAGACACCAGAATTTATTCAAAAAAATCTCTAATCTTGTTTCCAGTGTACTACATTGTGGCCTCAACATACAGACTGGCTCCCCAAGCCATTGCTTACAAAATAAAGAAAGCTTGCAGGGAAAATTTCTTTTTTTGGGCTTTATAAATGCAATTATTTACCAACAAAACCTGGGGAATGCCCAGGAAAAAATTCCAAGCCTACTTACCACCAGCTCGCAGACAACCAATTGACCTGTCTAACAGTGCGTTAAAAACAGGGGTTCAGTCCGCACGCATTTGCAAACGCATGCGTAAGCCACAGAGCCACGTCACGGCACCCTGTAATCTGTGGTCCTAACACTAAAATTTGGGTGTCCCCACAGTGGAGGCACATGCATTCTAATGGATAAGTGAGGGCAGGTGGACTGAAGGGAGCCCACCCCTTCTTAAAGGTACAGGGCACACCAAACACCCAGCAGGTAGCACAATGGCTGCAAAGGTGCTGGTGCGTTGCTGGACCAATACACACACCCACGTGATTGCAAAAAACTTGCCACCACCCTCACTTATAGCTGGCTATTGCAGTAAGAGGCATTGGAAGGCCACAAACAGATACCAACAAAACCTGGGGAATGCCCAGGAAAAAATTCCAAGCCTACTTACCACCAGCTCGCAGACAACCAATTGACCTGTCTAACAGTGCGTTAAAAACAGGGGTTCAGTCCGCACGCATTTGCAAACGCATGCGTAAGCCACAGAGCCACGTCACGGCACCCTGTAATCTGCAATTATTGCATTTATAAAGCCAGCAGCTTCTATACACAGTACAGATGTGCCACTTTACAGGTGGACTAAGGGGACCCCCCAGGCACTATAGTGAAAGCAATTTTTCCATTTTATGCTTTCACTTTAAGCATCAATAAATCACTGCTCATTTACAAATGACGTTTTTTACAAACTTTTTTTTCATTGACACCCCCAGAACAGTACCTGGACCCCATAACCATTGTATGCCCAATTACTTGCATATAATCCTTCAAAATGGGCACTTTTGATTTTTCACATTCGGGTCCCATAGACTTCAATGGGGTTTGTTATTCAGTTTGCGAAGTTCACGATGTTCGAAAGTTCTGGTGCGAACCAAACAGGGGGTCGTTCGGCCCATCCCTATTAAGCAGGGTGATTATTAAGGCTTCCAGGGCTTCTTTAGGGAATGAGGCTCTATTCGCTGTTGAATTGTACACATTTTGTAGGTGGGGAGATAGAGTTGAGCTAAGTTTTTTGTAATACTCATTGCCAAAACCATCCAGGCCTTGGGGCTTTATGCATGGGTAATTTGGAGATCTCTTGAACTGGGAGGATAAATCGGTGAGGTGTTTCTTGGATATTTTTGGGAGTTGTAATGAGGAGAGTATCCTACCTTTTCTTGGTACATAGCTAATGTTACATGTTTGTATTAACAGGTCTATGTTACTCGCTTTTATTTTGACATGAATGAATAATAAAAAATAGATAAGTAAGCCCAACCCAGTACAGACCCCGTCAGAACAGACCCCCTGTTTTCTACTGCACATGCGTTAGTAGCGCTGCGCTTTCTGAATGGTCCCGCCATCTTTTGGGACCTCTGTGTGTCCTAGAAGGCAGCCGGGGGAAGGAGGAGGGGCTGGAAATTTCATAGATTGGCATGCGGCGATATTACCCGGAAGTGCGTTGAAAACCAGGTACCCGCTTCCCCCCAAAAAGTGCCAAATGTGACAGTGGTGGGTGGGAACAAGCGGAGCTTCCCCTTTTTGGTGAAGCTTTGCATTAATATCTAAGATTTATGTAGTCTGCACAGTACTTTAAAAAATAAAGGGAGACAATACAGTTACAATACAATTCAAGACAAGAGACTTTAGAAGAGTCCTAAAAAGAGTCATAAAAGCTTACAATCTGAAAGAGATGAGAAAATGAGTAATAACTGCAAGGAGATAAGCTGATGGAGAAAGTTCAGTTTTTAGTTAGAGGCGGGATAGACTTCCCTGTAGAGATGGGTTTTTAGCAATCACCTAAAGGTAGATAGAGTAGGCGATAGCTGCACAAAATGGGTAGGGAGTTCCAGAGGATGCTACGGGCTCTGCAGGATTCTTGGAGGTGAGCATTGGAGGAGGAGACAAGGAAGCCAGAAAGTAGGAGATCTTAGGAGGTGCAAAGAGGACAGAGTTGATTATAGTTTGAAAAGGCTGGTGATGTAGCATGGGGAAGAATTGTGAATAGCTTTGCATGTTGTTGTTAGGGTTTTGAATTTTATTTGTTGAAGAAGTAGAAACCAGCAGAAGAAATGGCAGAGAATGGTGACAGACAATGAATGGTTGATAAGGTGAGTCTGTCAGTAGCAATGGTGGGGGAATAATGTAAATGTAGGCCAACAAGAGAGGAGTTGCAATAGTCAAGGCGAGAGATAACATAAGAGTAAATTATAAATTTGGTGGTGTGATTGGTTAGGACATATTTCGGAAATATTACAGAAGTGAAAGTGACACAATTTGAATAGTGATTGGATGTTTGGACAAAAGGACAGGTCAGAGTCGAGGATTACTCCTAGCACTCTGGCATGGAGGAGGGACTGATAGCTGTGCTATTGATCTTGGTGTATCTACTGTATGGGTCTTATGTATAAGCAAGTAATACAGTTTGGGTACTTGGCTATGTATTGGATCTTTTTACCAGCTGTCCCCCCGTATACTGATTTTGCCTTGCCTGGGTTTTATAACAGGGGAGCAGGTAATGCTGCCCATTCCTGTAACAGCTGGGTTTTGTTGTCAACTTTAAAGAAAAGAAGTTCAGCCTTGGAGCACTGACAATGTGAGAAAGGGACCCTTTGCAGAAACATGAGCAAGGTGACAGGGTTTTTTCTTAATTGTTTTGCTTAAACATACATTCATTTAGATGATTTGTAAGTAAAATGTAATGCCCTATTTCTTAATGATGTGCTCCTCTTTAAGGAAAGGATCCTTAACTTTTACAAGTTCTTCCCTTTATAAATAAGTGCCCAATCCAGTTCTGCTTAATGTGCTTTGTGGACTGAAGTCCAAGCACAGTAATCCCCATATAATTATACTGTTATTCATGTGCACATATGTAAAATCTGGAAATGTTATTAATGTATTCATAGAAAATCTAGAAGGTGTGTGAAAAGGGGAATTCTTTGCATTATTACACAGCAAGCTAACAAGTAAATGGGGGACTTCCAGTACACAGTCAACATTGTATACTTTGTGATATTTCATTATATGATGTGTTATTTGGTATAATTTTGGAGTGCAAGCTTTGTAATATATATTGATTATTTGGTAACATATAATACTATGATTTAATTTCACATTGTCATTGCCTTTCACACTGTAAGCCTTCCCTACATGTCTTTAAGTGCTTTTTTGCTTCTGGCAGTTAGCTTTCAAGCATTTTTTCTTCCTTTAGAATACAAGTAACAAAGCTTTTGCAGTCAAATTACGACATTGATTTAGAAAGAAAATGAACATCATAAACTAAAGTTTAATGCACTGTTTGATTCTGATCTAAATTCCCATAGCAACACACACAGTGGTCAACATGAAGACTGTGGTCAATAGTTGGCACTAGGAGAAAACAGAGTGTATTTCCCAGCCCTCATTGTGCTAAGACAGCTAAGCAGAGCTTTGCTTAGTTTATTAATGTGTATGCTTACAGTATGTGCATGTTCATTAAACCCTGTATATTGCTGCTGGTGATGATATGCAACAAATATGACTAAAGCTGGCCATTCACTGTACGAATTTCATCCCGTTCTTGACGAACTGGCCTAAATTCAATTAGTAGGTAGCTTTGCCACCACCCTTCTGCTTAACATCCTCCAATTGACTAAATTGAGTGAGCCAGGTGGTTGCTTCCTTTCAGATACAGCCACTGTTTGGTATTTTGGCAACTGCCAGGAACAGCCTTCAAAATACAATACCTGCAGTGGGAGATTCATCTAAAAAAATCTATCTGTATGGCCAGTTTAAAATGTTATTCCCAGCTCATCAATAGCTACATTTATAATGTTCCAGGGCCACTTATTTGACAAAAAAATTCTCAGTTGCATGTTCAGAATGATGGACACCATAATGAGAATGCAGAGGAGGATTTTGACAAGCAGTTATATGATCTAGTCGGCGACATCTTGCTGCATCAGGGGCAAGTGAGTATTATACTGAGAGAAGTGTTGGGGTGGTGGGAATTACAGTATAAGTGTAACTACATCCAAATTTCAGTTACATTTTCAAGTCAATGAAAAAAATAGAAAGGGTACACAGACAGGTACAAAATGAACAAGCCCACAAGTTTCCTTGTTATATTTTATGTAATAAAAAAAAAGTACAGGGTAGAAATTCATGCTGCATTCTATAAAGTAACTTTTAATTGTATGGTCTGGAACCTCCTCACTAAAATAGCAGTGTTTGCATAACTTTACAGTGATATTTTGCATAGTATGTGTGAAATTTTATTCGATCTCCCTTATATCTCTTGTGGAAAACACATGCACCATACTTAAAGCCAACCTATTAGCTCACCTTATCTTGCAAAGTGGGGTGCAGATATTTTATGTATGCTGTCAGAGCCTCACAGGATCTCCAAAATAATGGGCCTGCTATTGTGCAAAAAGCGACTAGACCTGGTGTGGCCTAACTACATCTCCTGATCTTTCACCCTCTTTTGCTTTCCTATTAGTCAGTGAGGTTGTCTATCACATTAGAGGGCCAATAAAGCCACACATGTAGCACACCAACAAGAAAGAGGAGCACACAATCTTGTTCTTCTTTACATTTGGAGTGTGAAATTTCCCTCTCTAATTGTCTTTACATTTAACTTGAAATTCCTTTAAGGCGGGTGAAAATAATGCATATGCCCAATTCATGTAATCATATGATTACTGTGGTACAATTGACCCAATCTCTGACATTGCAGGACATACTAACCTTTATTAGGTAAATGTTCAGAGCAGACTCAGAATACATTGTCAGTTTTACAGCCCCTAGCTGGTTTTATCACATCTTGCAATCCCTCGGGAAAACTGGAGACCATGAACAGACCTAAAAGAACTTAGAGTTGGTTGGCTTGATAGTAATGATTATGTATGTGTAGCCCTCTTTTTAGATAATGAGAAATTACCCTCCCCAAATAGGACAGGGTGCCAAACCTATAGACAAACAAGAGAACCGGAACCATCACTAAATGGAAGAGTGGGTTTGTTAACAAAGTTGGCAGTGCCTCCACC
Source organism: Lithobates clamitans (assembly GCA_037952925.1). Classification (NCBI taxonomy): domain Eukaryota; kingdom Metazoa; phylum Chordata; class Amphibia; order Anura; family Ranidae; genus Lithobates; species Lithobates clamitans. The sequence goes on from JBBGZY010001283.1 coordinate 1,739,419, forward strand.
CGGGTCAACAGAGGGAATTCCCTTCCTGGGAAATTATCCAGAAATCTAATCAAAATAATCAGTATATAGATGCATGCCAGTGTGGAAATAATGCAAGCTTTATATAAGAAAAGATTAATAATAGTACATACATTCAATGTACAAACAGATATTATCAGCAAAGGGCCCAACAAGAGTCCTGGTGGAATTGTGCAGATATACCCAGGTATATATAGATATTAATAGTGATACCTCCAGATGAATGTTGCAGCAAAGTTCAGCTGCAGGGGCCTGAGGATGATTGCAATGCAGCATCCTTCGTAGTGTTCACCATCAGTGGTGATGGTGAGAGCCTGCAACCATTTTTCAACCAGCTTGGAACGCAGATTCTCACCAACAGAAACCGTGGTGTGGCACAGGAACTTAGAGTTAGCCTATCTACTCTGCATCGTAGCCCCTAATATTTTTAGTCTGTCGTGCAAGTGGACCCTCAACTACCAGCGGTAGCCATCAGATGCCTAACCTGGCTCTAACTTATGCTGGTTATTGAGCCCTGAGCTAAAGTAGCTATAGAATCACAGACCAGAAGTGACAGGGTTAATTAAAATAACAGCATATAAAATCTATTTCAATAAGAAGGTTCACCTACTAATATATTGGAAGTAGGGTGACCACATTTCCAAACTGCCATTCACATCCCCCCCTTCCCAAAAAAAGAGGATTTCAAAACAATCACCGATGATGGAATCTATCACTCCTTTCCCTCCTGCGTGGCTATCTCTATCACAGGGTGCTAGGAGGAAGTTATAGCCCAGATTTCATCGTTGGCTCGTCGTTAGGGTGGCTGTGTCCAATAGTGTATATTGGTTTTGTGCGAGAGAGGGGGGTGGCTGAGAGGGGGGTGAGGGAGGGTGAGGAAGAGGGAGTGGGTGAGAGGAGGGTGAGAGAGAGAGGGGGAGGTGACTGAGAGAAGGGTTAGGGTGGGTGAGAAAAAGGGGGTGGGTGTGGGTGAGAGAGAGAGGGTAAGTGGGGGAGAGAGAGGGGGGTCGGTGAGAAAGAGGGGGTGGGTGAGAGGGGGGTGAAAGAGAAGGCAGGGTGGTGAGAGAGGGGGGGTGAAAGAGAAAGGGGTGGGTGAGAGAGAGGGGGGTGGGTGAGAGGGGGTGAGAGAGGGGGGTGAGGGAGGGTGAGAGCGAGGGGGGTGGCTGAGAAGGGGGTGAGGGGGGGTGAGAGAAAGGGGGTGGGTGAGAGAGGGGTGAGGGAGGGTAAGAGAGAGGGGGTGGCAGAGAGGGGGTGAGGGAGGGTGAGAGAGAGGGGGTGAGTGAGAGGGGGGTGAGGGAGGGTGAGAGAGGGGGTGGCTGAGAGGGGGGTGAGGGAGGGTGAGAGAGAGGGGGTGGCTGAGAGGGGGTGAAAGAGTTCCAGCCCCGTCTGTGTTGGTAGGCATGTGTGATGCACCTACCTCCTGCCCATCCTCATCCTCGGACAGCCTGTCTTCTTCTTATTCCATGACATTCACAGCTGGAAGAGGAGGGTGGAGAAAGAGTGCAGGGTCTGGGAGGCACCGGGAATGCTGCTCAGGTCGGGGTGGTGGTAAGGTCTCATCTTCTATCACTCCCTCCCGCGCTCCCGGTTATAGCAATCTGACTGCCACTTCTCAGCTGCCAGGGCCTCCCGCTCGCTGTTTGAAGATGCCACTGCCCTGCACCCTGCTGCCTCCGAAGCCAGCGGCAGGACTCTCCAGGACCATGACAAGGGGGCGATAGCACGGAGGAGGAGGAAGCTAAATCCTCCTCCGCTTTGAATGCTGGGCAGGGAGGAAGTCGCAGCCATGACTTCACTGGTTGCTAGATACCAGGTGGCTCTAGCAACCAGTGGCAAGAGTAGAGTCAGGTGGAGGTGGAGGCGGAGCCAGAGCAAGCACTACGGTGGCTCAGTCCGCCCCTGTCCCCTGCATTGCGGACTGGTCCCAGTGTCAGTTTCATTCCGGGACACTGTATTGTCCCGGAATGAAGGTGCCGGGACATACCTGCAAATTGCAGCACTGTCCAGGGAAATCCGGGACACGTGGTCACCCTAACTGGAAGGTGCAGAAGGTTTTCTATCTTAATGCATTCTATGTCAATCAAAGTCAGTCAGCCAATCAGCGGAGAGGGGGAGGGCGGGCCAGGTCAGGGCTCCGTGTCTAAATAGATATAGCTCTGACTCGGCTTGGGTGCATCCTGTGGCAAGCTGCTGGCTGTGGGGCACTCAAAGGAGGAGGGGTTAGGAGCATCAAAGAGGGACCCGGGAAGAGGAGGAATCAGGCTGCTCTGTGCAAAACCAACTGCACAGAGGAGGTAAGTATAACATGTTTGTTATTTAAAAAAAACAAAAAAAACAAAACCTTTGCAATCACTTTAATAAGCAAAAACTATTTACAAATACAGATGGTAGAGGGCAGCAGATCTCTAATGGCACTTTCACACTGGGGCGGGGGGGCGACGGAGGCGCTTTACCGTGGTTTTAGTGGAGCTTTTTCAGCCGCTATCTGGGTGCTTTTAAATGGCCAAAAAAGGGTTAGAAGAGCCTGCAAAGCTTTGCAGGCAATTCGGCAGCGCTGGCCATTGATTTCAATGGCAGGGGCATTTTAGGAGCGGTGTATTCACCGCTCCCGCAAAGCCCCAAAGATGCTGCTTGCAGGACTTTTTTTTCCGTCCTGCAAGTGCACCACTCCAGTGTGAAAGCACTCGGGCTCTCATACTGGGGCTGCAGGGGAGGCATTTTTCAGGCGCTTTACAGGCGCTATTTTTAGCCCTTTAGCGTCTGAAAAACAACTCAGTGTGAAAGTAGCCTAAATACGATTCAAAGATAATTGCCAAAATTTGGTCCACAGGAGCTACTAACTACAAGGCATAAAAAATTATAATGCTTAAATCGTTTCAAAATACAATTTTTTTAAATAAAATAATAAACATCTTATACCTACCTCCTCTGTGCAACATCCTCTTCTGGGTTCCCCTACTGGCGCACTCTGCTCCTTATTTTTTGTGTCTGTCCCCATAGAAAATATCTGGGCTCGATCTCAAGAAGGGCTGTATGTCAATAGAAATGCACAGCACAGCTTGGCCTCCCCCACCTTACAACCTATAGCTGGTGCTGTTGCCTAATGCCGCGTACACACGGTCGGACTTTTCGTCTACAAAAGTCCGACAGCCTGCCCGACAGACTTTCGACGGACTTTTGGCGGACTTTTGGCGGACTTGCGACAGACTTTCTTAGGAACGGACTTGCCTACATACGATCACACAAAAGTCCGACGGATTCGTACGTGATGACGTACACCGGACTAAAATAAGGAAGTTGATAGCCAGTAGCCAATAGCTGCCCTAGCGTGGGTTTTTGTCCGTCGGACTAGCACACAGACGAGCGGATTTCTGGGTCCGGCGTAGTTACGACATAAAGATTTGAAGCATGTTTCAAATCTAAAGTCCGTCAGATTTGAGGCTGGAAAAGTCCGCTGAAAGTCCGCTGAAAGTCCGGGGAAGCCCACACACGATCGGATTGTCAGCCAGCTTTAGTCCGTCGGCGTCCGTCGGACTTTTGTAGACGAAAAGTCCGACCGTGTGTACGCAGCATTAGTCTCTGTGAGTAGAGTGGAGAGAAGAGATGCAGCCAGGAATAGAGAAGGATCGATTGGGGGCTAAGTATTTAGGTAGGGAAGGGAGCATAGCAAGTAGTAAAAAATTGTTTACCTTAATACCCCTAATACCCTGCAGGAATTAATAGTAGCTTTAGCCCACAACATCCTTTGTAACCACACACCCCATGACCTCCTCTTACCCGCTGCTTTGCATGCTTCATTTCTTTGAGAACATGTAGAAGAAAAATTATACAAAAGTGAAAAGAAAAAAAACATTTTCTTACTTGAGACCGATAACCTTGATCCTCGACTCTAGACTTTAGAGCACACATTGAATAGTGCGTATTCCCAGGATTCATTTGGTTCTGTCTATTCACACCTGAAGTGTACTATAGTTTACATTTCTCATTCTTTTAAAATATAATACATGTACTTACAATGAACTTAACCACTTCAGCCCTGGAGGATTTCGATGCTCAATGACCAGAGCACTTTTTACAATTTGACACTGCGCTGCTTTAACTGGTAGTTGCGCGGCCATGCAATGCTGTACCCAAATGAAATTTGCGTCCTTTTTTCCCACAAATAGAGCTTTCTTTTGATGGTATATGATTGCCCTTGTGATTTTTTTTTTTGCAATATAAACGGAAAAAGACCGAAAATTTTGAAAATAAATGACATTCTCTACTTTTTGTTATTAAAAAAATTAATAAACTCAATTTTAGTCATACATTTAGGCCAAAAGGTATTCAGCCACATGTCTATGGTAAAAAATGTCAATAAGCATATATTTATTGGTTTGCGCAAAAGTTATAGCGCCTACAAATTAGGGTAAATTTTCTGGAATTTATGTAGCTTTTATGACTACCTATCTCATTTCTTGAGGTGCTAAAATGGCAGGGCAGTACAACCCTCCCCCCAAATGACCCCATTTTGGAAAGTAGACACCCCAAGGAAATTCTCGAGAGGTTGAGCCCATTAAATATTTAATTTTTTTGTCACAAGTGATTGAAAAATTACAAAAAAAAAAAAAAAGTACACAAAGTTGTCACTAAATTAAATATTGCTCACACATGCCATGGTTATATGTGGAATTACACCCCAAAATACATTCTGCTGCTTCTCCTGAGTATGGAGATACTTCATGTGTGAGACTTTTTTGGAGCCTAGCCGCCTACAGGACCCCGAAAACCAATCACCGCCTTCAGGCTTTCTAAGGGCGTACATTTTTGATTTCACTCCTCACTGCCTATGACAGTTTCGGAGGCCATGAAATGCCCAAATAGCACAACCCCCTCCCCCAAGATCCCATTTTAGAAAGTAGACATCCCAAGCTATTTGCTGAGAGGCATGTTGAGTATTTTGCAGATCTCGCTTTTTGTCACAAAGTTTTGAAAATTGAATAAAGAAAACAAAAATAAATTTTTCCTTCCTTTCTTCATTTTCAAAAATAAATGAGATCTGCAAAATACTCACCATGCCTCTTAGCAAATACCTTGTGGTGTCTACTTCACAAAATGGGGTCATTGGGGGGGGGGGGAGGTTGTGCTATCTGGACATTTCAGTGCCTCCGTAACTGTGATAGGTAGAGAGGAGTAAAATCACAATTTTACGCCTTTAGAAAGCCTGAAGGCGGTGCTTGATTTTTGGGGTCCTGTACGCGGTTAGGCTCCCAAAAAGTCTCACACATGTGATGTCCCCGTACACAGGAGAAGCAGCAGCATGTATTTTGGGGTGTAATTCCACATATAACCATGCCCTGTTTGAACAATATACCATTTAGTGACAACTTTGCTAATATAGTTCTGATCAGATCAAAGATATCAAGCCGTTCAGACACTATACTACTAAGGGAGGTGTATGGTTCGTGCGTGGGTGTTAGCGCTACTGGCACTAATCTGACGCTGCCTGGGGCGACGCAGACCCTGACTGAAGCTAAAACCTAAAACCTAATATCACCCGCCGGGTGATCAGGGGGTTAAACCTTTATTGTGTAATACTAGCATGTGATAAAACGAAATACTGCTGCTTGAAAATTCAACAAGAAATAAAAACTTTTATCAAAGCGGGGCTCCTGTCAATTCAATCTCAATGACTGGCTAGCATAGGCAAATGTACCTATATGCTCGTAAAATACAAAATAGTATTAAAAACAATGGCAGGATAGCAAAATGATAAACTCATATAGTGGATGATATACAGGTATAGTCCGTGATGAGTCTAACTAGTGGTCCTAGGGGAGTCTGCCGATGAGTGCACCTTTCACCACAATCCTCCATCATGTGTTCCACACACCCCGCTGGGGTTTAAACTCACCACAATGATGATAAAATCAAGCCTTACAGATCCACGGTATCCTGCCCCATACACAGATACGGTCACACTGGAACAACGGAATGTAGATGTGCTTCTAACTTAAAGCGTCCACGGTATCCTTCTGCTCATCCGGATTAATTGCACTGGGAAATCCAGATTAATCACACTGGGAAATCTCAAGGGTTAAGGAAGTCCAAGGACATAAGGAGAAATAAGCATCACATAGAGTAGTTCCGCATATACTATTTATTGTATGCTTCAAATTAAAAATATTTGTATAAAAAACATCTGACTAACAAAGCTCCTGGTTCCACAATTGATCAGATAATTGGGTGTCGGTATGCCGATCAATAGTCCTTACAGGGAGGTCGGAGGCACTGGAGGTGCTGCGGGAATAGTTGCAATCCATTCACCGCTAAGCACTTCCTCCTTCCGGTTTCTCAGCTGGGTCGCTGGAACTCAGCGTTGGTTCGTGTCTTCCGGTTGCCATGAGATCACGCCCTGACCGGTATTGTCATTCCAAATTTGTCAAAGGTCGTGGTCTCACGGCACGGCGTCCTGGAATTTATTCTAAAATTTTCCTAATGACCATTAACTCTTTGTAAGGTCTGAAGCCACCATATTAAGCAGGTGCGCAATGGAGGCTGCAGTCTGTTAGCCATAAATGATCAATTGCTCAACATCTGATGGCAACTACTGACACCAAACCACGGACCATTACAATCCAAATTCATGTCAATATTTAACAAAAGAGTAAATATAAAACAGCATTCATTATTTACAGTCGGTCATTAAATACTCTCAAACATTTGATTTTCTCAAACGAACCCACTGTACAAATGTCTGGCATGATTATTACTGAAACCACTCATCCATAAATATATACTATCCCTTAATTTAAAAAAAACTAAATTAAAATACTTTTATTACACCCATAGGTAAAAATTTAAACATATCTTTAAAAGAATAATTTTAAAAAATAATTTCAAAGCTAAAGAACCGTAAGTACTCAAAATTGTGATATCCATATAATAATTCTTATGTAAATCTTTCTTAAAGGGACACTCCATTTAAAAGTAAGAATAAAAACAAGCATTAAAAAACAACCCAAACTTACTAACCCCAAAATATACATTCCTTACATCTAATAGTCACTTTAAAACAATTCAGGTCAAGATCTACATTTAACCCTCTAGGGGTAAGACTATCTGTCAGATAGATCCACTGAGTTTCTTTCTTTGACAGTTCTCTCACTATATTAGAACCCCTCTATGCGGGTTTGATATGATCAATACCCCAAAATTTTAGATCAGAAGGGTCCTGATTGTGATGTAATTTAAAATGAAGGGACACATTATGGTCTTTAAACCCAATAGAAATGTTATGGCCATGCTCTGCTATTCTGATCCTTAACAGGGGTTTAGTTCTTCCAATATACATAAGCCCACAGGGGCATACCAAGGCATACACCATGTGAGTCGTGTTACATGTGATGAATTGTTTGATGGTAAATTCCCTATTATTGGAGGAAGATGTAAATCTTTCAACCCCTCTCAGTGGTCTACTGACTTCTTTACACGCTTTGCATCTCCTGCAGGCAAAAAAGCTGTCTCTGTCCCAAAAAGATGGAGGCCGGCTAGGGGGATCAAGGACCTTTTTTTACCACAGAGTCTCCATAATTTGGAGCTCTACGATAAATAAACTTTGGTTTACTAGGGAGAACTTTATTCAGAGTTTTGTCCAAACAGAGAACATGCCAAAGGGTATTAAAAATCTCCTCCACTTCCCTATACTGGGAGTGAAAAGAGGATATAAATCCCGACTCATGATCTCTGTTCCTTACCTCTAAAGGATTGTCTTTTAGACACTCTTCACGGAATACTGATCTAATCTCTTCTACAACAGTATTGAGATTTTGGATTTTATACCCTTTCTCAAGAAATCTATTCTTTAGCATTGTGGATTGTAGATCATAGTCTTCAGGTGTTGAACAGTTCCTCCTTACCCTCATCATTTGTCCCTTTGGTACATTCCTCAACCAGAGAGGATGATGATCACTGTGTGTGGGGAGGTAACTGTTCCTATCAGTGGGCTTGAAGAACACCTTAGTTTGCAACCTATCTTCTACACAATAGATATTTACATCAAGGAAATTAATTTTTTCCTTGCTCCACTGGCTGGACAACCTAATGTTATTCGTGTTATTATTCAGATGTTTTAAGAACAGTTTCAATCAGGACTCTGAGCCGGACCATATCAGGAGGAGGTCATCAATGTAGCGCCTATAAAATAGGAGCTCCGCCCTCCTATTATGGAACACAACCTTATCTTCCCATTCCCCCATAAAAAGGTTGGCCGTACTGGGTGCAAATTTTGCGCCCATTGCCACTCCTTTTTTCTGTGTGAAGAATTGACTACCAAACCAAAAATAGTTATGGCAGAGACAAAAGACCAATGCATTTCTCAAAAAAACTTTTTGTGCATACGGTAGATCATCTCTTTTGCTCAAAGCCCAATTAAGGGCTAAGAGAGCATTGTTACATCTGATGACACTTCCTCTTGTCCATTTAAAACAATTTCCTGAAGTGACTGTAATACATTCTTGGTGTCTTTAAGATAAGTTTTAGTGACAATCACACTTTTCTGTAGGAATGTGTCTAGGTATTCAACCAACCTAGAGGTTACTGATCCTATCCCATTAACAATAGGTCTGGGTGGAGGATTCTGGGGATCCTTATGAATTTTAGGGAGGGTGTAGATAGTGGGTATACAGCTATTGCTAGGTATCAAGTTTCTTTTTTCTTTCACAGTAAGCACATGTGTCTGATATCCAGATTCTATTAGAGCCTCCAATTCAGATCTATATTGGATAGTAGGATCCCTTTCTAATTTCTGGTAGGTATCTACATCCGATAGTAGTTCTATTAATTGATCATTATAATGTTGTTTAGACATAATCACCACTCCACCCCCCTTGTCTGCAGGTCTAATGACTATATCCTTCCTGGATTCTAAAGCCTCTATTCCCTTTTTAATACACCTAGGATTTACATCTTTTTTAGGGGTTAGTAGGTCTAAATCACGTAAAACTACATTTTTAAAAACCTCAAGATTTTGGGTGGCTATACTAGGTGAGTTAAACAGTGACTTATTTTTTAGTCTACTGTCTACCGCAATAGCCATAGTACTACTTGCCCGTACTGGGTTTGAATTTTTACTTAAGAAATACTTTTTGATGCTAATCTTCCTAATAAATTTGTGGACATCAATATACCCATAGAAAAAAACAAAAAATCCCCGGGCTATCATAAGGAACCCCCCCCCAAAAAAGCAGCAGTTCAACTGTGAAAAATCACAACAACAAGAAAAACAAAAGAAAAAAACTGCGCTATAAAGTGAAATAGCAAAAAATCAGTGTATGCAAATAAGATCAATATATGCAGTGAACACAAACATATGCATCAAATGACATCAGATCATTAATGTGAAAAATAAAGTCCATAAGTAATAAAGGAGAGAGAAATCCCCTAGTAATTCTCCGTGGGAATCAAGTGCAAAAATAGAAAACAAGCACACCATGCACAGTGATCCTCCACCACCAAACATATGCGCTTACCAGTTGGAAAGCATAATAAAGCACATCTCAGGGATATATCCAGGTCAAGCTGTTTGAGCAGAAAACCACTACTCCAGATGCCGCTATAGATGATAGGCATGTAGACTGGGTCCCAGTATCCTATCTGTGCTAGCCTTCCGTACAACGTGGCTCCAACCATACACCAACCCAAGTTAGTCACATAGGGATAGAAGAAAGGCAGCCATAGCATAAAACCGATGAGATTTTTATTTAAAATAAGGTAAAACGCTTACAAAGTAGTAGTTAAAAAGGATCATTCGCCAGCCGGCAAGCGAGCGCCCGTTCGTAATTGAGTGTGATGACGTCAGAGCGTCAACCTCCCGACGTACGTTTCGTCTATCACTGATGTCGTCTGGGGAACAGGCGACGCTCTGACACATCGCAATAAAAAACAGAAGAAGCCACGCCCCGTTGTGACATCTGGGAGGCGTCAAGCATAAACAATCAATCCACTACCAGGATGAAACCCGGAAGCGGCCAGACCAAATATTCGATATCCAGGTTAAAAACACAGGCAAAGCGACTGAAACAATAAACCTATGTTATTGACACCTACATATCAAACACAAAGCAAGTTACACCACACAGATGTTACATGCGTGAATGGAAACTCGCAATGGCATAGGATCATGCCCACTTGGTAACAGTAAAGGCAGCTAAGTCAGTCTGATAAGAAAAATATTGAATTACGGTATAGCGCCATCTAGTGGAAGAAAAGAAGCTACTACCCAAAAAAAAGGGGAATATCAATAAAAATTAAATAAATAAAAAACACCTAAAAGTGTATAAAATTATGGCGTAATGCTATTTACTGAGGGAAAAAACAAAAAATGAGCTATCAGTCAAGAATTATGTAGTATGGAAACACATAAATCTAAGAATACCATAATTGTATTTATTACATGGACCTGAGCCTCCAATAGTATACTCCCAAGTACAGAGCATGTGAAAGACAACCCCATAATCCTAACTAGGTGCATGAGGGGCTACCACTCAAATTACAGTAATATAGTGACATTAGTTAGGTAGATAGATATATGATATGTACCTCTCATGAAATGTTGCCAAATTAAACTACCCACAGGATATACAAATGATAATAAATATGTATTATGTCGAGAATCCCAAAGAATTACTGAAAAATACACAATTTGAAAACGAGGCAATTATAAAGAATTGCTATGCATAAATAAATGCATCTACCAAGCCAGTTATGTCTCCAAGATGTCACAACAAGTTCACAAAGGTATACAGGGTAATATCGACATATAAATTCAAATATTGCCCCATAATGTAAAAAACAGCAACATTAAACATAAATCATGAAATACTGAACCAAATGCAATAAGGCATAGCAAATAGTGTCAACAGAAAAGCCCAAAAGATGCCTATAATATGGAAAACCCCATTTCTAAGAATTATCGATGAACGCATTTAGATGTACTTCCACGTTCAACCCAAATGGTGCATAGCTCTTAAATTGATGTATCCAGGCCATTTCAAGGCGCGAGATACCTCAAACCAGAGAACCATCCCTCCAGGGACAGGTGAACTTGTCTATCCCCAAAAATATAGTTTTGTCTGGATTTTTATTGCAAACCTCAAGATAGTGCCTAGACACAGGATGCTTCGGAAAGCATCAAATTTGCCCAAAGGTCTCTTCAGACCGCATTTAAGGCCCTGATGTAATATATTTATAATTTATAGGTAAGTACAGCATCACTTAATTAAAATTAAAAATTACACCTACTCTGTTTCCCTCCTTCTTTTTTTGGGTGCTAGATCCTGCCCTGCAAACTCTGGTTCTTCTCTCCTTTGGCCCTGTGGCTGGGTAGGAAACCTCTCCCAATATGGCTGATCTCTCCACTGAGTTTCCCTGTACAAGGGATTCATTGGAGGATAAGGTGGTTGGGGTGGTCTGCCCCTGTTGACTGGAAAACCTTGAATCCTCCACTGTCCCCCCTGCCCCTCCCTAAAAAAGGGGCAGTACATTGCATTTCCCACATTATAATCCCAAAGAGGCTCATATCTATTTGATATTGATATTTTATAGTGGTACCTGATCCCCATTATCATAACTGGAAGGTTGTGAATTTCTCATTGTTCCTCCCCTTCCTCTCGAGCCTCTACCTTGATTTTTAATACCCCTATTGGAGGTCCTAGGATTCAAGTTTTGTTGAAATATTTTCTTTTTCTGGGGGCCTTTCACAGGACCTTGGTACTGAGGGATGGGCATTGATAATTGAGGCCTCTCTAGTTGAGTTAGTGTTACCTCACTCTCCATTTCTTCCTCAGCATTAATGCTAGGGTTCACAGAGTTTTGCCATATATAAACATTGTTGGATTGAAAATCTTTTAAATCCCTATAAAACTTTTTAACTTTTTTCTTCTGGGTGTCCATATCTACTTTCTCCAATTTTTTGTCATTCTATTATTAAAATCTACATATTGTTGGGATTCCTTAATCGGGTCAAGTTGTAATTGTAATTGTCGAATTTTAGTCTCCAATTTAGTCATTTTCTTCTTTTTTCTTTGTAAAATTAATTCCTGTAATTTCAGACCGACTCTGTTAAAAAATCCCAACCATTCTCCCATGGAATCTAAATCATCCAGTCCGTCTTGAGGTGCAACTTCCCACCTCAAGCTACGCAGATAACCTTTTCTTTCAGGTAGTGCTCTATAGTGCAAACATCCCACCAGGTCCTAATTTGCTTTTCTAGAGCACGGTCATTATACCCTCATAGTTTTCTTTAGAATTGGATTATGCATTTACTGAAAATAAACTATTAAGATCTATTTTCCTATTATTCAAAAACTTAAATGCATCCATTGCAAGCTAGAGTAAAATTCCAAACAAGTGTAAAAAAAGGAAGAAAATACCTAAAAAATGCTCCCTACTTCCTCCTTTCTCAGCGCTATGGGTTTCAGGCTTTGGAAAATAAAGGAATTAGTTTAGCATGTGCTAAAACAAAATACTGCTGCTTGAAAATTCAACAAGAAATAGAAACTTTTATCAAAGCGGCGCTCCTGTCAATTCAATCTCAATGACTAGCTAGCATAGGCAAATGTACCTATACGCTCGTAAAATACAAAATAGTATTAAAAACAATGGCAGGATAGCAAAATGATAAACTCATATAGTGGATGATATGCAGGTATAGTCCGTGATGAGTCTAACTAGTGGTCCTAGGGGAGTCTGCCGATGAGTGCACCTTTCACCACAATCCTCCACCATGTGTTCCACACAACCTTTATTGGGTAATACACGGCGGGTGCCCTGATGCTATAAGAAGCCAACTAACTAACCAGCGTCATCCGTAACACTAATACGGTGATCACTGGTGACAGGGGGTGAAAGGGTTAACTAGGGGGCAATCAGGGGGTTAAAACCTTTATTAGGTAATATATGGGGGTACCTGATGCTATAAAAACCTGACAGTGAAACTAATCAACTAACTGGCTAACTAGCGTCACCCATGACACCAATTCGGCGATTGATTAGTGACACTGGCGACAGGGGTTGAAAGGGTTAACTGGGGGGTGATCAAGGGGTTAAACCTTCATTAGGGGGTTAGGGGGGTACCCTAGACCTAACGGGGCCTACTACTAACTGCCCTAACACTTATTTCAATAACAAATGACGCCAATGCAGTGATCAGTGAAAAATCTGAAAACTGCAATTGGTAACACAGTGACAGGGAGTGAAGGGGTTAACTGGGGAGGCGATCGGGGGGCGATCGGGGGGTGGCAAGTGTACCTGTGTGTACTGGTGTTAGTGTAGTGTTGTGCAACTCAAGGTTAGATGTTCTCTCTTCTCTCACTGGAATCGAAAAGACCCCACGAAGAGAGATGACATCACTTCCTCTTGTCTGTATTTACACTTACACAGAAAGGGGAATGTTTCCATTCATTAGGACCTATTAGCAGGTCCAGACCATAAATCATTGGTCTGGCCCTAAAGAACTGATCGGTCCTCTAACAAATCCGACTGCCGCAGGTACGGGGGGGGGCGTGATAGCGCCCCCCGCCCACAGGGAGGGAGGGACGTACAGGTACACCCATTTGCCCATCCGTGCCATTCTGCCGATGTAAATCGTCGTGCGGCAGTCGGCAACTGATTAAAGAAGAACTTTTGGGAAAAAGTTAAATTCACAGCTGAAATATGCATAAATAAGGCCCCTTTCATATGGGACGGACTCCTAGCCAGGAGTCCTCTTGCTCAGTGGGGAATCTTTTCGCTGATCATTATTGAGCAGGCAGTGGACACAGACAAGGTCTACTCTTCTCTATGGGCAGTCCGATGTAAACAGACGGCCTGTCCATTTACAACCGGCTGCCATCTGATCCAATTCACTTGAGGGACGGGTAACGGATACCCATTTGTCTGTTTTTAGCGGATCGGATTGGATGTAAATGGACACATGTCCATTTACACCTGCCACTCCATAGAGGAGAATGGAGGGCCCGCCTAAAAAATGGACAGACGGACATCATTGAACCACTAGTGTAAAAGGGGCCTAAGTAATTGTCAAAAACATTAAAGTGATTGTAAATGATCACCTTGTAAAACAACCCATTCTATTTTAAAATAGAAATGAAAGGCAAAACATTTGTGTATACATATAAAAATACATGATAAATACCTCTTTTTCCCTTTTGAGTGATCACATTCCCTCTGTTCTCTCTGTTCTCAGCTGCATAAGAGCTGGGGGTAGGAGAAGCAACACTACACTGAGATTCTCAGCTGTGCAGTGGGGGCGGCATAGCAGGCCAAGTCTGATCATTGGAGGAGAGCACAGCTAGCGTCATGAGAGGGTTTACCCGTTGGTGGCGCTATTGGCCTCTTGGATCGCAGTACCAGTGTCCACCAGCGGGTGTCTTCCAACACCTGGGACCTGCAGTAAGAGGTCTCTCCTGCTGGTGGCACTGTTGCATCCTTGGGCCGTAGTACCGGTGTCCACCAGCGGGTGCACTCCAGCAGTGTGGAGCAAACAGCACCCTCTGCGCTCAGGTGTGACTTGAAGTCAATTATAGTCAGTCCTATAAATACCCGGCAAGCCCTCATATGCTTGCCTTGGTTTCTTTCTTCCTTGCGTCCTGAACCTGTATCCTGAACCTGTATCCTGAACCTGTATCCTGAACCTGTATCCTGAACCTGTTATCCTGTAAACCTGTATCGGACCCTGAACCTGTTCCTGAGCCTGTATCCTATCCCATCCATTATCTCCCTTTCCCAACCTGCCCTTGTTCAGTTGCTGATCTCCTGTGTATGACCTTGGCTTGGCTAACGTTTATGTCTCTGGTATATCCCTTGTTCCTGCTGACCTGCTGTGTATGACCCTGGCCTGGCTGACATCTGTCATTTCGGTATTGTCCCTTGCTATATATATTGTTGTTTGTAGTGGGGTTGTTGTGTTGGTTTTGCACTATCTGTATTTTTCTAACCTATCACTTATTTTAATAAATATTATTTATTTCATTTACATGTGTTTGGGTTATCTCTGTGCAGTCCACACAGTCTGGTCACACCTGTTCATGACAGCTAGAGAGCTGACCATGTTGTGTTTTCCTGCCTAGTGTGGTCAGTTATTAATAGGAATGCAGAAGGACTGGCAGGAACACCAGGGATTTCACACAAAGGAAGCAATACAGATAGGACAGGATACTTTTTACTACAAGTACATGGTACAGCAGGCACATATCAGAAATATGAAATGTTGGGGTAAACAAATACTTTAATTACTCTATATTAGCTGCTACTTTTACAGAACAGTTTAGCTAAGTTCCTGGGTGGCTTTGCAGTTACCTTTAAGTAACATTAAAATCAGGCCTACCATATGCCTACTTAGAGCTATCCAAATTACAACTATCTATTTAATTTAAGTACTTGAGGATCCAGTTTCACCTGGATCACAATCAATCAGGGCTTTTTTTCGGGTGGAAAGTGCTGAAACTCTGTTCCAGAACCTCGACCAATGAACACTGGGAGTGGAACTATTTTTCAGCTGGATCATGTCACTGTGAGGACTGCATCCGCTGGCCACAGAGTAAGCAGACTGGCGGTCGCATTTTCTGATGTTACCTCTATAGATTTGGCCCACGGTGGCTGCAGCAGCCCTGAAAGTCCGTGGCGGAGTGATATTCAGCTGCCCCCTGCCTCTCCGCTTTCATAGGACAGCCTTCCCTCTGTTTTACCCACCCTCTTGAAATTCTATAGAGGTGAGTGGAAATGCAAATTCTTTACCACTTGTGTGTAAGACAACTTTGTGATCAGTGAGGTACACCTGCTGTTTAGCAGTAGCCCAGCATTTGTAAAAGGCATGAGGTTTTGTTTGTGCTGCCTGATACAAGGGACATGCAGGAATATGTCAGGGCTCATTCACAGGTGCTTTGATCTCTATAGAAAGATCATTGTTCAGACTGCTCTTTAGAGAGCATTTGATAAGCAGTGAGGAGGCACTGGATTGCCTACTCACCACCTGCTTGAACCCCGCATTAGCGCATCACAACCAAATGCATTGCATGCAGTTGCAGGGCGCTCGCTTTCACTTTAGTGGGCCACATTCACTGGGAGCTACGCCTGCAGAAAGTGACGAGGGGTGTAATCGTGGCTGTGTACACCCCGGCCACTGCCGGTACAGTTAATGGTGGTAGCGGTTGAGGGGTGGTAAAAGCAAAGCTCAACCATGGGGGTTTTACTGCCTCTCAACCGCTAGTGTGAACAAGCCCTAAACACCTGAATGGAGCTTGGAGTGGGTGGTGGCAGGAAAACCCGTATCTTACATTTGTTTGCCTCTTTATGTTTGAATTAACAAGAGGTTCAAGAAGGAGTGAATAATTTTACAGGTAAAGCTGAATTCTAGGTATGACAATTTTTTATATAGTTACTTTGGTCCTCCACCATACCTGTGGGAACTTTCTAGAAGCTGAAAATTACTGTAGTAGGCAACACTACTATACTGCAACAGTAATTGCTACTAGCTTCCGGGTCCTATGCTAAGCAGCTGACATTCTGCTAACTGAACACAGGATGTTGCTCTGATTGGAGGAAAAGGAGAGCATGGTGTCGCTGCCCCACTTCTCCACCTCATTCAATCATAGAATCCTTTGTATTAATTGAGAAAATGCAAAGTATGACACCCATGCCAAACAAGTGACCTCCTGTGTTGAGAATGCAGCAGGGCAGCCGTCCAGCGCTGAAGTGGCAGTGTAGTAGCAGTGACTACTACAGTGATTTCCAGCATTTAAAAAAATGCCATACTTGACATTCAGCTTTATAATGTAAATTAAATTTGATAGATCTATACAGAGGCAGTGTTGGCCACATTTGCCAACACTTCTTCTGTAGCTCCATCTGATAGCTGCAGCGGCCCTGACAGTCCCCAGCAGAGTTATAATCAGCTGCCTTTCACTTCTATCCCTGCCATCATAGGACAGCCTTCCCTTTGTTTTGGTTTCAGTAGAAGCCTTCAGTAGAGCTCCACTGCCTGTGTCCACTCCTGGTGTCCTGACTGAGTGCACTGTTTTCAGTTTTCGGTTATTTAATGATTAATTATTCATGTTGCAGTAGAGAATAGAGAAATAAAGCTTTTGTTGCTGCTGGGGTATCTATTGTTGCTGCTGAGGGTCTACTTTTGCTGGGGACAGTGGGGGTTATTTGTGCTCCTGCAATAACACACTCTAAAGCAGGGGTGTCCAACCTGTGGCACGAGGGCCGCATGCAGCCCAAAACGGCTGTGAATGTGGCCCAACACAAAATCAGAAACTTACTTAAAAATGTTGCTTTTTTTGTATTTTTTTGTAAAAATACTTTTACACTTTGCGAACAAATGCAGCCGAAGAAAAGAGTGACAGCGTCTCTTAACTAGATTTTTAAAGGTTTTATCTTCCTAAAGAAAAATATCCCCCTCTTCACAATCACGCCTTATGCATCAGTTTTCAGCAGCATCTATATTTGTTATTCACTGAAGGGATGAGCAACTTCTTGATCCAGGTTACAATCCATGCCTCACCATCAAGAAAGACTGCATGGTGAGCTCTCTGTTAATTGCTCTGCTTGCTCGTCTCTGGTCTAATTAATTAGCTCTCACCTGAAGAGTACTAGACTGAGAGACCATGGGATTATGGGATATGTAGATTCTTCACAGCAAGTATCAGTTCTTAGACTACACACCAGTGTTGCCAACCATCTGTAAATTTACGGACAGTTTGTGAAAAAAAGGGACCTTTCTCCTGTCCGTAAATGTCTGTAAACAGGAGAAAAGTGCCCATAAAAAATCCCCTTGTCACTGGCTCTGAACCAAGCATTCAGATTCAGAATACTTTAATAATCCCAAAGGGAAACAGTTCTGGAGCCAAATGATTAGGTGTGACTTATATTCAAACACTGTGCCACACGAATTGAGCCCAAACAGTTTACTAAATGGTTGGCTTCTGAACTGTGCAGTTCAGAGCCAACAGCAAGGATTTTTTTAAAGCATTTCCTGCCAGCCACCACTGGTGCAGTGAAGGAATGTGTAAGGGGGCACTCTGGAGAAGGATCTTCTAAAAGGGCACTCTGGAGGAGGATTATGCAAGGAGGAACCCTGGAGGAGGATTTTTTTTAACAGGGCACTCTGGAGGAGGATCATCTTAAGGGCACACAGGAAGATTTAAGGGGGCACTCTGGAGAATCATCTAAGATGGCACACTGGAGGATGTAAGGGGGCACTCTGAGGGCTTTGATGTAAGATGGGACTCTCAGGGAACTGATTTATAGGGGCAATGCTAGGGACTTTGATATAAGGGAGGACTCTGATGTGAAAATGGCGCTCATCCTGACTTCTACACTCTATATGTGGGTTACTCCGGACCCCTGCACTCTATATATTATGCTGTACATAGACCTGACCAAGTGTTCATTGTCTCAACAGTTGCTGATTTTAATGAAGTTTCTTTTTAAGGAAGGCTCAGTAAGACTATAATAAGACTAAAAAATCATTTTTGTGTGCATAAAAACATATGAAATTAATATGTTTATTAAAAAAAAAATTACTGTTCCTTTGTCCTGAGGCTGTCTGTGAGACTGTCAGTTGTGGCACAGTAACTAGTATTTTGTGGGTACAAGGACTGTGGTATATGTGCAGTATATACAGCAGACACAGATTATGTTCCACCCCCCTTTAAGACTCTCTCACTGGCCTTGCTCATTGTTTGTTGCAAAATTCTACCCACTCTGCAGAACGTATTTTTCTGTTCTTTCCCAGGGTGCCTCATGTCTTTCATAAGCCCAGGCGTGCTCACATTTTGTGATGCTATTTTGAATTGTAAAGCCAGGCAGATTAGTTGTTATATGAATATTATTAATGTTTACATATTGTTTGTACTAAGTTCACCTTTAGGAACATGTTATATGTAACACCCATATTTAGGGTGTAACATGTTACTGAGCACCCCAACCCTCACCCTCTGATCAATGCACTCATAGCCCTTTGATATTTCCTCCAGCTTTCAATCTGAAAAAGCTGGGGGACGTGTCTGCAGGAGCCTGAAATTGCACCAGTGATCCATTCATCCACAGATCACGAGTGCAATGCTTGGTGGGCTCCTGTTAAAAAATTATAAATGCACATTTTTTTCCTGAAGAAATATTAGCCTTTCAACATTGATTGTCTTAGTTTACAGTATAATAGGAGTTTCTGTCATATTCCAAAATGTCAGTAAAAAATTGCGCTCTGTAAGTAAATTTTTCATGTTTTGTCAGTAAAAAAAAGTCACCGGGGGTTGGCAAAACTGCTATACAGAGAGTTCATGCATTACCTGTGCAGTGCTATGCTGCATGCCTCATGTTTGAACACAAGCAGAAACGTCTGACACTGGAATGTGAAGATTTACTATACTCTTGCCTGTGCATACAGGTCAACAAATGATACCATGATACCACATCTACAGTACATAATCAATGCAACTTTTATGCAGATAAAAACCAAAAGGTGCAGATAGGAAAGTTTATAATGCCTTTAATTGTATTGCTTGTATAAACATGATGTATAGAATTCATTATTTCATCCTTTATTTGGAATTACTCATACCGAAGAATGGCAAGATCCACCCTACAGCCTAATCCTACTAAATTTGGGTTGGCATATCCTATCCCAGCTTATTTGTTTGCTTTAAAGTTTCTCAGCTTTCTTACATTTATGATTGTTTGCTCCCAACCCCTCTACTATTCTTTTTTCAGCCCTCCGGGAATCTTCTCTACTCTGCACAAAAATGTTCTCTGATGGAAATCTGCCATTTAGCATGACTTAGAGAAAATGATATTCCCTCACCACACCAATTATGGTGTGTTCCATTATGGTATAACCATAGATTTAAAGAACTATATGACCACCCTGACCTCACTCGGTGGCCAATCAAATTGTTATTCATATATATATCGGCAATTTGACAAAAAACATGAAATGTCACATTCACAATAAATTCTTCTCAAAGTACCTCCTACTGTACCATGCCATTGGAGCTCAGTTTAAAAGTGGAATAGTCTATATCCTCACTGGAACAGTTTTTGTATGGCTCTGGCCACACCAAACTCACCACTACCTTTTATAACTGCAAAAGGTCTGACCCATTTAAGACTTCCTACCAGAAATGGCTCTGATATATTCCAGATCTTACAGAGGACGGATAGGATGAAGTTACTGATGCTCGGTTTCATGATGTAATCAGTACAGTGGACAAGCTAACGCTATTTAAATTAATTTATAACCTTCACTACACCTCAACTAAGCTATTTTGTATGTGACTTGGGTCTCGTGCTTGTTGTTCCAGGTGTGGATGCTTTGCACATGTTCTGGTCCTGCTTAACCATCTTCTAGAATAATTTATTTACTATACTGGAAACCCACTTGAGCCTTCAGGCCCTGAAAATCCAGGAAGTTTGTCTCTTGGGCATCCTCAATGACTTTATTCCACATATCTACAGTATAATTGCACAGTTCCATCTCTTTCTTTTTCAAGCTAGTAAGACTTCCTCTAAACTGGAAAACTGCTGTTCCCCTAACTTTACAATAAGTATATTGTCAGGTTGTGGGCGAGGCCACCACGCCCCCAAAACATGGGGGCACCCTTCGAATGGAGCAAGCTCATCAATGCCCAGAACCAGATGGGGACTGTGTTCATGTGAGAATCAGATAATAAGGTGATTTCCCGATTTAGAGATGAGCTATGTACAGTGTGCACTCATTAAATATATAGACTTCCCCTGTGTGGTGTCTTCGCCCGTTTCACTGCATACTTTAGTCCAGTGTATCTCTGCCACCTCGCTCCCAGTGACAGAATGGGGTCCCGCTGGGCAGATGTGTATGGATCTCATGAGTGTACTTGTTAACTCCTTCCTTCCCTTACCACGCGGCCAGGCTAAGGGTCTCCATATTACAGGTTGGATCCCAATTGTTTTAGGAAACTGACTGGCCGCAATGTACCTTGCACTAGTTCTTAGTTACTCACAGGAACTGCATGACTCCTCCTGTTCCCCTTGCTCTTGTAGTGCCATTGCTTCATACCCCACATGTGCTTTACTGACCCTAGTTCTTTCATATGCCTGGAACCTTTATGCCCCTCTTTTTAAATTACTTCAGACTAGGCTTATAATGGTCAATGCACCTTTACTTAACATTTTGCAGCAAAGTCCAACATAAATAATAGAGTGAAACATTTCCTATCTGACTCAACTAGGCTGCCCAGGCATACCTAAACAGGGTCAATGGAAGGAAGAGAGGAAAGATCCCTGGTGCCGCATATCCACAGAGTCCTATGATGGTATGGGGGAGAGACAACCTTAGCCTGGGCTCCCACCAGGCCACGCCCTAACACTGTTCACTCCGCCCCTCGGAGCTTAGTCATGGGGATCGCCTTTCAGTCATACCTAAACAAGCTGGTAGTCCATGACTAGCATTTCCCTAAAGCTTGGCACTTCTTTGGACTCCCGGTACTGTCCAACAGACTGCAAGGTGCAACAGTCCTCCTCTTGTTTCTGCAGCAATCACAGCATTCTGTTGGGAGGGACTCCCTGGAACCCATTCTTCTCACTATATTATTGGAGAGTCGATAGGCTAGGTCCAAAAAGCCTTAACAACATTAACTTTTTCCCCATCCGGGCCAGCCAACTGCCTAGCTAACATTCTGCAGGCAACCTGCCTACAAGGTGAATTCAGGACTTCCAAAATATAACATACCTTATACAGGTAGGGCCTGTCTTACCAGCATTTCTAAGAAATGGCAACCCTTGATGGATATATTTACGGTCCAATTGGCTGACTCTATACTAATATGATTGTCACTGCAGGTGTTAGTGGTGCTTCCATAGATATACCTCTGTTCTCCACTTTAGTGCACTGTTATTGTATATGCCCTCCTTTTTAACTCACAGAGAGAGCATGTGTGTGCTGTGTATGGTGTGCATGACAGTGCAACGTTATATTCAAAGTTCCAAATTTCGAGTTCTGAATTTAAAATTTCAAGTTCTGAATTCTGAGTTCTGATTTCCGAATTTGGATTTTTGAATTCCAAGTTCCAAATTTGGAATTCCAAGTTCTGAATTCCAAACTCTCTGAATGCTGAATTTTGAGTTCTGAATTTCCAAATCCATAATTTCAAGTTCCGAATTCCAAATTCCGAGGTCTAAGTTCCGAATTCCGAATTCTGGGTTCCAAATTCTGAATTCTAAATTCCAAGTACCGAATTCTGAATTCCAAGTACTGAATTCCAAGGTCTGAGTTCTGAATTCCAAATTCCAAGTTCTGAATTCCAGATTTTGAGCTACAAATTCCAAAATTCTGCGTTTTGAATTCTGAAATCCAAGTTCCAGTTTGCAAATTCCAAGTTCTGAATTCCGAGTTTCGAGTTCTAAGTTCAGATTTCTGAATTCTAAGTTCCAAATTCTGAGTGTTAAATTCTGAGTTTTGAATTCTGAATTCTTAGTTCCGAATTCCAAATCCTGAATTGTTTAAATTCGAGATTCAAATTCCAAATTTCAAGTCCCGTATTCCGAGTTTCAAAATTCAAATTCCGATTTCCAAAATCAGAATTCCAAATTCTGAGTTTCAATTTCTGAGACAGCGAAGATCTGCTAAAGTGTGTAGCCTTGCAATAACTATCTGCTGGCTAGACACTGCAGAACCTCTTCGCTATCTTGTTTGGAGACCACAGCCGCTGCATCCTTTATATATCCAGATTGCTCCGAACAATGTAGGCATAGGCTATGGTTACCCATGGGTATCTTGTTATCTCCCAATTTTAGGACATGTCGCTGGTGTGTCGAATAGGTGCTGGTTACATCCTCTCCATTAGTGGTTCCTTTAGTGGGATGACTTTGGTTCCAGTATCCTGAGGAAGACACGTGACCCTGTGTCGACACGCATAGGGGAGGGGCAAGGATGGTGAAGGCACCCGTTCTCTTAAAAGGAGTAGGTGGCCAGTTGGGAGATAGTAGATGTGCGGCTCTGCAGGACATTTTATACACTTTTTTGCCAGTCATAGTCTGGTGCGCTGGAAGCATCAGCAATATGTGGGTACCCTGTATGTATTTTAATTAATAATTTTACGTTTTAAAACGATTCAAGCATTATTAGAGTTTTTTAATATCCTTATGCACCTTATTACAGTCTCCTGAGGGGGAGATTGTTGGAGGAGCGCAGGAGCCAGCTGATCTTGATTTATCTCATTGAGCCCTGGAGTGGCTCACATGTGCTTTTTGACCCAACTTAGTTGAGGGGTCACACTCCCTGAGGTGAGCCTATACCTACTGGGGAGAGCACGTGTGAAGTGATACAGCGGTGGTTAAAACATTTAATTTGGATCGCAAAGTATATCGTCTATTGTGATCCATCTATTCATCAAGTCACATGTGGAAGACTTGCACTGCACTTTAAATGAACTTTTTCAGCACTTAATAATTGCATGATTATTTTTGTTGAGCTGCTATTTGTTTTGAGTGAAATATTTTTTGTTATAAGAGCATGTATTGAGTATATTTTATTAGAATTGGTTGACACAGTGTGGCACCTGTATTGATTTTAGTTTATTTTGCACATGAGTATGGGAAAGTGATCAGTGCTATCTTCTGTCTTTTGTATTTAACATTAGTGAACACGCATGGTAGCTTGCAAGGCTTCACTTTGCAATTCTTTAGTATGATTGATTAGACCTTTGTTACAATATGGACTGGATGGTTAGCATCCTGGCATATTTCCATGGATGCAACAGGCAGTGGGTAAGTTAAATATTTTTATTTTGTTCAGTGACTATCCCATATATGTTTATACACTTTTTTTTAGAGAACTGTATTTGGTTGGTGTTAGCCTCTCCTAGCCCCCCCTCTGGTCTGTTTCATTTATACTGGGCATGATCTTTGCCTTTTGGTTTCATTCTCTGCCTCCCCATAGCCAAAATGGACACGACAAACTCACTAGGTATGTAATTTATATTGTCTGTTTTTTTGTTTTGTTTTTGTATGTGGGTGCTGTCTCCCTTGTTCTATGGGATAGGGGGATGCGAGACCATATATATTATGTATTTATATATTATGTTTATTTAATTGTCGATATTAGGCACTTTGTCAGATTAGGGAGGTTTTGAAGCCCTGAGTAAGTGTCTGTGACCGCGAAACACGTTGGAAACGCTTCTATATGTCTGTCAATGGTTTTATCTGATGTATGGTGAGAATTGTTTTTACATTTTTAATGTTTTGTAATAAAGATATGAATTTTTTATATCATGTACGTCATTTGTTGGTATAGATATACTAAGAGATCACCCTTGAGCACCCATTAGCCTTTATTTTTCTATTTTTGATCGCATTTCACTGGGTTGATGACCTCTGCGTAAGCTGGATTAGCTATTATCAACTCTGTACAGTACCTCTCCCACATATCATTTAATCCTTTGTACTGGATTAAGCATCAAAAGCCACTAGGTATCGTCTAGAAAAATATGAATATTAAAACTGATACATGTAGCAATACATGGAAGAGATTATGTGATGGGGGGCGCTAAAACTATATAGACTGTGGGCTAGATAGCATCTAGATAATTATGCTCAAACAAACTGAATGTGAACACTATAGTGTACCATACAAAAAAATTATAAAATAATAATATTTACATCAAACTTGCATATTAGAAGAGAATGACAACCATCCAATCTCTGCATATACAGCAAAATAATATCTTTGTGAAAAATAGTATGAAAATTCTGATGAAAGAATGTGAATAAAAAATGCTAAAATAAAGTCCACATACAATTGAAAATAGTGCAAATCAACATGCATTTATCGTCCGCTGTAACAAAATGCACAAAATGAATAAAACGAATGAAAGTGAATCCTCCTCTGTGTGAGTAGACGACCTTCACCAGCTGAATAACACACCCTAAGTGCTCTGTAAGTGGATGTCCGCTTACCAGAAGATGTTGACCTTTTTAATTAAAAAGAGATCAATGGAAGCCTTTAGCAAGAAATGGCTTGCTACCATGGTGTGGATAAGCCTTGTGGGTAACCTCTTCCTCTCCCCCAGTAGAACGTCAGGCAATATATAGAAGGATACAAGAGGGTGCAAAATAGTGTAATCCCATTTATTAAAAAATTGATTAAAAGCAGAAAGCCGAATGGCTGCTTACATTAGAAAGTGCCCTCGCCCGGCACTGAGGCTATACCGCTCGTCTTAGTGTGGAAGCTCCGCTCTGTGTGTGGTAGCTGGCGTGCGCTTCACCATCTGCTGCCGACAACCACAGGGACCGGAGGGGGATGAAGATTGAGTAACCAGGCACGCCTCGACGTACGTTTCGATTCCCGTCCTCAGGAGGCAATACATATACAGTTGTTTAAAAATATCTTGTTGAGAGACTTGTCTTGCTAATCCAATTGTAAATGAAGGCTAGTTTTGAGGACCATCATCCTGTTTTGATCTGCAAATGTCATGGATGTGCATCACAATTTATAAATACAAACAAAAGGCATAGGGGAATATTGTATTAAGTGGTCACTAATTATAAAGCACATTCATGGCCCCTATGTTTGGCAAAGAAAGACTTTTTTTAGTAATGCTAATCTGAATTTTGCTTACTTCAATGGGAACTTCAGCTCGGAGAAGTATATATTTGTGTTTATAATATGATCAATATTAAAGTAATTTGACTTGTTTTAATTGTAACCTCCACTGTCTGGAGATGCTGAATTATTTTTTTTTAATCTTTATTTATATTTTATAAAAAAAACAAACAAAAAGTATATTAAACATACAACACGAAAAAACAAAGAATCAGCATTGTCTACTCCTGTAAAACTAACCCCTTAAACTAAGGCATCCCCCCCCTCTCCTATCTTACCCACTTAGAAAAAGAATGCTTTTACCCTTTATATTATTTCGCTTGTAATCTCCTCGACATATCTCCATGACTTTTTAAACAACCTCCACCCTTCCCATTTATGTTTACACTCTGACCCGTCTTCTAGGTCTACTTCCACCCCATCAGCACTCTCTATATTACAAATTTCATTGACACAAAATATCCAGTCATGTATTTTGGGGCTTTCTATTTCCTGCCATCTCTTTGGTATCTGGCTTTTAGCTACGTTCAGTAGAATAGGGACAATAGATGATCGGTATTGTAAACCGGACTCCGCTGTCCGGTGAAACAGGCACGTTCATGGATCTTCCAATATGTCTTTGTTAGTTACTACCTTTATTAGCTGTAAGATTTTCTTCCAGAATACTTTGATAATAGGACATTCCCACCAAATATGGGCCATTGATCCTATAGCTTTACATCCTCTCCAACGTTCCGCGGTTTTCTCCGCTTGGTATTTACTTGTTTTGTCTGGTGTCGCATACCACCTTGCCAAGCACTTGAAGTTTGTTTCGATCATCTTAGTATCTACTGCGGTGCTGTGCGTCATTTAAAAAAAATTTTCTATACTATGTTTACTACATTGTGTGCCCAATTCCATTTCCCATTTCTTAATGTAGGGCGGCACAGTCAGATCCTCTATGGCCGCTAAAATTTTGTAAAGTCAAGAAATATTATTCTTTGATGTTTTTCTCGTACAGAGCTGCTCTAGTGGCCTGTATTCTTCCTCGCCTCTAATAGGCTTCGGGAGTTTCACCACAAAATGCAACAACTGACTGTACCGCCATGCATCGATCACCATAAAATCTGTGTCTAAACTTAGCGTGTGATAAGTGCATATTTTTCCTTTTTTAATAATGTCTTTTAGTTGTACATTTCCATTTTTAATCCAATTACCTCCCACCTCCCTCATCCCCGGTTCAAAAAATATATTGTCCTTCAAGTATATCAGTGGTGAATTGCAGTCCCATTTATTTTGTGAGTGAATCTGGTCCTATAGTTTAAGTGTAGTGCATGTTTTAGTGCCAAGAAATCTATATTTTGGAGGGTTCCAAATTATATGTCTTAAATGTGTGCTACTCATGTTGTGTTCAATATTGATCCATCTCTTGTCCGAGTCATCCCTTGACCATTCCGTCACCCTTGAAAGTGCCACCGCAGTGTAATATTTTTTAAAATCGGGTAAAGCTAATCCTCCCTGTTTTTCCCCCTGCTCAGTACCTTGTATGCTATACATGGTTTTTTGCACCAGACAAACCTCGCAATTATTCCTCTTAAAGTTCTCAGAAAAACCTGTGGGAGAGTGATTGGAAGCATCTGGAACTTATAAAAGATTTTCGGGGCCAGGACCATTTTAACTATATTAATGCGCCCAATCCAAGAGATAGGGCGCGTTGATATTTTTTTAGTATCTTTCTTGATCTTGTCGAGCAGAGGTATATAGTTTTTAAAGTATATTTTCCTCATTGAGCTGGATAGTTTAACTCCAAGGTATTTTATATCCTTTTTCCATGGGAAACCAAATTCCCTGGAGAGTTTACCTTCTTCTTGTTTGTCAATATTGATATTTAAGATTTCAGACTTGCTGAGGTTTTCCTTAAAATTAGAGATATCACCGTATTTTTTCAGAATCCTCAGCATGTTTTGAATCCAAATACTTGGGTTGGTGACATAAAAGAGCACATCGTCGGCAAATGCTGCGAGTTTATGCTCTTCATTCCCTACCTTGAACCCGCTGCAGTCTGGGTTATTTCGTATAGTGGCTGGTAGGGGTTCCAGGGTTAGTACAACCAGAAGGGGTGACAAAGGACACCCTTGTCTAGTACCATTCTCCATTTCGAATGGTTTCGACAAAACCCCATCATGGATGTGCATCACAATTTATAAATACAAACAAAAGGCATAGGGGAATATTGTATTAAGTGGTCACTAATTATAAAGCACATTCATGGCCCCCATGTTTGGCAAAGCAAGACTTATTTTAGTAATGCTAATCTGAATTTTGCTTACTTCAATGGGAAGTTCAGCTCGGAGAAATATCTATTGTGTTTATAATATGATCAATAGTAAAGTAATTTGACTTGTTTTAATTGTAACCTCCACTGTCTGGAGATTCTGAATTAAATTTGATATTGAATCACCTTTAATTGGTAAAGTGGTGTTGCAGCCTATCCTCCAAAAATAAAAAAATGACATACTGTAGCTGTTGACTTTTAATATTAGGACACTTACCTGTCCTGGAATCCAGCGATGTTGGCACTGCAGCCGATATTTCCATTGGCTGTCAGGTGCTGCCGCGGCCATTGCCGGTAAGGGAACCTGGCCGCGAAGCCGGCCCCTACTGCACATGCGCGAAGCATGCTGCGCTCTCTTGCAGCAGGGGAAGGAGAAGGGAGGAGGAGGGGCCGAATCTCTGACATATCTCGTTGCGAAGAGGTCCGACGGAAGTACAGGGTACCTGTCAAAAACAGGAACCTGCCCCCCCCCCCTCAAAAGGTGCCAAATGTGGCACTGGAGGGGGGAGGAGACAGATAAGCAGAAGTTCAACTTTTGGGTGGAACTCTGCTTTAAGAGGCACCAATTGGACTTGCTTGTGCTCACCCTCCAGTGCTCACTGTTGCATACACTTGCCACACACCCAACTATTTCAGACGATGCTTTTTACTTACTCACTTCCTCATTTTCATTCACTGTGTGAAATGATAGTGATTACCCGGCAAATATGAGCAAGTCAAATATGTATTACACCTGCTTTTAATAAATATGACCTATGGGGGGCTTTACAAAAACTGGAGAGTGCAAAATTTGGTGCAGCTGCATATGATAGCCAATTAGCTTCCATCTTCAGCTTGTTCAATTAAGCTTTGACAATAAAACCTGGAAGCTGATTGGTTTCTATGCAGAACTGTGCCAGATTTTGCTTGCTCCAGTTTTAGTAAATCTCCCCCATAGGGACAAATATATAAAGCAGCATTTACCATAGGAGAGATGCACCTTCAAACAAAAATTTGCTTGCGCATTGGCCATATCAATCAACATTCACGAATATCATTTCTTTATTGTAAAATGGTACTTACTTTATAATTTACCCTATTGGGAAATTCATTAAACATTCACGAATAGCCGTTACTTAGCAAATATGTCGTTCTGAAGTATGGCATCTGTGTTTTAAATAATGTTTCAAAGGTCTGAAAGTGCAACGACCATGGAGAAGTGTCCTTTTTACTGTAAAAATAATTATGAATTCATTATACTATTTATATTCAGATAACAATTGGTTTCATGTAAAATTTTATATGAATTCTACAAAGCATATAGTGAAATGAATGAGGTAAAAGAGGGTGTAAAAAGATTGCAAATATACTAAACTGAGAATGGATTAACTGAGTTTGATACAAAGAGTAAGTGTTTTATTATATTTGTAGGTTGAAAATTATTAGATACATATTTTTAGAGAGGAATTTGCATACATTTATTGGATTCAGTTAAAAAGGTAAAAGACCATTTAGAAAAACAGACAGTGAGAATGCCTGCTAAATAAAAAAAAAAGCTTTCTACATCTTATTCTATGTAAAAAAAAAAAGACATTCTCTGGAGTAAACACCACATTTATGGTTTTGTAAATATTGATGAAAGTGCATGAAATAGCAGTGAATCCAGTGCAGTAAATATATTGGATTCTATAGACTAGTCAAATAATAACAACATGAGAAAAACAACATGGTGGCATGTTTAGAATGTTTAGCAACAGAATGCCTTTACTTGTTTTTTTTTTTTTTTTTGGAAACATCTTGTTTTGGCTTCATTGAGAAATTGTTGCAGGAAAATGTAAACCGTTACTAGGATACTGTTATGTGCTTCAGTGAAATAAAATTCAAAGCAAAGAAAATGCATCTGTCACAGTTGTATTGAAAATATCACAATCAGAAACCTTTATTCCATACTTTTGGGTGGTAAGACAGACCTTGAAATATAGGACAGCTCTCACGTGCATCATATATATATATATATATATAAAGAATACGGCTTAGAGCTAGATGTGTAGCATAAGTTGAAGGCCGACATGACCAGGTTTGCAGAATAGAGGTTAATGAAGGAAATGGGTTTTTTTTGTTACAGAGCCTTATCTGATTGGAGAGAGCAAGGATGGGGCAGGGTGGAACCATAGTGGGGTGATGATGGGGAGGTGACTTGGACTCATGGTCACTTGGAGCTGTAACAGTGACAGGTGAGCTTCTCCCCCCACTCCCTATTTTTCCTTTACCAAAGTTGCTGTCTTTTTCATTTCTCATACTTACCTTCTCTCTTTCCTACATAATATAAAGTTTTGGATTGATAGTGGAAGATAGTTGGCGATGCACTGCATTTTCAGTAAGTTTGTTGTTTTATAAGCAGGATTTGTTGTAGTAGCTGGCAGGAGTCTCAGGGTCATCGAAGTCAGAGGATGGTTTAAAAATTTGTGGAATATTGGATTGGGCCCATCTCCGGTAATGGTGTACCTTCACTATTTAAGATAAAGCAGTAATGTATTAATGGTTATTTGGCTGTATCCAGGGTATCTTGATAGTAAAATTGTCCTTGAGTCGGTGTAGTAGCGGCTGGAGGCCTTCAAGTAGAATTGTGCAGCAGATACAGCCGGTCAGACAAATATAGGTGTCTTCAAAGACCCTAGATCTATAAGGAGATCAGTTATTTATATTCTTATAATTTTTGATAATGCATCATGTATTTTTTTGTAATAAAAGTTGTATTATTGTTGTTTAATAAATGATTGCTATGCCTTTCAACTCCAAAAAATGACTCTACTTGTCTGATTATTGGGAAGGTCGGAAATTTATTTGGGTGGGGGCATATTCTAGGTCATGAGAGCCATAATATACAGTATAGCAATACATAAGTCATGTTACAGGTAGCAGGAGACCTTGTCTGCTTTGTCTCTCCCCCTCTCCGGTTGCTTTGTGGTCTGCCACTTCTACTCTTCCCAACTCCCTAAGGGTCCCATCATGCTGTGTAGCAAGTGATTACTGTGATAGCCAATTACAGCAATCAGAAATGTAAACAGTGCCTGGAGGAAGGAGGATTGAATTAAAGGATTAAATGAAGGCAGGTAGGCAACAGCATATTCAATGGGAGGTTTTATTTAAGTTCATTGTCATTGTTATTTTAAACTCTTTCACCCATCCCTGTTGAGTGGGCTGCATATCTTATCTCCACTCTGTCTCTGACCTGTATATTAACTCCTTCACCTCCATCCTGCCACTTTATGAGACCTGTACATTAACCTCATCACCAACTAGGGATGGATGCACCGATACCAATTTTCTTTACGAGTACGATACTTTTTTTTTAGTGCTCGTCAATACCGATTACCGATACCGATACCTACTGCAACTGTTTTGTTTTCACTTCAGCTGTCAGCAATGGTACAAAGCATTGAAAAGTTATTTACAAATTAAGTAAATTGATTTTTTTTTATTTTGAGCTTTTTCAATCTGAAATGTGTAAATATATGTTAATATATATATGTGTAAAAATATCAACTAACAAAGCAAACAAAAAAAAGTTTTAATTGTTTATCGTTTATAAAATAGACATGAACAAAATAAAAAGCATGAAAATAATAATTAAATGGAGGAGAATAGGGAGTTAATTAAGGTTGATTAGAGTAAATTAAGGTTTAATAAGGGGTTAAATAATAAGGCATCAAATTCGCATGACAGGCAAGTATGATCGGCTCTCAATGAAGCCGCTTAACGCATGTCCGGGGTGGCCGCTATCCGGATTGAAAAAGGGTCCAGTGCATCTTTAGGTCTGGTTCAGGTGCAAATTCAGGCTGAAATTCGGACCTGAATCTCACCTGAACCGGTGTACAGGAACACATTGAACCCCAAGCACAAACCCAGGGAAGAGGATATCATGGAATAGAAATATGCTAAAAATTGGCAGATTAAGCAGATCACATGTATGAATAAGTTGATGTGAAATTTTTGATGCTAAACATTTATACATGTTTCATCTTTAGAATTACTAGTGTTTCATATGCACACATACAGTATGTTTAATAAAAGCCAACCAATTGTGTATTTTCACAGTAGACTAGTGGACTGGGGTTTTTAATGAGGTGAAAGGCAAAAATAATAATGATAATAATAATAAAAAAATGTGGACAACCAAAAAAATAAAAATAAAAATAAAAAAAATATTTTGATATAAATTACCATTTGAAAAAAAAAAGTATATAAAAATATTTTAAAAATGTTCCAAAATAACATAAAAAAATACATATTTTCCTCACACATAAATTTAACCACCTCTCGCCCGCCATATTGTCAATTTATGGGTGGCCGGCGGCTCTCTCATTCTGGGACAATGTCATATGACGTCGTACCACTCTCGCCGTGCTTGAGCACCTGTGGGGGCGCACAACGATCAGTGGTGCCCTCAGTCCCTGGGACATCACCGATCTCGGTAAAGACCCAATGACATGGCTCTTTACCCATGTGATCAGCTGTGTCCAATCACAGCTGATTACATGTAAACAAGGAAATGCCAGTTAATGGCATTCCTCTCCTCACACTGACACCGTATGAGGAGAGGAGAGACGATCAGTGGCATTTCCTCACAGGGGAGATCTGCACAGATAATCAAGCCCTGATTATCAGTGCAGCCCGAACTAGTGCGCAGCAGTAATGCCAGTCAGTGCCCAACAGTGATGCCAATCAGTGCTCAGCAGTGATGCCAGCCAGTTTTGCCTTTCAGTGCCTTCTCATCAGTGCCCATTAGTGCCGCCAATCAGTGCCATCTATCAATGCTGCTTATCAGTGCAAATATTAGTGCCCATCAGTGCCACCTATCAGTGCTCATCAGTGTGGCCTATCAGTGCTCATCAGTGCTGCTATCAGTGCCCATCAGTGCTTCATATTAGTGCCTACTCATCAGTGCCCTTCAGTGCCATATCATCAGTGCCCATCATTGCAGCCTCATCAGCGCACATCAGTAAAGGAGAAAAATTACTTATTTACAAAATGTTATAACAGAAACTAAGAAAAATCCTTTTTTTTTTTAGCAAAAAATAAAAAAACATTGTCATTGAAGGTGTGATAGCACTGAAAGCTGAAAATTGGCCTGGGCAGGAAGTGGTAAAAGTGACCAGTATTAGTTAAAAAATGATATTAACATAATAACATACCTAAGTGTCATTGGAAGAAGTTCCTCAGGTGACACAATTTTCCTCATCTGGGTATCCTGGTGCATCATTAAGGGTATTTCCAGGAGTTCGTCAAAGGTGCCCATAGACATCCTTGTGAAGTTGTGGAATTTTTTAGAATTATTCCGCAGCTCCACAAAGATGTTGGTGAAGTATCCCGATGTTAACCGCCAAGACATCAAGGGATGAGCCCAGTACTGATGACGGCTGTTTTTCTTATCAAATTCTCTTCATGTCTCTCCACAGCAGATAAAGAAGCAGAATTGCTTTATCAATTTTGTTCAGACAGGATCCATGAACACACAGATAGTTAGCCCTCTGTAACACTCTGCTTTCTCTCTGTCTCTCTATCCTCAGTAAAACGGCACCCAAACTATAAATATATATTCTTTTTCCAATTCATTGTAGGCATTTGGGAGTGAAAAATTAGCAGAGGGGAGTGTTATGTGAAAAAATGCTTGTACGCGCTAATGCGTCTGAACGCATATAAAAGTGTGTGGAAAACGTGGCTAAAAGCCTGTTTTTGCTGCTAAGTCTTCTTTCCAGGCCTTGGGGCGCTAAGACAAGCTTTTTAAAATGTCCAGTGTGCATGAGGGCTTAAGAGGGACCTGTTGATATTCTTGAAAGGCAGCAAAAAAGCTTTAGGATGTGACCTCTGTAACTATAGGTACTTTGGAGAAACAAGTCCTAAATTTCTCAAATTACATTTACACTGAAGTCATTCAAGTCATTCTTTCAGCAACTCACTCTGCTCTCCCTTTCCTAAAGTACCTGTTCTGTGAAAGCATTGCAGATTTGAAGGCCAAATGCTTTCATGTTATAGCTAAGAGCTAATTTATGTAAATTTCTCTTGCCCGACCAAAGGATAACCTCTTCTGCAGAGGTTTTTTCTCCCAACAATGCTAGTTAAAAGAGATCGGTCTTTTAAAACATTAATCAGTAAATTGCAGGGGAAATATGCTCTGGCTCCTGTAGACTATTCCTTCAGCCACAGGTCAGTACCTTGTCAGTACTTGTAGTTTTTTCACTCAGAGATTCCTGAGAATGAATGATGCTTCTGTGTTGGTGGAGCCACCTCAAATTAATATAATGACAGGAGTCGGCAGGCAGGCAAGATCAATACCAATCCTTATCCTTGATAAGGGTAAGGATATTGAATGAGAATCCCAGTGCCAAAACAGTATGTTTTTTTCTAAATATACAGTGGGAACGGAAAGTATTCAGACCCCCTTAAATTTTTTGCACTCTTTGTTATATTGCAGCCATTTGCTAAAATCATTTAAGTTCATTTTTTTTCCTCATTAATGTACACACAGCACCCCATATTGACAAAAAAACACAGAATTGTTGACATTTTTGCAGATTTATTAAATGAGAAAAACTGAAATATCACATGGTCCTAAGTATTTAGACCCTTTGCTCAGTATTTAGTAGAATTACTCTTTTGATCTAATACAGCCATGAGTCTTTTTGGGAAAGATGCAACAAGTTTTTCACACCTGAATTTGGGGATCCTCTGCCATTCCTCCTTGCAGATCCTCTCCAGTTCTGTCAGGTTGGATGGTAAACGTTGGTGGACAGCCATTTTTAGGTCTCTCCAGAGATGCTCAATTGGGTTTAAGTCAGGGCTCTGGCTGGGCCATTCAAGAACAGTCACAGGGTTGTGGTGAAGCCACTCTTTCATTATTTTAGCTGTGTGCTTAGGGTCATTGTCTTGTTGGAAGGTAAACCTTCGGCCCAGTCTGAGTCCTGAGCACTCCGGAGAAGGTTTTCATCCAGGATATCCCTGGACTTGGCCGCATTCATCTTTCCCTCAATTGCAACCAGTTGTCCTGTCCCTGCAGCTGAAAAACACCCCCACAGCATGATGCTACCACCACCATGCTTCACTGTTGGGACTGTATTGGACAGGTGATGAGCAGGGCCTGGTTTTCTCCACACATACCACTTAGAATTAAGGCCAAAAAGTTCTATCTTGGTCTCATCAGACCAGAGAATCTTATTTCTCACCATCTTGGAGTCGTTCAGGTGTTTTTTAGCAAACGCGAAATGTGCAGAGCGTAGAGAAGTGTGATCAGTGTAGGTAAATCTCAAATCGTTGACTTAGAGGTATATATTCGATTGGTTCCTGCTTGAGAGGATGCGCCTGTAACCTTACATAGGAAAAGTGGTTAAGATGTATATGAATAGGAAATATTCTATAATCCTTTGTATTAGGGGTTAGGGGTATGTGCGTGAGGTGAGCTCTGTTGAAAGTATGGGCTTACACTGAACATTTCCGTGCCTGTCCCCGGTCACCCCTAAAGGGATCTGACTGTGTCCGGGGGGGGGGGGGGGGCGTGCATCTGTGTAACAGTGGTGTAGAGAATGAAGTTTTGTCATCCTGTGTGTGTGTGCCCCTTTGCCTTGGTAGAAGGATCCCAGGTATTTATAAGGTTAAAGTTTAGGAGGCAGGGATTGTCCCTGGGATGCTTCTATCTGTACGAGCTGGTCTGTGAGAGCTTTACGGTTCTTGGTATGGAAAGTAGATAATAGTAAAAGTCATGTATCATAGTGAGTATGAGGGAGGTATTGAAGGTGGGGAGTGGTGTGGAGGAAAGGTGGGGAGGCGGAGGTCCAAGGTGCAGTTGTCAATGTTAGCTATGTATTGTTCTAAGAGATATAAGATTGTGTATTATTTAGAGTGGAAGTGTCCAAAGAGTCTCTAAAGTGAGACCAGCAAGCCCAGGTTTCCCTAAATTTTTTTGGAGTATTTCTGGATTGGTGTATGAGGTTTTCCATTTCTGCCGTTCTATCGATCCGCTGAATCCACTCAGTAATCATGGGTGGGGATGTACTTTTCCAGTGTACTGGGACACATTGATTGTCCGCATTATTAAGGTGAAGCGTGAGGGATTTTTTGTAGGCTGAATTTGGGATAGATGTGTAGTGCAGCAGGAATTGCGCGGGTGTAAAATCAGGGATATGTGTTGTAATTTGACCAATTAGGCGGTGGATGTCAATCCAAAATGGTTGTATAAGTGGGCACTCCCACCATATATGGAGCATTGTGCCCTGCGCAGTATGGCATCTCCAGCATATCGGGGGGAGACCAGGGTGGAATTTGTGAATTTTGTCTGGTGTTCTATACCATTTTGAGAATATCTTATATCTGCTTTCCTGTGTGGAGACGTTGATGGAACCTTTGTGTATATGATTGTACATGCACTCCCAATCCTCAGTGGTTAGGTCTAGGTGTAGGTCTGTTTCCCACTGTCTGACCAATTTGTCGTCTTTAATTTTATGTGTCGAGAAGAGAAGTGTGTAGATAGTCGAGATTAACCACTTGCCGACCGCCTACCGCATATATACTGCGGCAGAATGGCACGGGCAGGCAAAATCACGTACCCGTACGTGATCTGCCTCCCGCGGGCGGGGGGTCCGATCGGACCCCCCCCGGTGCCATCGGCGGTCGGCATCTGACTGGGAGCGTCGGGAGGCGAGGGGGAGACCATCCGATCGTGGCCCCCCCCCTCGCGATCGCTCCCAGCCAATGGGAATCCTCCTCTGCCTGTGTGTCGTTTCACACAGGCAGAGGATGTGATGTCATCTCTCCTCGGTCTGGCAGTTTCCGTTCCAGCGCCGAGGAGAGAAGACAAGTGAGTGCACAACACACACACACACACAGTAGAACATGCCAGGCATACTTTACACCCCCGATCCCCCCCCGATCGCCCCCCGATCCCCCCCCAATCACCCCCCCCCCCCCTGTCACAAACTGACATTAGCAGTATTTTTTTTTTTTTTTCTGATTACTGCATAGTGTCAGTTTGTGACAGTTAGTGTTAGGGCAGATAGTATTACCCCCCTTTAGGTCTAGGATACCCCCCTAACCCCCCCTAATAAAGTTTTAACCCCTTGATCACCCCCTGTCACCAGTGTCGCTAAGCGATCATTTTTCTGATCGCTGTATTAGTGTCGCTGGTGACGCTAGTTAGGAACGTAAATATTTAGGTTCGCCGTCAGCGTTTTATAGCGTCAGGGACCCCCATATACTACCTAATAAATGTTTTAACCCCTTGATTGCCCCCTAGTTAACCCTTTCACCACTGATCACTGTATAACTGTTACGGGTGACGCTGGTTAGTTCGTTTATTTTTTATAGTGTCAGGGCACCCGCCGTTTATTACCGAATAAAGGTTTAGCCCCCTGATCGCCCGGCGGTGATATGCGTCGCCCCAGGCAGCGTCAGATTAGCGCCAGTACCGCGAACACCCACGCACGCAGCATATGCCTCCCTTAGTGGTATAGTATCTGATCGGATCAATATCTGATCCGATCAAATCTATACTAGCGTCCCCAGCAGTTTAGGGTTCCCGAAAACGCAGTGTTAGCGGGATCAGCCCAGATACCTGCTAGCACCTGCGTTTTGCCCCTCCGCCCGGCCCAGCCCAGCCCACCCAAGTGCAGTATCGATCGATCACTGTCACTTACAAAACACTAAACGCATAACTGCAGCGTTCGCAGAGTCAGGCCTGATCCCTGCGATCGCTAACAGTTTTTTTGGTAGCGTTTTGGTGAACTGGCAAGCACCAGCCCCAGGCAGCGTCAGGTTAGCGCCAGTACCGCTAACACCCACGCACGCACCGTATACCTCCCTTAGTGGTATAGTATCTGATCGGATCAATATCTGATCCGATCAAATCTATACTAGCGTCCCCAGCAGTTTAGGGTTCCCAAAAACGCAGTGTTAGCGGGATCAGCCCAGATACCTGCTAGCACCTGCGTTTTGCCCCTCCGCCCGGCCCAGCCCAGCCCACCCAAGTGCAGTATCGATCGATCACTGTCACTTACAAAACACTAAACGCATAACTGCAGCGTTCGCAGAGTCAGGCCTGATCCCTGCGATCGCTAACAGTTTTTTTGGTAGCGTTTTGGTGAACTGGCAAGCACCAGCCCCAGGCAGCGTCAGATTAGCGCCAGTACCGCTAACACCCACGCACGCAGCATACGCCTCCCTTAGTGGTATAGTATCTGATCGGATCAATATCTGATCCGATTAGATCTATACTAGTGTCCCCAGCAGTTTAGGGTTCCCAAAAACGCAGTGTTAGTGGGATCAGCCCAGATACCTGCTAGCACCTGCGTTTTGCCCCTCCGCCCGGCCCGGCCCAGCCCACCCAAGTGCAGTATCGATCGATCACTGTCACTTACAAAACACTAAACGCATAACTGCAGCGTTCGCAGAGTCAGGCCGGATCCCTGTGATCGCTAACAGTTTTTTTTGTAGCGTTTTGGTGAACTGGCAAGCGCCAGCGGCCTAGTACACCCCGGTCGTAGTCAAACCAGCACTGCAGTAACACTTGGTGACGTGGCGAGTCCCATAAGTGCAGTTCAAGCTGGTGAGGTGGCAAGCACAAGTAGTGTCCCGCTGCCACCAAAAAGACAAACACAGGCCCGTCGTGCCCATAATGCCCTTCCTGCTGCATTCGCCAATCCTAATTGGGAACCCACCGCTTCTGCAGCGCCCGTACTTCCCCCATTCACATCCCCAACCAAATGCAGTCGGCTGCATGAGAGGCATTTTTATGTCCTCCCGAGTACCCCTACCCAACGAACCCCCCAAAAAAGATGTCGTGTCTGCAGAAAGCGCGGATATAGGCGTGACACCCGCTATTATTGTCCCTCCTGTCCTGATAATCCTGGTCTTTGCATTGGTGAATGTTTTGAACGCTACCATGCACTAGTTGAGTATTAGCGTAGGGTACAGCATTGCACAGACTAGGCACACTTTCACAGGGTCTCCCGAGATGCCATCGCATTTTGAGAGACCCGAACCTGGAACCGGTTACAGTTATAAAAGTTAGTTACAAAAAAAAGTGTAAAAAAAAAAAAAAACACAAACAAAAATATAAAATAAAAATAGTTGTCGTTTTATTGTTCTCTCTCTCTCTATTCTCTCTCTATTGTTCTGCTCTTTTTTACTGTATTCTATTCTGCAATGTTTTATTGTTGTTATGTTTTATCACGTTTGCTTTTCAGGTATGTAATTATTTATACTTTACCGTTTACTGTGCTTTATTGTTAACCATTTTTTTGTCTTCAGGTATGCCATTCACGACTTTGAGTGGTTATACCAGAATGATGCCTGCAGGTTTAGGTATCATCTTGGTATCATTCTTTTCAGCCAGCGGTCGGCTTTCATGTAAAAGCAATCCTAGTGGCTAATTAGCCTCTAGACTGCTTTTACAAGCAGTGGGAGGGAATGCCCCCCCCCCCCAACATCTTCCGTGTTTTTCTCTGGCTCTCCTGTCTCAACAGGGAACCTGAAAATGCAGCCGGTGATTCAGCCAGCTGACCATAGAGCTGATCAGAGACCAGAGTGGCTCCAAACATCTCTATGACCTAAGAAACCGGAAGCTACGAGCATTTTATGACGTAGATTTCGCCGGATGTAAACAGCGCCATTGGGAAATTGGGAAAGCATTTTATCACACCGATCTTGGTGTGATCAGATGCTTTGAGGGCAGAGGAGAAATCTAGGGTCTAATAGACCCCAATTTTTGCAAAAAAGAGTACCTGTCACTACCTATTGCTATCATAGGGGATATTTACATTCCCTGAGATAACAATAAAAATGATTTAAAAAA
Organism: Lithobates clamitans; assembly: GCA_037952925.1. Classification (NCBI taxonomy): domain Eukaryota; kingdom Metazoa; phylum Chordata; class Amphibia; order Anura; family Ranidae; genus Lithobates; species Lithobates clamitans. The sequence goes on from JBBGZY010001283.1 coordinate 1,779,187, forward strand.
AAAAAAATGAAAGGAACAGTTTAAAAATAAGATAAAAAAATAATAATAATAAAGAGAAAAAAAAAAAAAAAAAAAAAAGCACCCCTGTCCCCCCTGCTCTCGCGCTAAGGTGAACGCAAGCGTTGGTCTGGCGTCAAATGTAAACAGCAATTGCACCATGCATGTGAGGTATCGCCGCGAAGGTCAGATCGAGGGCAGTAAGTTTAGCAGTAGACCTCCTCTGTAAATCTAAAGTGGTAACCTGTAAAGGCTTTTAAAGGCTTTTAAAAATGTATTTAGTTTGTCGCCACTGCACGTTTGTGCGCAATTTTAAAGCATGTCATGTTTGGTATCCATGTACTCGGCCTAAGATCATCTTTTTTATTTCATCAAACATTTGGGCAATATAGTGTGTTTTAGTGCATTAAAATGTAAAAAAGTGTGTTTTTTCCCCAAAAAATGCGTTTGAAAAATCGCTGCGCAAATACTGTGTGAAAAAAAAAAATGAAACACCCACCATTTTAATCTGTAGGGCATTTGCTTTAAAAAAAATATATAATGTTTGGGGGTTCAAAGTAATTTTCTTGCAAAAAAAAATTATTTTTTTATGTAAACAATAAGTGTCAGAAAGGGCTATGTCTTCAAGTGCTTAGAAGAGTGGGTGATGTGTGACATAAGCTTCTAGATGTTGTGCATAAAATGCCAGGACAGTTCAAAACCCCCCCAAATGACCCCATTTTGGAAAGTAGACACCCCAAGCTATTTGCTGAGAGTCATGTTGAGTCCATGGAATAATTTATATTGTGACACAAGTTGCGGGAAAGAGACAATTTTTTATTTTTTTTATTTTTTTTTGCGCAAAGTTGTCACTAAATGATATATTGCTCAAACATGCCATGGGAATATGTGAAATTACACCCCAAAATACATTCTGTTGCTTCTCCTGAGTACGGGGATACCACATGTGTGGGACTTTTTGGGAGCCTAGCCGCGTACGGGACCCCGAAAACCAAGCACCGCCTTCAGGCTTTCTAAGGCCGTAAATTTTTGATTTCACTCTTCACTGCCTATCACAGTTTCGGAGGCCATGGAATGCCCAGGTGGCACAAAACCCCCCCAAATGACCCCATTTTGGAAAGTAGACACCCCAAGCTATTTGATGAGAGGTATAGTGAGTATTTTGCAGACCTCACTTTTTGTCACAAAGTTTTGAAAATTGAAAAAAGAAAAAAAAACATTTTTTTTCTCGTCTTTCTTTATTTTCAAAAACAAATGAGAGCTGCAAAATACTCACCATGCCTCTCAGCAAATAGCTTGGGGTGTCTACTTTCCAAAATGGGGTCATTTGGGGGGGGTTTGTGCCACCTGGGCATTCCATGGCCTCCGAAACTGTGATAGGCAGTGAGGAGTAAAATCAAAAATGTACGCCCTTAGAAATCCTGAAGGCGGTGCTTGGTTTTCGGGGTCCCGTACGCGGCTAGGCTCCTAAAAAGTCCCACACATGTGGTATCCCCGTACTCAGGAGAAGCAGCTAAATGTATTTTGGGGTGCAATTCCACATATGCCCATGGCCTGTGTGAGCAATATATCATTTAGTGACAACTTTGTGCAAAAAAAAAAAAAAAAAAATGTGTCACTTTCCCGCAACTTGTGTCAAAATATAAAACATTCCATGGACTCAACATGCCTCAAAGCAAATAGCTTGGGGTGTCTACTTTCCAAAATGGGGTCATTTGGGGGGGTTTTATGTCATCTGGGCATTTTATGGCCTTCAAAACTGTGATAGGTAGTGAGGAGTAAAATCAAAAATGTACGCCCTTAGAAATCCTGAAGGCGTTGCTTGGTTTTCGGGGCCCCGTACGCGGCTAGGCTCCCAAAAAGTCCCACACATGTGGTATCCCCGTACTCAGGAGAAGCAGCTAAATGTATTTTGGGGTGCAATTCCACATATGCCCATGGCCTGTGTGAGCAATATATCATTTAGTGACAACTTTTTGTAATTTTTTTTTTTTTTTTTTTGTCATTATTCAATCACTTGGGACAAAAAAAATGAATATTCAATGGGCTCAACATGCCTCTCAGCAAATTCCTTGGGGTGTCTACTTTCCAAAATGGGGTCATTTGTGGGGGTTTTGTACTGCCCTGCCATTTTAGCACCTCAAGAAACGACATAGGCAGTCATAAATTAAAGGCTGTGTAAATTCCAGAAAATGTACCCTAGTTTGTAGACGCTATAACTTTTGCGCAAACCAATAAATATACACTTATTGACATTTTTTTTACCAAAGACATGTGGCCGAATACATTTTGGCCTAAATGTATGACTAAAATTGAGTTTATTGGATTTTTTTTAGAACAAAAAGTAGAAAATATCATTTTTTTTCAAAATTTTCGGTCTTTTTCCGTGTATAGCGCAAAAAATAAAAACGGCAGAGGTGATCAAATACCATCAAAAGAAAGCTCTATTTGTGGGAAGAAAAGGACGCAAATTTCGTTTGGGTACAGCATTGCATGACCGCGCAATTAGCAGTTAAAGCGACGCAGTGCCGAATTGTAAAAAGTGCTCTGGTCAGGAAGGGGGTAAAACCTTCCGGGGCTGAAGTGGTTAAATGTCGTTGGGGTTCTCCGCTATTGCAGATGATTTCAAAGGGCGTGAGCTCTCGATGCCAGAGTGTGTTGGGTTTGGAGTTTTGAAAGAAGCGTCGAAGTTGTAGATATTTATAGAAAGGGATGTGGTGGTCTTTGAAGGTAGAGGTCATGTCCTGATAGGACTTGAGGGTCTCGTTGTGGTAGAATTGATGCGCTGTAGGACGTGCGGATCAGCCGTTGGATTGTGTGAAGCTAGTCCCGGTTGGAAGGCCGGGTTGTCCTCTAGAGGAGTCAAGGGTCCGTTAGCAGGGTTCAGATTAAGTTTTTTGCATGCCGCTCTGAAGTGTACTATTGTTGAGCAGATCAGAGGGTGTGATTTAAGTTAGGTTAAGTTAAGTTAACTTAGGGATGTAAGAGTGATCTATCCAGGGTAAGTAAGCTAATGGAATTTGGGTAAATGCATTCTTAAGTTGAATCCAGGCTTTGTCATGTCTATGGACATGCCAGTCAACTATTCTAGTCAAGTGGCATGCCCAATGATATTTTTGGAGGTCAGGTAGACCAACGCCTCCCTGTAATTTGGGGAGCGTCAGTCTATCCTAACTTAGTCTGGGCGGTTTGGATGACCATATGAGGGTTCTACATATCCGTCTATATGTCGTGAAGAAGGATACTGGGAGTTTAATGGGGATAGCTTGGAGAAGGTAGAGAAGTCTGGGCAATATGTTCATTTTTAAAAGAGCTATTCTGCCAAACCATGAAAATGGTCCTGCATGCCATTTGTGTAGATCTCCTTGAATGGTTTGAAGAATAGGTAGAAAGTTTTGAGCGTAAAGGTTAGTCAGTTTGGAAGGGATTTTGATACCCAGGTATGTGATGGCATGGGGTTCCCAACAGAACGGGAAATTGTTCACACATTGTGTAACCAGTGTGTTCGGCAGGGTAATGTTTAGGGCTTTCGATTTTGAGAAATTGATTTGTAGATTAGAGAGAGATTTGAAAAGAGCAAAGTCCTTAAGGAGGTTAGGGATAGTGGTTATCGGATCAGTTAAAAAGAGGAGGATATCAACCACGTAGGCTGCTACCTTATATTGTTTATGGCTGATTTCAAAGCCTTTATTATCTGGGTTCTCTCTGATTCTGCGGAGTAGGGGTTCCATGGTGAGTAAGAAAATTAAGGGGGACAGAGGACAACCCTGTCTAGTACCAGCTAGGATGGAGAAGGCGACCGTTAACTCTAATTCTAGCTGTAGGGGATGAATACAGGGCAAGAATCATCTGGAGTAGGCATTGTGGTATGCCCAGCGCTCGGAGCGTTGCCTCCATATTATGCAGTTTAGGAATGCAGTCTGTTCTAAAGTGCATTTCTTGGATAAGTGCAATCTGAGTTTTTGATTTTAGCAGAGAAGAGAGTAAGTGTGAGCGCTTTTCAGGTGTGTTAAGACCACGTATGTTGATAGAGCAAAATTTGAGTTGGGCTTGTGATCGCGCCTTACCGTGTGAGTAGGTGGGGGGACACATATCTTCCGCCGGGGGTGGGTGTAGGTGGGGAGCAGAGGGTGGTCAGATATGGGGGAGCGTGAGCAGCAGCAGACTAAGACAGACTGTCGTAGTGAGCACTTTGGGATTGCCGATGAGGCGGTATGGGAACTATCCGTTTGCCTCAATAGCGTGGGGGATCAGTAGTGTACAGAGTGGAATCAGCACGTATACCGTATTCCACGATATCGCACTGTGCTCTGTCACTGTATGGGGGTTGGCAAGTACCTAACAAGGGAGAGTGTCCAAAAATCATGGGTGACCCGCTACCACCTAACCACGTAAAGAAATGAAGGAGGTAGTGTATATTTCCTTAAGGTATAGAGAGGTTATGGAGTATACCTCATATGCATGTAGAGGTAAAAAGAATGGGCTGTGTGTATTAAGAGCGGTTGAGAAAATCGAGAGCAGATAACCCTCATGTGTAGGTCTATTGTCAGTAAGCCAGGGGGAGTGTGTGCTTGTTGTTCCTGCAGTTTCCTATCGACCTCCAGGAAGCCATTAGTGGAAAGTCTAGGGCTAGTGAAGCATAGTAATAAATGTGTAGTAAATAAGAAAATTCTAACCATCGAAACTAACATTGCAATTATCATAGTAATATGCTTTCAATTATCATAACTCAACAGTTAAAGCGGAGTTCCACACAAAAATGGAACTTCCGCTTTTCGGAACCCCCCCCCCCTCCGGTGTCACATTTGGCACCTTTCAGGGGGGAGGGGGGTGCAGATACCTGTCAAAGACAGGTATTTGCACCTACTTCCGGCATAGACTCCCATGGGAGTCTATGCTTCTTCCTGTCCCGACCGCGCTGTCTGCTGGGAACACACAGCTCCCAGCAGAGAGCGGGGACCACTAGGGACGCGCAGCGCGACTCGCGCATGCGCAGTAGGGAACCGGGAAGTGAAGCCGCAACGCTTCACTTCCTGATTCCCTCACCTAGGATGGCGGCGGCAGCTGCCGAGAACCGAGCGGGTTCTCGGCGTCCCCTGCCGACATCGCTGGACCCCGGGACAGGTAAGTGGCAATGTATTAAAAGTCAGCAGCTGCAGTATTTGTAGCTGCTGGCTTTTAATATTTTTTTTTTTGGCGGTGTGGGTGAACCCCCGCTTTAAAGTAACTTATAGTAAGAGCACTATTCAAGGAAAGAAAAGTCCTCGGTATTGTATTAGCTGGCATAGATCAGGTGTACGACCACTCATACCTTATAGGATTAGTACTGGACTCCAGACATCCATATGTAGTTTAGTATCAAGGTGGTCGTTGTCCGGATAACATTTGTCCTGTACTCATCGAGTTCAAAAAGTGTGAGAGTTTCGGGTGTGATAGTTCAGCGTAACTAGGCAAGTGTGCTAGATAGGGCATTGTAGCTAGCAAGATCTTTGTGGTTCAGCGACAATTTCCGGAGATATAAGTGGTGTTGATAGTGCCGTGTACTGCATCGAGTGTGTCATCTGGCAGATAGGCGGCCAAACATGGAGCAATAGGGGGAGCTCCCCATGGTATCGCTGAAAGTGATGGTGAGCAGCAAGCGATGCCGCAGCTGGTGAAGAGGCAAAACACCGATGTCAAGAGACTGGTGAGCAAAAGCTTCAGTTTCTTGAGGCTGCTAGTCGATGGAGCCCGCTTCTGGGTACAGCTGTACTGTCGAAAGGATAGACGAGGCAATGTGGTAGTGATGAGCAGGCTGGGGTCTGTGAATCACGCTACTGCCTGGATGGGATGCGACCAGTCGAAATCCTGTCGAATGTGCAGACGTCATTCTTGTTAGCAGAGAGTTATGGGTATTGTAGTTTAGGGTATATGACTGGTTTTTAATGCCTCACTCGATGGGATGTAATTTTCAAATAGCCTAATGTGAGGGGGGACCGTTAAAAGTGGGGACATATATTCAGAGGAGCACTGCAGTCTCATAGATAGTCATATCGATGCCCACAGGTTAATTCGTAAAATGAAAAGAACAATTAAATGGAACGAAAGAAAACTTGAACGGACTGAATGTGGCTTAACAGTGATGTCAAAGTATTGAGTACCTGTAAGGGAGTTTAGCGATCCCGTGTGACTCTCCTCGTTCCAGGGGAGGAGGAAGGGCTGAAAGCTCGATGCATGCCGTGGGAGGCATTACAACTGCCCGAAGCCGAGGGAGAATGTCTCCCCCGGTATCTGGTATTCTGTGCCTCCATAGGTTCTGCGGGTGAGCGCTCCCTTCTCACCGCCGAGCGGCGAAAGCCTGCGTACCAGTTGGGTACCTCTACCAGTGGGATATTCAGGGTGGCACAGAATTGCGGAAGGTCTTCAGGCACTTTCAGAAGCGCTGTGCGGATGTGCGCCGTGGCCGAAAGGCAGAAAGGGAACTTCCATTTGTATGGAATGTTTTTAGTGTAGAGGGTGTCTAGTCCCGAAGATGCTGCAATGTGATGCCGGAAAGATCCTGATAAATTAGGATGGTCTTCCCCATGTATAATTTGAGGTTTACATCTAGCCTGCCTGAGGATCTCCTCTTTGAGTTTAAAATCAACTACACAGCATATGATGTCCCTTGGGGGATCTGTCTCTTTCCCTTTGGGTCTTAGTGCCCTGTGTATTCTTTCCATCTCAATGGGGGTTTGGGGGGATCTGTGCAGAAGGCCATTGAATAGGGTCGTGACTGAGGGTGATATTTGTGCCCCTTCAATTGTTTCTGGTAGACCTCTGACTCTCAAATTGTGGCGTCTGCCCCTATTGTCAAGGTCTTCTAAGTGCCTTTGCATATCCCTCATTTGGAGTGTATGTGTATCCACATGATGTGTGGTTTGTTTAAGCTGCGAGTCCTGGCGCTCTGCCCGTCTTTCCACAGCTTGCACTCTGTAAGTAGTCTGAGTTTCGAGATGGCTGCCGAGAGGGTGTCCTTTATATCTGCGGCAATGGTCCGCAGATCGTTTATATTTAGATGAGGTTGTGGGCTCTCCGACGTATCCTCCCGGTCAGAGGAGAGTGACTGAAGGGTGTTGGGTGGTGTCCCCATCAGTGGGGGAGCAGTGGGGGAGCTGCAGCTTGTGAGGTCCTATGGCGGGAAGACGCCATGTTCCCCCTGCCGAAGCGGAACATTTCGGGGATATTGTGTCCCAGAGTCTCAGATTGTGCCCGGGGCGAACGGGAACATGAGGCGGAGGAGGTCCGCGATGCATTCCCCATCTAGGAGGCTGGTTTCAGGATGAGTTTACCTCCGTTAGGCTGAAATCAGGACGAGTGGCAGCGGGAGCTCTAGAGCTAAGCGTCCATCTTCTTGTCAGGTCAGGCCATGCTCCCCGCTTTCATGTGTCTTACACAGAGGAGAGGCTTCCGTCAGGCCAGTCTGCCATAAAGCCCCGACTGGTGGAGGGCTGTAGTGATGGTTGACTTTCTACAACTTTCTCCCACCTCCCGACTGCATCTCTGGAGCAAAGCCACAGTGATCTTTGGGTTCTTCTTTACCTCTCTCACCAAGGCTCTTCTCCCCCGATAGCTCAGTTTGGCCGGGCGGCCAGCTCTAGGAAAGGTTCTGGTCATCCCAAACGTCTTCCATTTAAGAATCATGGAGGCCACTGTGCTCTTAAGGACCTTAAGTGCAGCAGAATTTTTTTGTAACCTTGGCCAGATCTGTGCCTTGCCACAATTCTGTCTCTGAGCTCTTCAGGCAGTTCCTTTGACCTCATGATTCTCATTTGCTCGGACATGCACTGTGAGCTATTAGGTCTTATATAGATAGGTGTGTGGCTTTCCTAATCAAGTCCAATCAGTATAATCAAACACAGCTGGACTCAAATGAAGGTGTAGAACCATCTCAAGGATGATCAGAAGAAATGGACAACACCTGAGTTAAATATATGAGTGTCACAGCAAAGGGTCTGAATACTTAGGACCATGTGATATTTCAGTTTTTCTTTTTTAATAAATTTGCAAAAATGTCAACAGTTGTGTGTTTTGTGTTGTGTTCTGTCAATATGGGGTGATGTGTGTACATTAATGAGGAAAAAAATGAACTTGAAAATGATTTTAGCAAATGGCTGCAATAAAACAAAGAGTGAAAAATTTAAGGGGGTCTGAATACTTTCTGTCCCCACTCTATATATCAAACCCTAATCCTTGAGTAGAGCCTAAAATGTTTGTTAAAGAGGCACCCCATGAAAAAAAAATTAAAAAAAGGGGTTCCTCCTAAATTTCTATACCAGACCATAATCCAGGCATGCATCCTAGCAGGTCAGGAAAAGGGAGGCAGCAAGCACGTGCCCCCCCATCCATAAACCATACCAGGCCACGTGCCCTAAACATGTTGATGGGAACAAGGGCCTTTTCCCCACATCCTGGGCTCAGTGGATGTAGGAGTCTGCAGAGGGCAAATTGGAATCTGGAAGTCTCCTTTAAAAGAGAAATATGGGATTTCAAAATAACTAGCATACATACTCACCTAGGTGGACGTCGCCTCTAAGATCGAGAACTAAGTGATCAAAGACCGCTGATTGTTTAGTTCTCAGCCTTCAGTAAGAAGAGAGCTGGTGACTGTCAGTTACTGGCTCTCTGGTCTGCCCCTCCAGCGCTTATTGGTGTGCAGGCTGTGGAGGAGGTGGCAGTCAGGCATTTAGGTGATTCAGACATTGAAGGTAGGATACCTCCCCACTATGCGGGCATGGAAGGTGGGAGAGGCGCTGAGGGCACCCCAGCCGAACTCCTGGTCTCCTCACACCCCCCTGTGGCTGAACACTAACCTATCACAGTTTAATACTATCCCGGATCCACAGGCCTGGGCCAAATTTAAATATTGACCTTGAACATGAAATCAGCAATGGGGAGCTCATTCCCTTTCACGTATTGCGTACCAAATTTAATGTACCTGCAAAGGCCCACTTTCGGTATCTTCAAGTCTCTCATGCCTATAGGTGTCAGTTCTTAGGCCAACCGATTGTATTGGAATATTCAGAACTCGAATCCACCCTTCGGGTGAAGGATCTCAAGAAACCCACATCTCAGATCTATGGGTCCCTGCTGGTCGCTGCCATTCCCGAGCTGTCCTCCCTCCTCAGGAAATGGGTGGGGGACATACCGGAGATGGATGAAGATGACTGAAGGGAGATTTGGGATTTTCCATTCTCCCCTCTGGTCTCAGCCAGGGACAAACTGGTCCAATACAAAATTGTACACAGAGTTCATTGCACGCCCCACAGGCTGCACCAGATGTGGCCGGCGTATTCTCCGGCGTGCTGGCGCTGCTCCTACCAGCCGGGGGACTTCTTTCACATTTTCTGGGCTTGCCCAGCAATTGTACAGTATTGGAAAGAAGTACTTCAAGTGATCACTAGGATCACTAAGATTAGTATCCCGTATGATCCTAAACATTGTCTACTGGGACTAGTGGACCAAATGCCAATACTCAGAGCTAGGAAAATATTAATATCTCTTTTACTGTACTATGCACGTAAAGCCATCACAGTGACCTGGAAACAGTCATCTCCCCCCCTCTGTTAGATTTTGGAAGAGCCTAGTGAATGCCAGTCTGCCCCTCTATAAAGCCACCTACTCAGGCAGGGGTTGTCCCCAAAAATTTGAAAAGGTATGGACCTGTTGGTTAGATGATAATACCACGGCAACTGATACAGTAACCAATTCCTAAATTAACATTATGGTTATAATATGTTAGCAAATTGACCCAATATCTCTTGTTTAAATATCCTGTCAGTTCAATGCAGAGCATTGATTTTCCTGAATTAAACCTCTCCCCCCATTGGGGTATAGTTAAGTAAGTTTGTTTATGTTGAACGATGTGCCCTGGTGCGGTCTATAGCTGCATCAGAGGATATGGCAATGTTTGGCCCCTGTGTGGGTACTTTTTGTATGACAATATAAAACTTAATAAAAAATAATTTGCAAAAAAAAGGCAGGATCCCTCCAGAATTTGGACCGTCTGAGTGACGTCAGCTGACAGCAGATTTTAGCCCACTGTCAGCTGAAAATGGGTCACAGGAGTGCAGAACTAAGTGTAGTCTTGTGGCTGAATTCCAGTGTCAAACCACAGACTTTATCAGTAAGAAGTTGCATCCCCTTCTGGTTTAGTACCATTTGGAGGATTTCTGCTTCAATATTGACCCAGTATTCAGCCCTTTAGAACCATTTCGAACATCAGACCTGCAATTATCTTCAGGGCGCCTGCAACTGGCCCTTTCATCTGGAGGGACCTTTGCCAAATAATGCTATATACCCAGGTATATGTATGAAACTCTTCCAGTACTCCTATTGAGTACATTCGCTAATGTTATATATTCATATATTGGATGTATGTCCTATTACTGTGCTATCACTATTTTTCTATCATATAAAGCTTGCATTATTTCTCATTGGTGTGACCTATAATCGTATGGTTATTGTTTTTTTTTTTTTTTTTTTTTTAACAGAAAAGTTTTTATTTATAACAAATACAAAAATAACACAAAAGAAAACAAACAAAAGACGGTACATCATAAGTATATCTTAGCACTGTAATCTATCTAGAAAAAAAATAATAATAGATCACAATTGATTGGGACGGATGTAGTTTGATGATGCTATAAAGATCTGTTCCGAAGTATAATGTGGAGCATGGTACTCTGGCCTGGCCCATATGCTGGTATAGAAAAGTGTCTATATAGTCAACCATATGATTGATGGGGAAGAATGGGAGGAGGAAAGGGGATTATATTAGACCTAGCTATGTTACTGTGTCTTCTCAGGCATATACTTGATTATGACAAGTCAATTAGGCTTGTTAGTTGGGTACACATGAACAGAAGGGCTTAGCATTCCTACAGGGCTTCTTTGGGGAGGTATATGGCCTCACCTATAGTTCCTGTGATTGATGTCTCAGTCATATTGGATAAGCGAGTGGTATCTCTATCATCTGTTTGTAAGGAATATTTCAAGGCCTGGTTAGTCAACCCATACACCCATCAGTATCCTTATTTACTGAGCTATCTTCGTGGGTCGGATCAAGCCGAAGGTGATCTAGTGCTCACCCATGATTTCCAGACCTTATCAAATTTTTGGGGACACTTGCGACCCATATACGTTAATTTATATAAGGGTAGCACCGCATCCACCAGGGCACGCCATTGATTCACCGTGGGAGGAGTCATTAGTTTCCATTGTTGGAGGAGGGCTTTTCTAGCATAGAAGCATAAATAAAATAATAGTAATTTATCATATGTGGATTGAGTTATCAATTCAGTAATTCCCAAGATAAGAATCTTAGGATCCAGGGGCACAGAAAGATTGGTGAATTTCCTCGACCACCCTCTTCCAGTACTCCTGGATGACAGGACACTCCCAGATGACATGATAAAACGTCCCTACCGATTGCTGACACTTTGTACATTGCTCTGATTGCGTAGGATATATTCGTGCTAGCTTCTGTGGTGTATAGTAAGCTCTGTGTATGAATTTAAGTTGGATAAATCTATCCCTAGCCGAGATCACTGTCGGTATATAGTTTTGAATGGCCAGTTCCCAGTGTTCATCAGAGAGATCAGTGATGTCTGTCTTCCACATCTGCAGTAGATGCGGGGTCTTCTCTGCGTCTCCGCAGGTAAGGCGTAGGTATATAGAAGACATTATCTTGTCTACCCCCCGTGAGGTAAGAAAGCTTTCCACCATGTTTGGGACCACTGTAACCACTTTGGGGAACTGTGCTTGCGTAGCATGCTTTAGCTGAAGATATCGAAATAGCATCCAGGAAGGAAGCTGGTAGGTCGTTTTGAGTTCTGGGAATGGGAGAATTTTCCCGTTAGGCATAATCTGCTTAATCTTCACTATCCCAAATTTAGCCCAAATCCTGGGGTCTGGGATGGATCTAAAGTGTGGAAGTTTGGGATTACCCCATAGTGGGGTGTGAGGGGAGATGGTATCTTGTTTGGCTATAGCTGCAGTGACCCTATCCCACACCTGTAGTGTGGTGCGCATTGGTAGGGTTACATGTGGGCTGGCCTTTACTCCTCTATAAACAAGGTTCGTGAGAGCTGAGTAGGAACCCATTATAGCTGCTTCAAGGTTTACTGCAGGGTTTGATCTAGGCTGTTTGAACCACCAGCGAACAGTGACTAGCACTGCCGCCCAGTAATATTTCTGAAAGCATGGTAATGCCAGGCCTCCAGAAGATAGGGGAAGTTGTAGTTTGGCTTTCGCAATTCTTGGAGTTTTCCCTCCCCATATAAAAGAGGAGATCACCCCATCTAGTTTGCGGAAAAAAGAAACAGGGATTGGGACCGGGGTGTTCCTAAAAATATATAAAAACTTAGGGAGGAATGTCATTTTTAATAGATTCACTCTTCCCACTGGTGTCAGTGGAAGCGTTTTCCAGGCCTGACATCTTGCAATAAGGGTTTGAAGAATTGGGTATAGATTATTCGACAGGTATTGGGTCAGGTCTCTACATATCTCGATACCCAGATATCTAAACTGGGTAACTCTGCGAAGGGGGGTCAGGTCAGGTGTGGGGGGATTGTTATTAGAGAGGCTGAACAGACTAGATTTATTCCAATTAATTTTGACCCCAGAGAAATCTCCATAATAATTTATTATTTCTAGAGCCGCAACTAAAGAATGAGTATTATCGCCTAGATATAAAAGCGTATCATCCGCGTATAGCGAGAGACGTTCTACCAGTGGTCCCATCTCCAGTCCCTTCACCACAGAAGCCGTTCGGAGCAATATAGCCATAGGTTCAATGGCCAGGGCGAAAAGCCCTGGGGACAGTGGGCATCCTTGCCTTGTCCCTCTGCATAGTTGGAAGGGGGGGGAGAGGAGACCACCCGCTCGTACCCTGGCCGATGGGGATTTGTAGAGTAATTTGACCCAGCTGATAAATTTAGTTCCGAATCCAAATTTAGACATTACCTCCCAGAGAAAGGCCCACTCAACCGAGTCAAAGGCCTTCTCGGCGTCTAGTGAGGCCACCACTCCACTCTCCTTAGGGTCACGGGGCAGCACTATGTTAGTATTGAGTCTGCGGATATTTATGTCGGTGCCCTTGCCCGGCATAAACCCGGTCTGGTCACCATGTATTAGGGAGAGTATCACCGAGTTTAGTCTACCCGCCAGAATCTTAGTAAGGATTTTGGCATCCACGTTCAATAAGGAAATGGGCCGGTAGGACGAGCACATTTCCGGGTCCTTCCCTGGTTTTGGAATAACAACAATCACCGCCTCCATCATTGAGGGTGGGAGACATTGTTGAGTCAGTGCTTTAGTGATCATGGAGTGGAAGTGGGGGCCTATTATTTCCAGATTCGTTTTGTAAAACTCCGTGGGCATTCCGTCAGGTCCCGGAGTCTTACCTGCCTGAAGTGACTTAATGGCTCTCTGGACTTCTTTTAGGGTTATGGGAACTCGCTTCTGCTGTTAAAGTAGGGAAGTCTATCTTTTGGAGAAATAGATTTAATTCCTCAGGGGAGTATGCTGCTCTGGATGTATAGACTTGCTGATAATATCGCTCAAATCGCGCATTAATATGCACGGGGTCAGAGAGCAAAGTGTCATCCTCATCTCTAATATTTGTAATACAGGAGCTTCCAGCCCGTTCTGTTGCCAGCCAGGCTAGCAATCTACCCGATCGTTCGCCCTGCTCAAATATACGTTGAGTCTGGGCAAGGAGGAAGCGCCGGCAGGAGGCTGCACGAATAAGCGCCACCTCCCTATATGCCGTGAGCATATCAGTATATGTGGCCTGATCTGGTGAGGCTGTATATTGAATCTCAAGTTTTAGTGCCCTTTTTTCAGCCGTCGAAAGCTCCAGTTTCGACTCTTTCCTAATTTTAGAAATGTTAAACTGATAACTGCCCCTGGCAAACGCCTTGAATGCGTCCCATACCACTGTTGGAGGGGGCGTGTGATCATTATGTGTCCAGTATTCCCCAAGCTCCATTAACATTATCGGTTCCATTTTCTCATCGGTGATCCAGTATCTGGAAAGTCTCCACAGTCCCGCACTAGCTGCTGAGTCCGTGGAGAGATCCAGCATAACAGGGGTATGGTCCGATATGCCACGCGGCAAACGTATGGTTATTGTTATATATGGGGTACAATAGTTCCTCTACACCCAAACAGATTACTGGATTGTTTTTCAGGAATGAAACCCCCCTGTGCTGATAGAGGCTCTGATCTGGGTGGAGGCACTACCAAAGTTTATAGACTTTGTGTGAATTCTTTGGCTCACCCCATTGTGGCTAGCCAAATTATATGTCAGTAAGTCCTTAAATTAAAGACCATAGTCACTTACCATGTTTTAAACTTTTTTTACAGGAATAAAGTGGTTATACTTGATTAACAGTGATGTGTAGATCTATCATTCAGTAAGCCCTCCTTTTCTTTTCTTCCCCCTCTGTTTGGGATGCTTTTTTACATATGCCTAAAGGCTGAATGATAGACTCAATTTGGTAGAAATATATACACATATAACATGGGTACTTTGAGCCTCGGTTTCAATACTTTTATGTTTAAAGTTATTATAAAACCTTCTTTTCCACATAGCAAAGCTTCAAATCCGAGTTTGTTTGGAGAAGGCCATTTTTCATACCCTCCCTGCCCCCCCACCAAAAAAAAAAATGAAAAAGTGCCTGGGAAACTGTCACTCTGGTGAAACCTAGTTCAGGAAATCTCCACTAGATTATAGAGGACAGGGTTGTAACCCAAAGAGCTTAAACAAACTGGGGCTCAGAAAGCCGGACTTGGGATGGGTATAGTATAGATTTTTTTATTGCAGCGCCAGATGGCAGCTGATGTCCGCTGACATCTGTGGATGCTCCGTCCAGCCACTGAACAATATTTGTGGCTGTTGTCTCTCAAATAATACAGTCTGATAAAACCTGCATTGTCGCTATTTGCTACCTATTCAAGTACTAGAGTTTATATTTTGAAATTTGTGAGAATGATTGAAGATACCAGGATGGAAAGGGGGTTTGAGGAATGTACACTTTGTTTTGATATTTTAATAAACCTTTAGGACAATGCAGTGTTGTACTGCAAAGAGAATGCTCACTAACAATACTGTTGAACTGTAGTGCCACTGGCTAATTTCTAAAAGTTGATGCCTGTAGTGTTGTTTCTTTTTAAGATTACATTTTGCTGTAGCTTTTAGATCTGTTGTGGATACTACATCCACCATTAACCACATGCTGACCGCCGCATGTAGATATGTGTCGACAGAATGGCATGGACAGGCAAATGGGCGTACAGATACGTCCCTTTAAATTTGCCGCCGTGTGGTCGAATGCGCGACCCTGCCGCGAAGTCCCTGCCTGCGGGACCCACGGACTCAATGTCCACCGGTGTCCCGTGATCGTGTCACGGAGCTGAAGAACGGGGAGATGTCAGTGTAAACACAACATCTACTTATAATATGTGGGGACAATAAAACTCGCATCTGCCTCACATCAATCCGCGCCTTAGAATTACTCCGTTAACAGATGCACTAGACCTAAGCTGCTGCCTTAAAATAAAACATGTAATAAACAATAAATCTGCAAATCATAAAAAATGCGTGTCCAGTCCTTGATTTGTTAAACTTATTGAGGCGGCGCTAAGTGTCCGATGTTATAAAACACTGTATATAGAACTAATGTTTAAAAGGCAGGAAAGTTCATAATTAAAGATGCAGACTGTGGATATGAAGGCAAGCGTAGAAATCCTTTCACCAATAGCGATCACCGCGTGAGGGGGTCACCCCCCGTGAGGTTGCACTCACCACAATGTATATAACCACAGGCCTTTTGAAAAGTGATCTTTAAATCCTTGCCGTCTCCTTAATTCAACCACCAGGTGGTGCAAGACCCTCTCGGTATGTGTAACATGGGGAGAAAATGAAATGCCCAATAGCGTGATATTGCTTCAGACCATTTATTAAACAAATCATAAAATCACATTCCCCATTTCAAATATGCGTACCAAATATAAAAACAGAACAAGCATTGAAAGGTGCACTGTGCCTGTATTAGTGTCCCGCCGGAGGAACTCCTGGATGCGAGCTGTACACGGCTAAGCCGTTCGCTTCCTGGTTACCTTCCGTGGAGCGCAAACGTCACTTCCGGTTGATTACGACCCTGACGCGTTTCGTCACTTCCGGACGTCATCTGAGGGCGTAATCAACCATTCATGAGGCCGGCTTTATATAACGATCATAGACTATAACAGCGAATAGGAGAGGCAGAAAGACTAACCACTCCCACTGTTCTAACGAAGGACTCAGAACTGTCAGCAAAGGAGAAGCTCTGGCTCGTAATCCACTGACGCTGTTCTAAACTAGACCGGCCGACATCATTTAAAACACTGGTGACTTTCACATCTTATTTCACGTCAACCTAGGATACTTGTATAACAAAAAGTACCTGGTGTATATACACTCTTAATGGTGGGAAAAATCAAGGAAAAAAAATAAAAATAAATATAAAATACAAACAACAAACTTCAGAGTAAAAATGGCAATGTCACAAAACCAAGATGAACGAAATACAACCGGATGACCCACATCCTCCTTTTCTATTACCGTTCTCAAACCCCTATCACGGGTGTGGATTCTCATAGCAGATATGAAATAGATAAATATAATTTATTGAAATGAATACGTATAAATAAATTATTAAATAGATCGTATTACATAGGTCTAATCTTTCTAGCCCTACAAAGAATGTATACGTTCACAATGAACATATATATTTATTAAACCAGGAGGATGTGTTCAAAATGGCTTTGTATTTCTTCATGGGATTAGGATTCTGGTCATTTGCGAACTATTCCAATTTGACTACACACTAGCAGAAAGCTAAAAATAATACATTAAATAATAATAGACGTCCAAATATGAATTCTACGACATATGAAATGTATTTAAAATACCTATTAAACCATCTTAATGTGATGTTTAAAATTAATATGGTAAAATTTTAAAAAAATTAAAAAATTAAAAAACAATTTAAAAATGATAGATTATTCAATATATCAACAGGGAATTTAAAAATGATGGATTATTCAATATATCAATATATCTACAGGGAATATGTGTACGTAATCAATATTATGTATTATGTATCACTGATAAAACAATTAATATCTAGCTCTATGTTTAAGCCGCGGGGGGAGAGCACATCTACGGAATAGATCCACTGGGTTTCGTGTTTCGACAGTTCCCGGATACGGTTAAGACCTCTCCAGTGGGTTTGGAGTTGTTCTACCCCCCAAAATTCCAACCCCTTGGGGTCCTTGTTATGTTTCAACCTGAAGTGCAGAGACACATTGTGGTCTTTATAACCGTTTTTTATATTGTTGATGTGCTCTGCAATCCTAACGCGTAGCAGCCTTTTGGTCCGGCCTATATATAAAAGGCCGCAGGGACACCTTAGTGCGTACACTACATAGGAACTATTACACGTGATGAATTGTTTTATATCAAAAGCACGTTCATTTACTGGAGAGATAAAGCTGTTGATGCCCCTCAAAGGTCTGGTAACTTCCCTGCATGCTTTGCACTTTCTGCACGCAAAGAAACCATTGCGGTCCCAGAACGTCTGTGGTTTTGAGGGGGGATCTAAAACTTTTTTGACAATTCTATCTCCAAAGGTCACTGATTTTCTGTAAATGAACTGTGGTACAGGTGGAAGTACATTTGTCAACTTTTTATCCATTAGAAGGATATGCCAGTGTGCTTTGAAGATGTTTTCAACTTCTTTATATTGGGAATGAAATTGTGAGATGAATCCCCATTCATTCTTTCGTACACTTTCTTTCTTTAAAAGTTTCTCCTGAGTTAATTCATGTAGGCATTCAGATCTGGGTAAAGTTGCCACTTCCTCTACTGCTTTTTGTAGTATTTCTGTTTTGTATCCTTTAGCCTCAAACCTTTCTACGAGGATCCTAGATTGTAGATGGAATTGCGTGTCCTCAGAACAATTTCTAAGGCGCGGATTGATGTGAGGCAGATGCGAGTTTTATTGTCCCCACATATTATAAGTTGATATATTACTATTTCCTCTGCTGCCATGGATGTTCTCCGTTATCTGAGCAACAGACATATAGACGTAAATGCTTTATTCACTTGCAATGAACCCACCACCACAGAGGTGAATTATAATGGAGCTTTGTCTGCACTAAGCCATATTCTAGAGAAACAAGTACGCACTTGGTGGGACATCTGCACTCTTGAGCAATATATTAAAGATAAAATCATCATAAGGAGCCTAAGGTGGGATATCGCCCCACAGGATGGGCTGGATGACGTAGGCTCAGCTCAGGAGTGGTTAGATTTCTTCAATGGAGTGGGTTTCAAATTACAAGAACTAGTACTCCAAAGGAAGAAACGCAAAATGACTAATATTGAATTAAAAATTACTGATTTACAACAACAATTAGAGCCCATTAAAGATAGTCAGGTAATCATTGATTTTAATAATAGAGTCCAAAAAAGATTAGAAAAAGTAGACAGAGATACACAAAAAAAGAAAATTAAAAAATATCACAGGGATTTAGAAGATTTTAAAACCAATCATATATACTCCTGGCAGTCAGTTCCCAGTATTAAAGAAGGGACATCTGCACCCACTCAGGGACTACAGGTCCCCATACAAAGAGCTGCTACCCCCAATCCCCTGTCCAATAATCATCATGTTTATGAAAATGATTATATAGAAGACATTACATATTCTCCGAAAACTTCCACCCCTAAATTTTCTACCCCTGTACAAAGAAGGGGAGGAAAAGGGGGGGATTGGAAGAAACAGGGTAAACAGAGGGGTGCTGCTTATAAGAGTTATCAGGCACCTGGGTGGACTAATGTACCGGTACATAATAGATTTCAGCCATTACAAGTGTACCCAACAAACCCAGATTATCATGATCATCAACCTCAAACCCGTCCTTTTTTAGGAAGAGGGAGGGGCTTCCAATGGAGGGGACGGGGGGGACCTCCACGCAGAGGGAGACCCCCCTCGTACCCTCCGTTCCCAAATCAGTACAGGGATCTACAATCATCACCTCAGTACAGAGGCCCTCAACCTTTAACCCAACACAGAGGATCACAACCCCGGACCCACCAAAAAATGCCTTATTGGAAGGAACAGCAACCACAAAAGAACCATCCGCAACAATCAGCCATGGACAAAAACAACACAGAGGCTGTAGGGCAGGATCTAGAATCCAGAAAAAGAAGAAGGGGGTCCGAGTAGGGGGTATTTTCAATCTATCTAAAGTTCAATTAACACAGAAAGAAACTAATATTTTAAACCTTGGTCTTAAATGTGGCCTGAAAAAGCCCATTAATAAGTTTAATGTCTTTATTGATGTCCACAAATATATTAGAAGATTGAACATCAAAAAATATTTCTTGGGAAGTAGCCCTCCCCCCAGCACCACTGTTATACGTAAACCTAACGAAGTAATTAACAGTGGCTTGAAAAATAAATCTCTGTTCAATCCCTTAAACAATCCTAATCATCAAGTGGAGGTCTTTAAAGGACTGATCTTACGTGATTTGGAACATCTGAAACCAAAGAAAGATGTAAACATGAGGCATATCAGTGAAGGCATCTCTAGCCTGGAAAAAAGGAAAGACATCATTGTAAGGCCTGCCGATAAGGGAGGAGGAGTGGTGATACTCCCGAAGGAAATGTACCATGATCAAATCATAGAAATGTTGTCAGATCAAGTGACGTATAGGCTGTTGGAGAAAGATCCAACTAAAGAGTATAAAAATCAATTAAAAAGTCTTGTGGAGATGGGGTCCAAAAGTGGGGTACTGAATGAGAAAGAGAGACGATACCTGGTACCATCAAGTAATCGCATCCCCACTTTGTACACCTTGCCCAAGATCCATAAGGATGTCTTAAACCCTCCCGCAAGACCCATAGTAAACAGTATAGAGTCAGTCTCTGCCAGAATGGGGCAGTATCTGGATTGTTTTTTGCAAAAAAGTGTGGTTAACACTCGGTCGTATCTAAGGGACACCAAAAGTTTTTTGAATTTCTTGCAGGTGGTGGATTTGACGGACAAACCTCAAGTCTTGTTGGTAACAGCCGATGTAGCGTCGCTGTATTCTATAATACAACACGACGATGCTTTATTGGCACTAAATTGGGCCCTCTGCCAAAGAGATGATCTACCCTTTAATCAGAAAGTGTTTTTAAGGAACGCTCTTGATTTTTGCCTTGGCCATAATTATTTTTGGTATGGCAATAAATTCTATACACAACAGAGAGGCGTAGCAATGGGCGCGAAGTTTGCGCCGAGCATTGCAAACTTATTTATGGCAGAGTGGGAAGATAAGACCATTTTTAAAGACCAACGTCCGGAGCTGATTTTTTATAAACGTTATATAGACGATTTGTTTTTTATTTGGGCAGGGTCGACTGAGTCACTTGAACAGTTTTTACAAATTTTAAATTGTAATGACAATAATATTAGATTGAGTTCAAACTGGCATAATGAAACAATTAACTTTCTAGATGTCACTGTATACAGAAAGAATGACAAACTGGAGACTAAGGTATTTTTTAAAAAAACTGACAGGAATAGCTATCTTCCGATTACCAGTGGACACCACCCTCTGTGGCTTAAAAACATTCCGAAGGGACAGCTCATGAGGGTGAGAAGAAATTGTTCTGAGGACACGCAATTCCATCTACAATCTAGGATCCTCGTAGAAAGGTTTGAGGCTAAAGGATACAAAACAGAAATACTACAAAAAGCAGTAGAGGAAGTGGCAACTTTACCCAGATCTGAATGCCTACATGAATTAACTCAGGAGAAACTTTTAAAGAAAGAAAGTGTACGAAAGAATGAATGGGGATTCATCTCACAATTTCATTCCCAATATAAAGAAGTTGAAAACATCTTCAAAGCACACTGGCATATCCTTCTAATGGATAAAAAGTTGACAAATGTACTTCCACCTGTACCACAGTTCATTTACAGAAAATCAGTGACCTTTGGAGATAGAATTGTCAAAAAAGTTTTAGATCCCCCCTCAAAACCACAGACGTTCTGGGACCGCAATGGTTTCTTTGCGTGCAGAAAGTGCAAAGCATGCAGGGAAGTTACCAGACCTTTGAGGGGCATCAACAGCTTTATCTCTCCAGTAAATGAACGTGCTTTTGATATAAAACAATTCATCACGTGTAATAGTTCCTATGTAGTGTACGCACTAAGGTGTCCCTGCGGCCTTTTATATATAGGCCGGACCAAAAGGCTGCTACGCGTTAGGATTGCAGAGCACATCAACAATATAAAAAACGGTTATAAAGACCACAATGTGTCTCTGCACTTCAGGTTGAAACATAACAAGGACCCCAAGGGGTTGGAATTTTGGGGGGTAGAACAACTCCAAACCCACTGGAGAGGTCTTAACCGTATCCGGGAACTGTCGAAACACGAAACCCAGTGGATCTATTCCGTAGATGTGCTCTCCCCCCGCGGCTTAAACATAGAGCTAGATATTAATTGTTTTATCAGTGATACATAATACATAATATTAATTACGTACACATATTCCCTGTAGATATATTGATATATTGAATAATCCATCATTTTTAAATTCCCTGTTGATATATTGAATAATCCATCATTTTTAAATTGTTTTTTAATTTTTTAATTTTTTTAAAATTTTACCATATTAATTTTAAACATCACATTAAGATGGTTTAATAGGTATTTTAAATACATTTCATATGTCGTAGAATTCATATTTGGACGTCTATTATTATTTAATGTATTATTTTTAGCTTTCTGCTAGTGTGTAGTCAAATTGGAATAGTTCGCAAATGACCAGAATCCTAATCCCATGAAGAAATACAAAGCCATTTTGAACACATCCTCCTGGTTTAATAAATATATATGTTCATTGTGAACGTATACATTCTTTGTAGGGCTAGAAAGATTAGACCTATGTAATACGATCTATTTAATAATTTATTTATACGTATTCATTTCAATAAATTATATTTATCTATTTCATATCTGCTATGAGAATCCACACCCGTGATAGGGGTTTGAGAACGGTAATAGAAAAGGAGGATGTGGGTCATCCGGTTGTATTTCGTTCATCTTGGTTTTGTGACATTGCCATTTTTACTCTGAAGTTTGTTGTTTGTATTTTATATTTATTTTTATTTTTTTTCCTTGATTTTTCCCACCATTAAGAGTGTATATACACCAGGTACTTTTTGTTATACAAGTATCCTAGGTTGACGTGAAATAAGATGTGAAAGTCACCAGTGTTTTAAATGATGTCGGCCGGTCTAGTTTAGAACAGCGTCAGTGGATTACGAGCCAGAGCTTCTCCTCTGCTGACAGTTCTGAGTCCTTCGTTAGAACAGTGGGAGTGGTTAGTCTTTCTGCCTCTCCTATTCGCTGTTATAGTCTATGATCGTTATATAAAGCCGGCCTCATGAATGGTTGATTACGCCCTCAGATGACGTCCGGAAGTGACGAAACGCGTCAGGGTCGTAATCAACCGGAAGTGACGTTTGCGCTCCACGGAAGGTAACCAGGAAGCGAACGGCTTAGCCGTGTACAGCTCGCATCCAGGAGTTCCTCCGGCGGGACACTAATACAGGTACAGTGCACCTTTCAATGCTTGTTCTGTTTTTATATTTGGTACGCATATTTGAAATGGGGAATGTGATTTTATGATTTGTTTAATAAATGGTCTGAAGCAATATCACGCTATTGGGCATTTCATTTTCTCCCCATGTTACACATACCGAGAGGGTCTTGCACCACCTGGTGGTTGAATTAAGGAGACGGCAAGGATTTAAAGATCACTTTTCAAAAGGCCTGTGGTTATATACATTGTGGTGAGTGCAACCTCACGGGGGGTGACCCCCTCACGCGGTGATCGCTATTGGTGAAAGGATTTCTACGCTTGCCTTCATATCCACAGTCTGCATCTTTAATTATGAACTTTCCTGCCTTTTAAACATTAGTTCTATATACAGTGTTTTATAACATCGGACACTTAGCGCCGCCTCAATAAGTTTAACAAATCAAGGACTGGACACGCATTTTTTATGATTTGCAGATTTATTGTTTATTAAACACAACATCTCCCCGTTCTTCCTTGTGACATGTCACTGATCGTCTGTTCCCTCTCATCAGGAGCAGCGATCAGTGATGTGTCACTCGTAGCCACGCCCCCTAACAGTTAGAATCACTCCCTAGGACACACTTAACCCCTTCCTAGCCACCAAGTGGTTAACCCCTTCACTGCCAGTCACATTTATACAGTAATCTGTGCATTTTTAATCGCACTGATCGCTGTATAAATGTGAATGGTCCCAAAATATCACCAATGTGTCCGCCATAATGTTGCAGTCACGATAAAAATCGCAGATTGTCGCTATTACTAGTAAAAAAAAAAATAATTAATAAAAATGCCATAAATCTATCCCCTATTTTGTAGACGCTATAACTTTTGCGAAACCAATCAATAAACGCTTATTGCCATTTTTTTTTACCAAAAATATGTAGAAGAATACGTACCGGCCTAAACTGAGGAAAAACATTTTTTGGGAGGGGGATATTTATTATAGCTAAAAGTAAAAAATTTTGTTTTTTTTTTCAAAATTATCGCTCTTTTTTTGTTTATAGCGCAAAAAATAAAAACCACAGAGGTGATCAAATACCACCAAAAGAAAGCTTTATTTGTGAGAAAAAAAGGACATCAATTTTGTTTGGGAACCATGTCGCACGACCGCGCAATAGTCAGTTAAAGCGACGCAGTACCGAATCTCAAAAAGTGCTCTGGTCTTTGGCCAGCCAAATGGTCCGGGGCTAAAGGGGTTAAATACAGATCTGTTACTGATAGATAAAAAAACAGATGTCGCAACCAAAACTACCTTAAGACAATCCAAACCAAAAGTGTTGGTGTTTTCCCATGTCTCCCTAGAAGTACCATTAAAAGTACTCTCTCCCTGCTGTACGATATTTAAAAACTTTTTTTGAGGTTTCTTTAATATCCCCCATGGCAGTGCCCAGTTCCTCATATATTTTAACAATAGCATGCCTATTAGCCTTGAAAATGGGCAGACTATATCAAGATTTTGCCCCAGGGGGTTCGCTGCTAAGTTTGGATTTCATAGGCTTTACACAATCCCTGCAGATTTGCTCATCTCTAATGGTAAGTCAGTAATGGGGAACAGTTTAGCTGCAGACACCTTGGGCAATACTGGTGACTAGTCCTTTGCCCTCTGACTGTCTTTTTTTGTGCACTGCTTCCCAAGTCCAAATGCACTTTAAGTTTGCCAAAGCATGCAAAAAGCCATGTTTTTTTTTTTTAATATAAAATACTGTTATCACCAATTTTTCATCTTTTTTTTTGTATTTCAGTGCTGCTGATCTCCTCCATTCGAATTTAGCTACTTCTGGTTTACATGTATACACTCCAGTGTCAGTTGCACACCATTGCTTTGCTGATGGTGAATCGTAACAACAGTGGACAATGCCACTGACATATCTGCTTTTAATCCCCACCTGGGGGCATGTGACAGGGTTACAATGCAGGGGCACGGTGGAAGACTACCCCATAACAGAAAGCGTCTGAACAAAGTCCTCAATGACAGGATCACCAGATATAATTGTAGTGAAAGCTGGATATTTATTATGATGGAAAAAAGCTTTTGAAATGACAATAACATGTTCAAGCCCATATGAGATTGTCAATATTGGGGTTACATCTACCGTATATACTCGAGTATAAGTCGTTCCGAGTATAAGTCGAGGCCCTAATTTACCACAAAAAAATGGGAAAAACTTTTTGACCCGAGTATAAGACGAGGGTGAGAAATGCACAGCTACTGTAAGTGGAAAAGAGGGTCAACAATGCCCATTTGCAGCATCACTGTGCCCATTTGCAGCCATAGGTCCCCTGAACTTCAAACTTGGTAGTTAAGGGTTCCTAGATGCCCCCTAGCTGCAGCCAAAATTTGGGGTCTCTGAACCCAAAGGGTCCCGAAATGACATTGCTGCAGATGGACACAGTTGACCGAATTTGGGGCCCCGTATCTCAGGGCCACTTAGTGCTAAGAACCCCAAATTTGGTGTGCAAACCCAGTGGAACTGGCACCATAACATTTTTAAATCTGGGGTTTCTAGCACCTAGTGGCCCCGAGATACAGGGCCCCAAATATCAGTCCAGAAAATGTCAAGCACTTTTCTGCAGCAGAGAATGACATTTTCCAAACCAGTTTGGGGCCCCGTATCTCAGGGCCACTTGGTGCTAGGAACCCCGGCTTTGGATATGTTATGGTACCAGTTGCACTGGGTTTGCACACCAAATTTGGGGTTCCTAGCACCAAGTAGCCCTGAGATATGGGGCCCCAAAGTCGGTTCAGAAAATGTCAAGCACTTTTCTGCCGCAGAGAATGACATTTTCCGAATCGATTTTGGGGCCCCGTATCTCGGGGCCACTTGGTGCTAGGAACTTCAGCTTTGGATATGTTATGGTACCAGTTCCACTGGGTTTGCACACCAAATTTGGGGTTCCTAGCACCAAGTGGCCCTGAGATACGGGGCCCCAAAGTCGGTTCAGAAAATGAAATTTTTTGCTGCAGAAAAGTGCTTGACTCGAGTATAAGTCGAGGGGGGCACTTTCAGCACAAAAAAATGTGCTGAAAAATTCGACTTATACTCGAGTATATACGGTACTTTAATAAAAATGTAGGGCACAAAGCATGCCTTTGTATGCAGCTTTGGTTATTATGGTTTTACAGATTCTTAAAGGTTAGTGTACTGGAAATCTGAACCCCATGAGGATATACCGTCTTTCCCCAAAAGTAAGACATCCCCTGAAAATAAGACCTACTTCTAGTTTTGCCTCTCGCTGTAATATAAGGCATCCCCCCGAAAATAAGACCTACTTCCAGTTTTGTCTATCACTGTAATATAAGGCCTCTCCGATAATAAGGCCACCCCAGAATATAAGGCCCCTGAAGCTACCGTAAAGCGTCTGACTCCTCTGGACCGTAGCGGCGGGCACCGCCGCACAGCTCACTGATTGGCCGCAGCGCAGCCGGAGCTGTTCAGGCAGTGCGAGGTCTCTTTAAATCAGAGAGCCTGCGCCACCGCCAGGACAAGCTGCCGCCTTCTGCCGCCTGCTGCTCGCTCTGCCCTGATGGAGTCTGGCTGACTCACAATTAGACAGTAAGTGAGTCGCGTGGGGCAGGAGTCGAGCACATTGTGTGGAATCTGGCTGGCACAGACACACAGGGGTGACTGAGTTGGGGGGGGGTGTCTGATAAAGGGGTGGGGGGATGTCTGGTAAAGGGGGGAAATGTCTGGTGAAGGTGAATCCACTGTCCACTGGCACAGGGGTGGGGGGAGTATCAGTAAATGTACCATAGATTGTTGTACATGGAAATAATGGTAGTAACAAGAAATTCTTGATACCGTAGGATTCACAGTTTGTCTGGTTATGCTGGTTTGTGATGACAACTACTACCGTACCGTATACAAGTAATATATTTCCTTTTTTTTTGTTCAACAATAAATGTGTACCGTATTCTTCTTCATGGAAAAATAAGACATCCCCTGAAAATAAGACCTAGTGCATCTTTGGGAGCAAAAATTAATATAAGACACTGTCTTATTTTCGGGGAAACAGGGTAGATCTATCAGATGTAGGATAAGATCATGGAGTAGCTTGGTGCTGTTGATGATGTATTATCGGTGGAGTACCCTGCTGCTGTTGAGGATAGGATGCCGGTGGAGTAGCACGATGCTGAGGAGTATGGAACATTGGTGTTGTTGGATATTCTCCAATGAATGTATATTTGTTACCGGTAAATTCTCCCTTAATGCCTTTATTGAGTAGTTGCACCAATAAAGGTTCAAAAAACTGACATTTCCTAATAAAACATAAAAAAAGGTTAATATAAAGTAATGTAAAAATAGAATTTTTATTTTTGTATTATTTTAATTACAGATATTGTCAATTAACACAGTGCTTTATATATGTATTGTACAATCACATCAGTCCCTGCCCGGCAGGAGCTGTAACTCACGTTAATACATAAAAGGGCCAGTTTTGGCAGGATTCACATAAACTACCAGCATTTGTTTTTTGGCTGGATTCACACCTATGCATTTTTAGTGCTTTTTGCATTTTGCCGATTTGCACTACAGAACGTGTTCCATAGGAAACAATGTTAAATGGACTGTAGTGCAAATCTGCAAAGTGCCAAAAGCACTAAAACTGCATAGGTGTGAATCCAGCCACAGGGAGAACATGCACACTACATTGCAATCAGAAGAGATGCATAGTTCACAACAGGTGTTTGCATTGCACTGCATTGCACTGGTTTATGAAAACTATATAGCAGTGCTATTAATAATAAGTACAATAGCTATAATATGCAATTAAAGAGATTCAAGTATGCAATACATACTTACTGGGATCATTGGCGATGCATCAGGGTCTTCCAAATTCTCCTCTCCTGCTGATATTGGCTCTGCACCATTTGAATTCAATGTATTGATAGAGCTTCTCAATTCTGTCTGATCAGTTTGGAAACAGAGACTGTCAATATACCACAGTCTTGGAACGTACACATTCCCAGCACCTACTCCAGACTTTTGTGATTCTTTTATTTTGTTGAGTTCTTTTTTAAAAACAGCTCTCAGATTTGCTATTTTGGATTTCACATATTTCACATTAGCCAGCTTGACATAGGCTTCATGCTTCTTTGATCTGTCAGAATAATCTTTTGTTTTTGTTTTCCATAGACATGGCATTTCCCTATACATGTCTACGAACTGTGGTGGAAATCTGGTGAAGTAAATTTATCTGTCATCACTCCTGAAAGACAAAATAATTAAACATTTTTATACTTTTCAAGCAAAGTACAGTATGCAGTCACAAAATATACAAACATTCCTAATATCTCACCATCTATTGTTTCCCAGTCCACCTGGGAAGAATATTTGTAACGATTATTATCCGCACGGGATCCTCGTGAGAAGAATCTTTGAAAATACATTTCTGTTCAAGGGAACGAACTGTATTCAGCAGGCTGTACTGTAAGCTTGTTCTCTTGCTACTGCGCATGCGTGCGTGTCTCCACCTGTTTTTTCAGCAGTGGTGTCCTGTGTAGATGTCCTGGCCAATAACTGCGACACAACATTTCCACCGCTGCTCCGCTCGTTCTGCCACAGCATGGGGGATAGAGAGGGGAACAGGCAAGAACACAGAAGGGATACTAGGAGGAAAATGAAGTCCACACCAATGACTAGAGGGGAAATGATCAAGCTTGTGCGCATCTTGGAGAAAAGTGATTATGATGGGAAATTCAGCAACTATGATAGGTCCAACTTGAAAAAAGACAAGATACTGGACAAGGTCATTGATGTTAATTCACAGAAGCATGGAATCGAACATTCAAAAGATCAGCTACGCAAGAGGTGGTCAGATCTCAAACACAGGGAGCATGAACAGCTTGAAAAAATCCACAAGATCATCAGAAAACGCAAGTAAATAACAAGGGATGCTGTTCATATTATATGCAATGCAATAATCTATAATATAATAATAATAATAATAATTAATAATAATTAGATGTCCGCTGTGTGTCCAGGGCAGGCTATGGTGAGTCTCCATTCATAGGCACAGAGAGGCTGCAATTATGGGCACAGTGAGGCTGCAATTAGGGGCACCAAGAGGCTGCGATTATGGGCAGAGAGGCTGTGATTATGGGCACCAAGAGGCTGCGATTATGGGCACCGAGAGGCTGCGATTATGGGCAGAGAGGCTGTGATTATGGTCACAGAGAGGCTGCAATTATGGGCATAGTGTGACAGCATTGATGGGCACAGTGAGGTGGCATTGATGGGCACCTTGAGGCTGCATTGATGGGCACAGAGAGGCTGCAATTATGGGCACAGTGAGGCAGCATTGATGGGCACAGTGAGGCGGCATTGATGGGCACAGTGAGGCTGCATTGACGGGCACAGAGAGGCGACATTGATGGGCACAGTGAGGCTGCATTGATGGGCACAGTGAGGCTGCATTGATGGGCACAGAGAGGCTGCAATTATGGGCACAGTGAGGCGGCATTGATGGGCACAGTGAGGCGGCATTGATGGGCACAGTGATGCATTAGTATAGATCCCATCGTCTGTAGGCACTGTAGCTTTTCACAGCGGGGGTGGGGGGGCGCAGTTTTTCATTTTCGCCCTGGGCACCGAATGACCTTGTCCCGGCACTGGATGGGATATATGTTCCTCCACGGATTCTTAGATTTGCAATCTAAGATAATACCAGCAAAGACTTCAGGGTAAAGAAGGACAGTTCTTTAGCCTGTATTGGTAAAGTCCATTCTGGGGCTGGTTTTATTGGGAGTCTGATAAAGATCTGGGTGGGACAGACTCCCAAGTCCGTGGACCACAGTTTAATCTTTTCTTTTCAGGTCTTGATTAAGGCAGCTGGTCCTAGCTCTCAAAGAGAGAGTGTGTGTCTCCATGTGAGGAGGCAACTAGGAGCATGGCTGCTTATCCCTGACTTTGGATACTAAGTATTTGCGTTTGTAAGGACACTTACTACAAAACCAAGGACTGGTCAGACTATGGACACAGTAAGGCTCAGTAGAGCAGAAGTTTATTTTTGTTTGATTGATGGCAAGATGCCTTTTTTCTTCTGTTTGGGGATATCCTGTGGACTAAACATGATGTTTTCCCAAAGAAACTGTGAGTTTGTCCCTGCATTGAGTCTGATCCCCATATATATATATATATATATATATATATATATATATATATATATATATATATACACATACATATATATATATATGTAATGTAACAAGGCCAAGAGGCGAGCACGCTTCCTGAAAAAGATATCCAGTTGTTCCACATCAGAGGAGTCTACAGTGGATCCAAATGTTGAGGAACTGACAGAAGTAGGTCTTCCTCATGATGAACAGATGCCTGGTATTTCAACTTCTCAAGCACAGACTCATAACAATGCAGATAAATTCTAATTACACCTAATCTGTTATTTTATTATTCAATGTTTGATCATTGTCAAAGATGGGGTCTGTGTCAACATGGGGTCTCTCGACATCTGTTGGTTTAGCTGGATGTGACCTTTGTGTTTATGTGGACCATAGTGCACTATTTCTACACTACCGATGATGATGATTACTTCTCCAACAACAATGAGGTAATATTCCACAAACTGACACCAATGATGGTGCATTATTCCTCATACTCACACCATATTAAAAAATGTATTTTTTTTTTTTTACTGCCCCCTTGTAATATCCCAGCCCCTCTGAGAGCATACTTGACCATTGCATCAAAATTTCCAATTCAAATATATTATGTATATCTAGTTTAGTATATTATTTTGCTTCATACATGTTTTTTAATTGTTTTGATTTACAGGCCGGCACCAGAGAAAATCATCCCAAAAGCATCCTAGAGTTTATGAACAGGAAGAGATTGTCAATTCTGAAGAAGAAACAATTACCCAGAAATCGGTGCAAGAATATAATATTGAAAAAGTGGACGATATGAGTTTCAAACCCGGAGTGACAGTTAATAGTTCAGATGTTTAGATGTTGTTATGATTAAAGTGTGATTTTGCAGCTGTGTATTTTGTAATCATCTGTGGTGTTTCTGCAATGTTTGGATAGTTTCTATTTTCCTTTATCTGAAGATGAGAATAGTTATTAGGACTTTGGGTGCTTTTTGTGTTTTTCACATTTATTTTGACACAGATTCACTTTTAATAATGTTCACATTTAAAGCACCTAAAATGGGGGAACAAGTACTTAGTACATTTCAACCCATACTGTTTAAAAAAAAAAAAAAACCCTGAAAGCATGCCTCCTACGTACTCAGCACTCATGAAAGGATTTGGAGCCAAGGGCTATATTAACTGATAAGAGAAGGACGTTACTATAAGACACTGCGCAGGATTACAAAGGGACTTTGGGTATGTATGATGATGCACTGGGATTTGGGAGCATAACAAAATATGTGGCAGGCATGCATGTAAACATGTTTTAATGGAATGTGGGATTGCACAAACATGCACATGTTCATTTTTTTTGTGTTTGTTTAGACACGCAGAACATACAGCAGGAGTATATGATATCAGATACAGAAGACTTCAACAACAAGACCAGATTACACAAGGATGATGACCTACCTATTGTTCTGGACTTCGACATTGATATTACTGAACAAGCAACCCACTGCAGTGATACCAGAGATGGCAAGGAGAGATGCAGTGTCAAGCACTCGTAAGTATCTCACTGAAAAATCAAAATAATATACAACATGTACGGTATATTAATGTTAAAACAGGAGGGCTGGCAACGTGGATACTCTAGAATAAAAGTACTTTTTTTGCACATGGGTACACAGGTACAGCCTGTGTACCCATGTATAAATAAAGTACTTTTATTCAAGAATATCTGAGTTGCCAACCCTCCTGATTTAAGAATTGTACCCGTGGGAAATGAACGCCCTGGCTAGAGCTCCAAATCACAGTTCTTGGACTCATATATTGGCAGTAGAGATGGCGTAACAATTTGTTTTTTTCCACATATATATTATATAATATACCACCACAAATTTGTTCCTTTTTTTCTTTTGTTAGGTCATGTGCTGGATAGTGCTACTGCAGCCAAGCTCACTGTTGAGCTGCTGAAATGTTGTTCATTAATGGAAGACATGCAAGATTCACTCACAGCTATGCAACAAAGACTGAAGGACTGTGTTGATATCTTAAACAAAGTCTAGTTATTTCATGGTTGTGATGTT
The DNA here is from genome assembly GCA_037952925.1 of Lithobates clamitans. NCBI lineage: Eukaryota > Metazoa > Chordata > Amphibia > Anura > Ranidae > Lithobates > Lithobates clamitans. The sequence continues at coordinate 1,811,071 of JBBGZY010001283.1, forward strand.
TTATATTGTGCATTTTGCAATGTTTGGTATTAAAAAGAAACTATTTAAATTTTTTATAACCCATAAATAACAATTATTATTATGGAAGTATTTTCGGACAGTTTTATGAATAATGATTCTACATTATGTGTTTGTCTCCATTACATATAGCAAAAACCTCTGGATTAGGATTTATATAATAGTTATTGTGTAAAGAAATGTGCAAATGTTCTAGAAACTGTTGTCTAATTTTACTTAAAAGAGAATTATGTTTTTTTTATATTCATAGTTTACCTAGGTGGATGCAGCATGGATGGCTCAGTTTTCAGTCCTCCCCAAGCGGAGAGATGCTGCCTGTCAGTCAGCATTTCTACTGCTCCGATCCTTCACGCTCATTGGAGCGATGAGCTGTGGAGGGGCGGGGAGTGGCCGTTTAATGGGCTCGCTGAAACGCTGAGACTGCCATCAGTCAAGGCAGCTGGCGGATCCAGACTTGGGAAGTCCAGATGATGCGCTGCCTTGTCTGATAGCAATGACGTCAGCAGAGATGAACTTCAGACCGTTCTCCGCTGAAAACAGGTCACACGAGTGCAGAACGAATTGCTCTTCTGTGACCCGTAGGAGAAGCCCAGCCTAAAAAGCTCAGGCTGGATTTCTCATTTAATGTTCTGGGAGTTGATGTGGATGATATATGTAATGTTAGGTTGATCATATATCCCTATCATTACATAAATTTCATTGCATCAGTGTATTTGTGTACAAATTGATGTTTGGTTTTGCACTCATGTTCATACATTGATACATATGCCTAGTATCAATGTTTGGCAATTAGTTCTATTACAAAATAGTTGTCATTAATTCAATTTCATGTCAATCAATGGTATAATACATCTACAGCTTTGGAAAAGAGACACAGTTTTCTGCTTATCATGTGAAAGTGGTGGTAAGCAAATAATAATCTGCCCTCCTTACTCTCCATTTGGGAATCTTGCTTTAACTTCCCATTGCATCTCTGGATATTATGAGTTGCAAAGTGAAGTTACATGTCCACTATTGTATAATGTCATACAGATATCCCAAAATGAACCTGCAAGGGCTTGGACACATAATTAAACACCTGCCCCTTAACTCCATTTCTCATTGATCATGATTGTGGAATCTTTGTGTTTTTATAAAGCACTAATAATCACTTCAAAATATGGCTTTATTTGCACCTTTTTTTAAATATTAGTGATTGTTGCCTTATATCTCCATTATGCATACCTTTGCACAATGCAAAGATTTAAAAATATTTTTTTGGATCTGCTTTAATTTCCCATTGCATCTCTGGATTATATGTGAAGTTAGGATGCCACTATGGCATAAAGGTGTCCCAAAATTAACCTGCAAGGACTTGTAGATAGAAATAAGAACAACCTATACCATGACTCCATTTCCCATTGATCAGGCTTGTTTAATCAGTGTGTTTTATAAAGCACTGTAGCACTTCTAAATCTGGCAAATTTGCACTATTTGTTAATTGTTGTGAGTGTTATGTCTTCATTACAATGCATACTGTTGCACTATGTATATATACCCTGTTTCCCCGAAAATAAGACCTATCGTAATTGTCGGTGATGGATGCAATATAAGCCCTACCCCCCAAATAAGCCATAGTTAAAGTCCTTGTATTTCTTATTTTTAGGGTAGGGCTTATTTTTGGGGGAAACAGAGTAAGGCTTATTTGGGGGGTAGGGCTTATATTGCAGCCATCACCGACAATCATGCTAGGTCTTATTTTCGGGGAAACAGGGTATATATATATATATATATATATATATATATATATATATATATATATAGTTTTTTGGAATTTTTATACAAAACTCACATGTTTTGGTAATTGTGGGCTACCTTTATGACCCTTTTAAAATAAAGCCACACAATAAAAACTTTTTTTCATGATTTATGGTGTCTTCTTTCTGTGTGATTATTTATTTAAAAAAATTTTTATACATATGTATATGGACGGGGTGTTCCAGTTGCAGACCAAACATACTGAAATGTGTACTCTGATGGCAACAGCCATGAATCAAGGCTCTTTTTCTCAATTGTTGGCTACTCTTGCAAAAGACAATGGTTATTAATTCTTTTTTATTTATTTGAAAATATGGGAAGAACAAAATACACATGGTGTATGGTTTTATTTAATTAAATCATAAAGCACATAATAGGGGAGTCTGTACACATTGAAAGAATACTCTCTCTCTCTTCTCTCTCTCTCTCTCTCTCTCTCTCTCTCTTTCTATATATATATATATATATATATATATATATATATATTACATGCAATTATAATAATTAAAAAAATAATACACAATACGAAAATTGTTAACTTTTTTTTTTTTAATAAATTATTTTTTTGATATTCTATACTTTTGCTAACATTTCTTTGTTCGTGTTTATTTGGAACTTTTCATTCGTGTTTATGAAACATCATTCTTGAACACTGCCTCCGAGTCGTCGACTATTTCCGCTCATGTGCACTAATGTTCGAGAGATTTTTTACTGACGACTGTCACACCAACGAATAGAATATCGTTCCTTGTCAAATGATACAACACAATTTTTCCATTTTTTCAATAAAAACTTTTTCGTTCACAATATCGATATCGGGTATTACTTGCTGGGCATTAACGAGTAGAAAATCAGTCGATCGTTCGCAGAACGGAAATTTTCGGCCAATATTCTTATTGTGTATTCCTGCTATTAGTTTTGATACACAGTATACAAGCTGATTTAAATTCAAGTTCAGTTGCACTTTAAGGGCTCATGTACCCAGGCATTCAATAGGCTACATTCAGATCTGTAATGTATACAGATATGAATGCAGTAGTATTGTATGCTACACAGCTCAGATTAAGTTTATAGTGTTTAAAAGTCTAAATCAAAATGAGAAAAAATTGTGCCTAGGGTCTGTAAATATCTATGCTGTACATTTGTGCAGTGTAAATGGACGTGGCTGCTGCCTAGTGAATTCAGGGCCAAGGTGAGATCTAATCACTTTCTGCCCTTATAACTTACATTCACGGTGGCAAGTAGACATGTGCGGTTCGTTTCGTACCAAATTGATATTTTTCGTTTTTCGGATATATCCGAATAGTCGATTTACAATATAAACAAATTTTACCGAATGCTCCGAATAACGTAAATGAAATTCGGACTGAAATTCAAATCGAATTTCACATTGAACTCCAGTCGAATTCTCACTACACATATTGCTGAAATCAAAGACTGTGTGTTTGAGTACCATTTTGAAATAATGCTGTTTTTGTCAAGCCAAAGGTGATTTAAAGAGTCATTGTAATCATTTGATAAAGATTTTTCTTTTGTTTGTTCACTTTGCTGCATTCAATTAAAAAACAATATAACATTTTCGTTTTATCCGATTTGAGCATTTATCAATTTGATCGCTTCCAATCTAAAAAATCGGTAATTTCAAAGAAAATTCGAAAAAATTCTGAATACGAGTTCCGAAAATGAACTGAACGAATCAACCGAATTTAACTAAGCAAAATAACTAGATAGACGAGACAAATTTTTTCATCATGCACGTCTAGTGGGAGCTGATCTGCGGGTAACACAGACTCGATGTCTGCTGGCACCTACCGATTGTCCAACACAGAGGCAGATCGCTGTTCTGTCAGTAGGGAAGGCATGGATCCTGTGTTCCTGCAGGGACTAGAATCCATGCCTTCCCCTAGTAAAAGCACCTCCCACAGTAAACTAAAACACTGGTCAGGCACACATTTAACCCTTTAATAACCGCTTCCCAACCAGTGTCATTAGTACAGTGACAGTACATATTTTTAGCAGTGATCACTGTATTAATGTCACTGGTCCCCAAAAAGTGTCAAAAGTATCAGTTAGTGTCCCACTGTCCGCCTCAATATCGCAGTTCTGCAATAAGTCGCTGATCACCACCATTACTAGTAAAAATATATCCCAAAGTTTGTAGATGCTATAACTATTGTGCAAACCAATCAATATACGCTTATTGGTATTTTTTTTTTGCCAAAAATAAGTAGCAGAATACATAATGGCCTAAATTGATGAAGAAATTCAATTTTTTCAATTTTTTTTATTGGATATGTTTTATAGCAGAAAGTAAAAAATATTGTGTTTTTTTTTCAAAATTGTCGTTTTTTTTTTGTTTATAGCGCAAAAAATAAAAACCGCAGAGGTGATCAAATAACAACAAAAGAAAGCTCTATTTGTGAGGAAAAGAGGACATACATTTTATTTAGGTACAGTGTCACACGACTTCACAATTGTCAGTTAAGGTAACCCAGTGCCGTATCGCAAAAAATTGCCTGGTCATGAAGGGGGGTAAATCCTTCTGGAGGTCAAGTGGTTAAATATAAACAGTGTGTAGTTGGTAGAGGCGGTACAGGTGCACAACGAACATGGCCTTTAGTCATTTAATAATGTGTATACAGCTGTTACGTGTATGTCCGTATGAGTTGAACTGCAGTTTGGACCACTTTTTATGCATCTGCACGTGTAGAGTATGTACGAAGACCAGGAGGAGCGGGGAGACCAGGCACTGAGGTTGCAACTTTTATGGATTACCAACCATGTCTGTACACGACTTGACATTGACAGACTACAACACAAAGGGAGTTCAGACTTGTACAAGTGTGGCACAGAGCTCAGAAAGAAATGTATAAGCCGCTGTTGTCTATTTGCTGGGTATCCCTGAAAAAAGGATTCAATCACAGTGGAACCAGGAGTTTCATTTATACAGAGGCTTGACTCGACCTGTAGGGGTCTCTGTCCAAGGTGAGGGGCTGGGGCAAACCACTAGCGCACAGCGGATGGTGGAAATACTTGGATAAATTAGATTTTCCTGCTGTCTTGCACAAAGCACTTTATTTATGAACGCGTTCACATTTATTCACTCTATTGCCACTTTGGAGCAATTGCACTTTGTTACTGAAGAAATTTATCACGTTTATTCATCATTTGCACTGTATTGAAGATATACTTATCTTATTATATTATTAATATTTGCACTGGATTGGCTTCAAGTATTGTTTTTAGAATATTGCACAGTATTTCTTATGAAGGATTTATTACATTTATAATTTATGTTTACTTTAGAAATTTAGGTTGCTACTATTTATTAGGTTATGGTAAGCGCCACATTACTTTGTTTATTATTAACTTTCTATTGACACCCGCAGCGGTTCGCAGAGAGCAGTGTGACTGTGAACTGCCTGCAAGTTGAATGTGATGCGGGAATCCGCACAGGAATCGCGCTGGTTCCCGCGTCGCACATGTGTGAACCCAGCCTGAGAACTAAAAAATAAAGACCAAGCTATTGCTTGCTGATGCTTTTAGACCCCTTTCACACCGAGGCGCTTGAAAACTAACGTTGGGAGCTTTTCAAGCGCTTTTGAGGCACTAGTGGTGCGCTTTTTTTTTTGTTGTTTTTAAGTTTACTTAAAAGAACCATTTTGAGGTGCTTTTGTGTTCCACTTGTGGAAGAGAGTCGGACAGTGAAAAACCCCCTGCGCTGCTTAAGGTTAAACCGCTTCTCCTCCAATCTCATTGTGTGGCCATGTGTCCTCTTACACTCCCTGAGACTGAATATGCTGAGGTCACCATTGAGGTATTTGTAAATCGCTATCATGTCCCCTCTCAAGCGTCGCTTTAACAGCGAGAATAAACTTAGTACTTGTAGTCACTCCTCATATTTGAAGTCCTCCAGTCCCCTTATTAGTTTAGTTGCCCCTCTTTGGACTATCTCCAGCTCCAGCACATCCCTTCTGAGGACTGGATGGAATACTCCAGATGTGGCCGGACCAAAGTTTTATAAAGTCGCAGAATTATAGTTTTATCTTTGGAGTATGTCCCCTTTTTTAATGCATGCTAATATTCTGCCCGCTTTGGTAGCTGCAGCTTGACACTGCACGCTATTACTCAATCTGTCTTCTACTAGGACCCCCAGATCTTTCTCCATCCTTGATTCCCCCAGCGGTTCTCCCCCAGTGAGTAGTTTGCATTTATGTTAATAGCCCCCAAGTGCATTATTTTACATTTCTCCACATTAATCCTCATTTGCCATACAGTTGCCCACTTTATTATTTTGTTCAGGTCTTTCGGTAAAATTATATCCTGATGTGACATTATTGCCCTGCTTATTTTTGTATCATCACCAAAACTGAAATTGAGCTATATATCCCTTCCTCTATATCATTTAGGAATAAATTAAACAGAATTGGTCCCAAGACAGAACCTTGTGATACCCTACTTACCACTCCAGACCAATCTGAGTACACTTATTTATCACTACCCTTTGGACGTGTCCCTGTAACCAGTTTTCTATCCATGAACAAACCTAATGGTCTATGCCTGCAGACCTCAGCTTGTAGATTAAGTGTTTATGGGGGAAGTGTATCGAATGCTTTTGCAAAATCCAGATACACCACATCCACAGGCCTTGCTTGCTACACCCCTCACTTGTCTGCAGTAAGCCTGCAGTCAGATGGCAGCAGTGGACATCTTTTTACATCCAGCCAAGTCTTGCATTACTCACTTATTTTTACCAATAAACTGAGCTTATATAGTGAAAAACAGTATTCTGAAATCCGTGACACTGTTTTGATGTTGAATTTTAAAAGCTGCGGCCAGCCTGCTAATCTCACAGGTTTGCTAATCTGACAAAACACCACTGCTTTTAAAATTCAACATCAAAACAGTCCGACGGATTTCAAAATATTGTATTTCACGATATAAGCTCAGTTTACTGATAAAAATAAGTGTGAAATGCAAGACTTGGCTGGGTGTAAAAAGTTACTGCGGACGAATGTGGGGTTTACCAAGATGGCCATCACGATGTAGTGAAGGAATGTCACTTCTGTTACCTATTCTGACGGGTCATCGATTCTGACGGAACACCGGCCCCACCCCTATTGGTTTACTTATGCTTTTATATTTTCCCTGGGCTTTCTGTTATGTGAAGCAGCTTCTATGGACCTTGCCACCGCCGCCTGCCACCAGATGCTGCGTGTCACTTGCCACCGTCGCTTGACGCCAGATGCAGCGTGTCACTTGCCACCATCATTTGCCACCAGATGCAGTGTGTCACTTGCCACTAGATGCAACATGTCACTTGCCACCATCACCTGCCACCAGATGCAGCGCACCACCGTCACCTGCCACCAGATGCAGCGTGTCACTTGCCACCATCAGCTGCCATCAGATGCAGCATGTCACTTGCCACTATCACCTGCCACCAGATGCAGAGTGTCACTTGCCACTATCGCCTGCCACCAGATGCAGCGTGTCACTTGCCACCATCGCCTGTCACAAGAAGCAGCGTGTCACTTGCCACAATTGCCTGCTACCAGATGCAGCATGCCACCATCACCTGCCACCATATGCAGTGTGTCACCTCCCACTGTTGCCTGCCACCAGATGCAATGTGTCACTTGTCACCACTGCCTGCCACCAGTTGCGGTGTGTGACTTGCTACTGTTGCTTGCCACCAGATGCAGCGTGCCACTACCGCCTGCCACCAGGCGCAGCTTGTCATTTGCCACCGTCGCCTGCAACCAGATGTAGCTTGTCACTTGCCACCACTGTGGCAGTCCCCCCGTGCTCTTTTGGAGACCCCCCTGTGCTCTTTTCCAGTCCCCCTGTGCTCTTGTCTGGTCCCTGTGTTGGTCTCTGGCTCCCTCCTGTACTCTTCTCTGGTCCCCCTGTACACTTTTTTAGTCCCCCATGCTCTTTTCCAGTTCCCCCTGTGCTCTTCTCTGGTCCCTGTGCTGTTCTCTGGTTCCCCCCTGTGCTCTGGTCCCTGTGCTCTTCTCCGGTCCCCCTGTGCTCTTCTCCAGTCCCTGTGCTGTTCCCTGGTTCCTGTGTACTCTTCTTTGGTCCCTGTGCTGGTCTCTGGTCCCCCCTGTGCTCTTTTCCAGTCCCCCCTCCCGTGCACTTTTCCAGCCCCTCCCGTGCTCTTCTCTGGACCCTGTGCTGTTCTCTGGCTCCCCCCTGTACTCTTCTCTGGTCCCCCCTGTACGCTTTTCTAGTCCCCCGTGATCTTTTCCAGTTCCCCCTGTGATCTTCTCTGGTCCCCCAAGTGCTCTTCTCTGGTCCCTCCGTGCTCTTCTCCAGTCACTGTGCTGTTCCCTGGTTCCTGTGTACTCTTCTCCGGGCCCTGTGCTGGTCTCTGGCCCCCCTGTACGCTTTTCTAGTCCCCCGTGCTCTTTTGCAGTTCCCCCTGTGATCTTCTCTGGTCCCCCCAGTGCTCTTCTCTGGTCCCCCCCGTGCTCTTCTCCAGTCACTGTGCTGTTCCCTGGTTCCTGTGTACTCTTCTCCGGGCCCTGTGCTGGTCTCTGGCCCCCCTTGTGCTCTTCTCAGGTCCTTATGCTCTTCTCCAGTCCTCTCCGTGCTCTTTTCCAGTCGCTGTGCAGTTCTCTAGTCCCCCTGTGCTCTTCTCTGGTCCCTGTGCTGTTCTCTAGTCCCCCCCTGTGCTCTTCTCCAGTCCCTGTGCAGTTCTCTGGTCCCCCGTGCTCTTCTCCAGTCCCTATGCTGTTCTCTGGTCCCCCCTGTGCTCTTCTCTAGTTCCTGTGCTGTTCTCTGGTCCCCCTGTGCTCTTCTCTGGCCCCCTGTGCTATTCTCTGGTCCCACCTGTGCTCTTCTTTGGTCCCCCCTGTGCTCTTCTCTGGCCCCCCCTGTGTTCTTCTCCAGTCCTTGTGCTCTTCTCTGGTCACCCTGTGCTCTTCTCTGGTTCTCTCTGTGCTCTTCTTTGGTCCCCCCTGTGCTCTATTCTGGTCCTCCCTGTGCTGTTCTCTGGTTCCCCCCTGTACTCTTCTCTGGTTCCCGTGTTCTTCTCCGGTCCCCTCTGCTCTTCTCCAGTCCCTGTGCTGTTCCCTGGTTCCTGTGTACTCTTCTTTGGTCCCTGTGCTGGTCTCTGGCCCCACCTTGTGCTCTTCTCAGGTCCTCATGCTCTTTTCCAGCCCTCCCCCCTGTACTCTTTTCCAGTCGCTATGCTGTTCTCTAGTCCCCCTGTGCTCTTCTCCAATTTCTGTGCTTTTCTCTGGCCCCCCTGCGCTCTTCTCTGGTCCCTGTGCTGTTCTCTGGTTCACCCCTGTGCTCTTCTCTGGTCCCCCTGTGCTCTTCTCTGGTCCACCCCTGTGCTCTTCTCTGGTCCCCCCCTGTGCTGTTCTCTGCCCCCCCATGCTCTTCTCCAGTCCTTGTGCTGTTCTCTGGCCCCCCCGTGCTCTTTTCTGGTGCCCCTGTGCTCTTTTCTGGACCCCCTGTGCTCTTTTCTGGACCCCCTGTGCTCTTCTCTGGACCCCCCAGTGCTCTTCTCTGGTCCCCCCTGTGCTCTTCTCTAGTCCTTGTGCTGTTCTCTGGTCCACCCCTGTGCTGTTCTCTGCCCCCCATGCTGTTCTCCCCCCCCGTGCTGTTCTCCAATCCTTGTGCTCTTCTCTGGTCCCCCTGTGCTGTTTTCTGGTCCCCCCCTGTGCTCTTTTCCAGTTCCCCCTGTGCTCTTCTCTGGTCCCTGTGCTGTTCTCTGGTTCCCCCTGTGCTCTTCTCTAGTTCCCGTGCTGTTCTCTGGTCCCCCTGTGCTCTTCTCTGGTCCCCTGTGCTCTTCTCTGGTCTCACCTGTGCTCTTCTCTGCCCCCCCTGTGCTCTTCTCTGCCCCCCCTGTGTTCTTCTCCAGTCCTTGTGCTCTTCTCTGGTCACCCTGTGCTCTTCTCTGGTTCCCCCTGTGCTCTTCTCTGGTTCCCCATGTGCTCTTCTTTGGTCCCCCCTGTGCTCTATTCTGGTCCTCCCTGTGCTGTTCTCTGGTTCCCCCTGTACTCTTCTCTGGTTCCCGTGTTCTTCTCCGGTCCTCTCTGCTCTTCTCCAGTCCCTGTGCTGTTCCCTGGTTCCCGTGTACTCTTCTTTGGTCCCTGTGCTGGTCTCTGGCCCCACCTTGTGCTCTTCTCTGGTCCCCCCAGTGCTCTTCTCTGGTCCCCCCTGTGCTCTTCTCCAGTCCTTGTGCTGTTCTCTGCCCCCCCTGTGCTGTTCTCTGCCCCCTCTGTGCTGTTCTCTGGCCCCCCTGTGCTATTCTCTGGTCCCCCTGTGCTCTACCCTGGTCCCCCCATGCTCTTCCCTGGTCCACCCTGTGCTGTTCTCTGCCCCCTCCCCCGTGTTGTTCTCTGCCCCCCCCTATGAGGTTCTCCAGGTTCCCCCCTCCCCTCTCCCACCAGCTGCTGTGGGGGATATGTCAGGATGGAGCAAAGGGTTCCTTGCCTGAAATGACAGAGTAAGTGATCTGTACACATCATTTACTCTGTCCATTCCTAAGAGTAGTATAGTAATCTGTGTTTACAAACAACACAGATAACACAGTTTACTATCCTACCACATCCACTTGTCGCCGCAGCGCACTACGTTTGCCACAGGTCAATCTCCCCCTAAAGTGCCCCTAAAGCGCACAATCAATAGGTTAAGTTGATGGAGACAAGGGCCTCTTCCCAACAACCATGGGCAGTGGTTGTGTGGGTCTGCAGGCACGGGGCTTTTCTGAATCTGGAAGCCCCCTTTACCAAGGGGGCCCCCCAGATCCCAGCCCCCCATGTGAATCAATAGGGGTACATTCACCTAGAAAAAGTGTCAAAAATAAATAAAGACAGGAGGCAGTTTTTGACAATTCTTTTATTAAAAAAATAAAAAAAACAACGCCCCTGATGTAGCTCCATCGTCAATCATGACTGGTCAGTGACATCACAAGGGACAGTGCAACCTGGTGATGTCACCTGGTGACCCCGCCCCTTACCCATTTAAGAACTGTCAAATGGAGGAGCAGGCATTCAGCGGTTAGCCTTCATTGTGGGCAGAGCGTTTTGGTTTTTTTTGGGTCCGGCAGTGCAGCGGACGTCGTGATTGATTTTGATTGATATATTTTGGTTAATGAGTAGGGGTACAATGTAAGGTACAGATACGCCACTTGACAGGCAGACTAAGGGGACGCCCCAGGCAGTATATTTAAAGGAATTTTTCATTATTGTTTTACTTTAAGCATCATTAAAATCACTGCTCCTTTAAAAATTATATTTTTTTAAGTTTTTTTTTTGCATTGATACATGTCCCCAGAGCAGTACCCAGGCCCCCATACCTTTTTTGTGGACAATAACTAGCATATAAGCCTTCAAAATGTGGATTTTTCATGTTTGGGACTCATAGCCTTTAATAGTGTTCATGGCTCGGGTCCAAACTTTTTACCTGTTCGGGATTTCTGGTGCGAACGAAACTGGGGGGTGTTCGGCCCAACACTAGCTACAATCTCTATATTTATTACAATAACGAATGAATGGCTGATGACCTGGATTCCATGTTATCCATATGGTTTTGCAAACTTTGTCCAATACAATTTTAATTCACTGCCAGCACACAAGTCTTGATGAAGGGTGGGTTTTATTCCCTGAAACACGTTGTCCTTTTTTGATTACCATTTGGCAAAAATGCATACCTCCCAACTTTTTGGGATGGGAACGAGGGACACCTATTAGCAAAAGTATGTAGACATAGGAAACACCCCCTGCCACGCCCCTTTAAAGGAGGATTATTTTTAAAAAAGTATTAGTTAAACCCACAAGAGCTTTTTTTTTTTTTACCACTATTATTCTTTTATGTTGGCTTCTGACATTTACAAATGCAGCAATTTAGAAATTGGATAAAAGGTTTAGCACTGGGAAACACTTTTTGAAATATAAAATGTGTTTTTTCTATACAACTATATAGATCAGACCAAAATGAGAGACAATAATAAAAAACATAAGTGCGCTTGTAGTATAGACACTCAAAAGAGAAATGACATTTGAAAAAAGTGATAAAAAAATTTACACATGGAAAGGTGACAAATGAAAAGAAGAGTGAATTGAGTCCATACACGGATCAAACAGAACACTGATGGGATGTAAAAAATTGATTCCGAGCACAAGTGGGGATGTGATGTGCTAGGATCGGGGGAGGGGCCTGGTAGTGGGGCGGTGGAGGACAGAGGTGTGAACAGCGATGGCGGCTCAGAAGGCACGGGGTGAGTGCCGTTGGCCGGCCAGCTAACCTTCCTCCAAGGCGGCGGGAGGGTCCGCTCAGCAGGTGGCTAACAGGAGTGGGGAGAGGCGGCTGTACCAGAGCCGCGGATCGTTGCTCAATACAGCACAGCAAACAGTCATTAGCGGCCCGGCGGAGCGGCTGCTCGCCGCCACAGCGTCCCCTAACTCCCCCCTTCGTCTCAGCTCCCTGGCTACTCTCCGTTCCATCCCCCTCAGCCCTGCAGCCGACCACAATGCTAGAACTTGGAGAGCGTGCTAGCATAGCACTCATCAAAAGGTGGAACATCCACAGACATGTGAGGACAAGAAAGTGCTGAGACCCCTTCTCTCAAGGCTGTGGTAAGCCCTAACAAGGGTAAAAGAAGCCCCCTTTGGAAACCCTGGTCGCCCCTATGAGGTCTGCAGGATCCAGGTAGGATCAGCATAGCTGAGTACGTTCTCATCCATTTGAACTGTGTTTTGTGCTTGAGATATCTTACTGCAGATGAGAAACTTAAAGGCACAGAGGGCCCGAGGGCTTTGAAGGGGGGTTAGTTTATTTGCTCCACCAACAAACCACGAGTGGGTGGTGAAGCCCAGCGAGAGGGAGAGTGGAGACCCCTCATACCCCTTGGTTATATTTTCCACCAGAAAGGAGGAGAGATGATGTGATCCTGGGCTTTCCTAACAGAACTGTATTTTGTAAAGCGATTTTTGCAATTTTCAAAGGGGCTGTTTTTGTGTTCTTGAGGATAGACGTGTATAAATTGTCATACTGCCAAACTGATTAGGGCCTGGTGCGGGCCCTCCCTGCAGAAGCGATAAGGCCGGTGCAAAAGGGAATTTGCGGAGAGCAGGGAAGGGAGGAACATGAGAGGTCGCTCCCAGAAATCAACAGACCTAAGTAAGCCCAGAGACAGTTTAAATTCCAGTACAATTCAAAAATACCTAAAAAGCCCAAGTATGGATAACAAACAACAAGAAGTCAAGGACAAAAAGAAGGCCGCAACTAAAAATAAAGGGGCTCAAGGGGGGACCCCCAGCGTAGGGATTCCTTCCGAAGCAGAACCAGATTTAAGTATGGCCTGGTTGTAGAAGCACTTCCAACTAAATCTGAGATACAGGACATGTTTTCTAAGCTTGAAAAATCAATTAAGGCAGAGATCCTCAATGTAAGGACAGATATGGGCCACCTTCTAAAGCGAGTTAAAGAAGTAGAGGAGGTGGCGGAACAACAGGTTCAGGAAATCTCTGCTCTTAAGAAGCAAGTAAAAACTACAGTTGGAACAACGTGAGTTGATGTATAAACTGGAAGAACAAGAAAATCAAAATAGGCGGCAAAACCTAAGAATTAGATCCCTACCAGAGCAGAGAGGTGAAGATCTGACCACAGTGATGAAGGAAGTCTTTAACCCACTCTTGGGAAGAAACCCAGATTGCGAATTAAAAATTGATAGAGTCCACAGGATAAGAAAACCCCCAAATGTGAGAGCGGACGTGCATAGGGACATCATAGTCAAGTTCCATCAATTTGAGGACAAAGCAAAGATCTCGAGTAAATTAAGAGGGGCCCAACCGGTGAAATTTAATAATCAGGAAATTCAAATATTTTCAGATCTTTCAGCCGGAACTTTGGCAAGGAGACGCCAATTGAAACCGGTACTGGACTCACTGAGGGGGGTAAATATAAAATACAGTTGGGGCTTCCCTCTGTCATTGAATGTAATGAAAGACGGCAGGACTTATAAAATGAAACATGTTGGAGATTTACAGGACTTTTGCAGGAACTTAGGCATCCCTGTCCCAAATATCCCTGAGGGGGTTTTACTATAATTGAAGGAATAGGGGTGAAAGGAAAAAAAAAAAGGGTCCTGATAGCATTGGTCTCAATTAGAAGGGGTCTGGAGACTGTACGCGGGTTGGGGGCTGGGGCGGTGGGAGAGGGGGTAGGGGGGCTGGGGAGGGGGGTAATTAAGCGATTGATAGGAGGACCTCTTTGGACCCCCCCCCAGAAGGGGTAAGGTGGGGCCACGGCTATCCACGGCCAGAGCCACACTCCACAGAACGAGGGGGCGCAGGGCAGGAGCATGGCAATCTCGGTACTGCGACCCTGTGGCCAGGTAGTGGCGGGAGTTGGTGGGGGGTAGAGGGGGGGTGGAGACTTGTAACAAATGGACCACCCAGTGCAAACATCAGTATTTAAGTGAACCACTAGGACCAGGCTGAATGAATATCAATTGCTTGACATATAATGTTAAAGGGCTAAATTCCCCCAACAAGAGGCATAAGGTACTGAGAGAGTTGCAGCAGTATGGGGCAGATGTGGTTTTTCTGCAGGAAACCCACCTGGTGTGGGAAGCAGGTATTAAGCTGTACTCAAGGAACTTTCCAAACTGGATATACAGCGACTCCCCCATGAAACGGGCAAAAGGGGTGGAAATAGGTTTCTCTAAAAGGTTAAATTATGTTCTAATAGATAGGAAATCTGACCCAGAAGGTCACTTTCTTTTTCTCAAGATTAAACTTGGAGAGAGGACCCTCACATTCGCCTATGTATACTTCCCGAACAGGGGGCCGACCAAATATCTTTCCCAGATACTTAACAGACTGATGGAATTTAGAGAAGGGGAGATGATATTGGCGGGAGATTTCAACTTCTGCTTTGACCCAGCCTTGGATAGTTCATCAAGTGCACGGGGGATGAGCAAAAATCTCTTGAGGAGCATAGGAAAAAAACTGCATGACTGTCAGTTGATTGATGTTTGGAGGGTCCAGCATGCAAAGGTAAGAGATTATACTTTCTTCTCCCCCGTGCACGGGATTTATTCAAGATTGGACTATCTGATGGTGGATCATAGCCTGTTGGATGCAGTGGAGGAGACAAAGATAGAGATTAGAACACTGTCAGACCATGCCCCAGTCCTGATGAAAGTGAGATTAAAAGGATTTCAAAAACCCCCGTTTACAAGGCGTCTAAATGAGAATTTAATCATGGATGTTAAGATTGCCAGAAAAATTCAGCAGGAAATAGACTCGTTCTTTCTTATAAATGACACGGGTGAGACTCAGGGGGCCATAGTATGGGATGCCTTTAAGGCATATATAAGAGGGGTTCGGATTTCTGCAGGCGCGGGACTGAAAAAAGAAAGAACCAAAAAGAGAGAGACACTCATGACAGAAATTCATAAGCTAGAACAGATACATAAAGCCCATAGAGGACTAGATAGGTTACTATTGCAGCAGCTGACTATTAAAAGAGATGAATTAAAAGATCTAATGAAGAATGAGACTAATAGGACTATGAATAGACATCTCAGAGACAAATATAGGTGGGGAAATAAAGTAGGCAAACATCTGGCAAAAATCCTGAGGAAAAGAAGAGACATAAATTTCATTGACAAAATTCAAAATAAAAAAGGGGATTTGAGGTTTTCATCAAGAGAGATAGGTGAGGAATTTAGACAGTATTTCACATCTCTTTATTCTATAAGAACAAGTGAAATTAGAGGAGGGAAAAAAGAGGAAAGGGTGAGAGATTTTTTGAAGGAGGCGGGGCTTACCAAATTGACTGAAAATGATATAAAAGAACTGGACAGCCCCATAACAGAAGAAGAAATCCGCTTAGCTTTAAAATCATCTCCCTCAGGAAAAAGCCCTGGCCCAGATGGTTTCACTTCTTGTTTTTTTAAAAGATTTGAAGACTCCCTGGTCCCAAGGCTGTGTCGGCTCTGGAATTGTCTTGGGACACAAGGCGCTCTGTGTGAGGGAGCTCCATTGGCTGCGGTGACCTTGATTCCTAAGGAGGGCAAGGACCGTACCCTCTGTTCTAGTTACAGGCCTATAGCGCTGATAAACACAGACATTAAATTGTATGCAAAGGTGCTTGCAACACGGTTCAAGGAGAGAATGGTGAACCTGGTCCATCCGGACCAGGTGGAATTCGTTCCGGGGAGAGACGAAAGAGACAATGGGGTGCGGTCCTTGCTTATTTCAGAAGCCATTAAGAGCAGTGGATCCCCAGGGCTATTTCTGTCAATAGATGACGAGAAGGCCTTTGACAGAGTAGACTGGGGATTCATGACTAAATGCTTGAAGCCCTGGGTGTGGGAGATAGAATGTTAAAATGGATTAAAGTTCTGTACAACCACCCCACAGCTTTTGTGAAAGTGAATAATGTAGCCTCAGCTCAGTTCGTAATGGAGAATGGGACTAGGCAAGGATGCCCGCTCTCTCCCCTCCTATTTGTTCTGACTTTAGAGCCCCTTTTGGCCGCTATCCGAAAAAATCCGGATATTAGAGGCTGTATAGTGGGGAAGGAGGAACACAAACTGGCAGCTTATGCCGACGATGTCCTTCTCTACATTACGAATCCTAGGGTCTCGATCCCCAATCTATTGTCTATATTGAAGAAGTATGGAGAGCTTTCAAACTATAAAATCAATCTTGAAAAATCAGAAGCCCTAAACATTAATATTGATAGTAAGGAAGGCTAGATTGAGAGAGATATTCCATTTCCCATGGAGGGAAAACATTCAATACTTGGGGGTTAAGTTAACAAGCTCAGTAAAGAAGATCTATGCACTAAATTTTATTCCTCTATTAGATGAAATTCGATTAGAAATAAAAAGATTGGCACATCGCCCGATCTCATGGATGGGGCGAATTAACTCAGTCAAGATGGTGCTGGCCCCAAAGGTGTGTTACAAGATGCAGATGCTTCCAATCCCTTTGCCTCAAATCTATTTTAAAAAATTAACAGGATTAATAAGAGGGTTTGTTTGGAATAATAAGAAACCAAGGATAGAACACACGGTGTTAATTAGAGAGAAAACACAAGGGGGGTTGGCCCTACCTGATTTTAAAAAGTATTATAATGCGATTGTAATATCACGGGCGTTAGAATGGGTTAAAGGGGGCTTCAATAAAAGATTAGTTAATTTAGAAACAGGTTTAAGTAGTGCACGTTTGAAATATTTATTATGGAATCCGCCACAATTTAGAAAATTAGGCCCAGACACACATATCATAACACAACACACTTTTAAAATCTGGGACCAGATGCACGTAAACAATAATTGGGAGTATAATTCACCACTGATTTATTTTAAAAATAACGAGTTGTTTCCCCCCGGGATGGAGGAAGTAGGAGGGAACTGGATTATAAATAGTGAGATACAATTAAAAGATATTATTAAGAAAGGGAAAATTTGCACTTTTCAGGACTTAGTCGCACATAGAGATTCAATGAAGTTAAATGGGTGGTGGTACGCCCAGCTCTCGCATTTTGTAGAAAGTATCCCAGGGCCTTTAAGAGAGGAAAAAGACCTCAGACCAATAGAGAAACTATTTTGCAGTGAAAAGACAAGGGGGCCTGTCTCTGCGATATATAAAATATTGTTAAATAAAGGAGGGAAGGAAGTGCTGCCATTCATTAAAAAATGGGAATGGGAATTGGGGGTAACTCTCAAGGAGAATGTAGTGAGAAACATTCTGAAGGCAACACACAGTACGGCGGTCGACACGAAAATGACAGAGACAAACTACAAGTGTCTAACTAGATGGTACGTAACACCGGTGAAAATTAGCAAATTCCAACCAGACAGGTCCCCAAATTGTTGGAGAGGCTGCAGGGTACAGGGGACTATGGCCCATCTTTGGTGGAGTTGCCCAGTAATCAAAAAATACTGGTTAGAGGTAATTCAAATTATAGAGGAGATTACGGGTAAATTTATCCCTTACGATCCTTGGGTTTGCCTGTTCCACAGCTCGGAGGGAGGGAATAGAGGGTATAACTCATCCATCATCCCCATGTTCATGAATGCAGCAAAAAGCGAAATCCCTAAAAAATGGCAGAAAGCTGAAGGCCCTAAGATTCGTGATTGGTTCCTGAGAGTACAGGAAACATATAATTTAGAGAAGAGTGAGACGGTAGACCCTCCGAACGGGGAGCAAGAGACAGCGGGAGGTAGATGGGCAAGTTGGGAAGCCTTTAAGAAGTCTGTGAGATATACTGAAGGAATGTTGAACTAAACGAACACCAGCTTTGGTTGGTGAGGCGAGTGTTCCTGGTTAGAAGTATAGGAGAAGAGTCTGCGGGGTGGGGAGGGGGGGTTTGGTTTTTTGGGGAAGAGGGAGGGGAAGGATTGGGGATATGATGGGGTGTGGTATTGTACATGTATATGTCCAATTTTAATCTTTGTATGATCATATATATAATTAAATAAAGAATTTTAAAAAAATTGATTCCATAAACAGATCAAAAACAGAAAACTGATGGAAAGAGACAAGCCCAATGAGGAAAACCAAGCATCCAAAATTCATCCACCTTCACCGAGAAGGGAAAAGAGGAGGAGAGAGGATGTAGAGGAGATCCCCGGTTGGGAGTGAGTCTCAATTGGTATGTCAATGTCCTTACCAGAAACGGTGGACCACCTAAAGAGCAAGGACTTAATCGCAAGCAGATACAGCCCTCTGCAAGGACAGATGGATCTCCACAGCGGGAGCCTCCCATCATGGATGCGGAGCGGCCCGAGAAGAAGAAGGGAAGAAGACGCCGCGGAGGAAGATGCCGGACAAGAACAAGGAAGAACAAGAAGAACCAGAAGAAGAAGACAATGGAGGAAGAAACCGAAGGAAGATAGCAGATAGAAGAAAGAAGATAGAAGAAAGAAGATGGAAAAAAGAAGACTTTAAATAAAGGAATTGTCAAAAACTGTCTCTTGTCGTTTTTAAAATTTTTTGAAAGTTTTTTTGTGAAATGGTAGGGGTACCCTTACCATTTCATAGGGGGGGCCGGGATCTGGGGGTCCCCTTGTTAAAGGGGGCTTCCAGATTCCCATAAGCCCCCCCGCCCGCAGACCCCCACAACCACCAGGCAAGGGTTGTGGGGATGAGCCCCTTGTCCCCATCAACATGGGGACAAGGTGCTTTGGGGGGTTACCCCAAAGCACCCTCCCAATGTTAAGGGCATGTGGCCTGGTGCGATTCAGGAGGGGGGGCGCTCTCTCGTCCCCCCCTCTTTTCCTGCAGCCTGCCAGGTTGCATGCTCGGATAAGGGTCTGGTATGGATTTTGAGAAGGACCCCACTCCATTTTTTTTTTACATTTTTGCCGGGGTTCCCCTTAATATCCATACCAGACCTGAAGGGCCTGGTATGGAATTTAGTGGGACCCCCACATCATTTTTTTAAACAATTTTGGTTCGGGGTTCCCCTGTGGGGAAATCCCATGCCGTTTATATCAATGAACTTTTATGTGTATTTTCGGACCGACAATTCATTAATAGCCGCGAGTAGTTTTAAATGACTTTTTTTCCTTTGAAATGTAATTTGCTGTCAGACTGTTCTAAACACGGGGAACATGCGCCCCTTTACAGGCATACTATAGACACCCCCCAAAATTTAAAGGAATATTACACTTTTATTGTTTCACTTTAAGCATTATTAAAATTACTGCTCCCGAAAAAACAGCCATTTTTAAAACTTTTTTTTTCATTGATCCATGTCCCCTGGGGCAGGACCCAGGTCTCCGAACACTTTTTATGACAATACCAGGCATATAAGCCTTTAAAATTAGCACTTTTGATTTCTCCAATAGACTTTTAAAGGGTGTTCCGCGGCTTTCGAATTTGCCGCGAACACCCCAAATTGTTCGCTGTTCGGTGAACTGGCGAACAGCCGATGTTCGAGTCGAACATGAGTTTGACTCAACTCAAAGCTCATCCCTAATAGAGAGTACTAATACAACAAAGGATCTAAATGTATATAGATAAAATTATACACAGATCAAACCAACTGCCACAAGGGCATTTCAGACAAGTGCAATGAAATAAAAGGCACCATGCTATCAACATGAATAATATAATATGTTAGGTAGCCGACATCATATCGTATTGTGTTCTCCGAGCTTATTTAAAAGACACAATTAACAGACTTAAAATCAGACATAGTTATGCATTATCAATAAAAGCATTGATCTCTATATCGACATTTAGCCCAAGCGGTCTAAGACATCTGATTTTATAAATCCACCCCATTTCTATCTTGGAGATGGCATGTCATTTAGGTCCCCCTCTCCAAGGTTCCAATCTATCAATACCAACAAACGAGGTCCCTTTAGGGTCCTATTTGTGTACTTCTAGATAGTGTCTTGAAACAGGGTGCCCTTTAAAGCCTCTCCTGATGTTCCCAATATGCTCATTCAATCTGACCTGTAAAAGTCGAACAGTCCGCCCCACATACTGGAGTCCACATGGACAGGTCAGAAGGTAAGTGGAACAGGTGATGAATGACTTTATTGGGTACTTGCGAGGGGTGCTAGTGGAGTTAAAATGAGTAATTTTCCTATCTCTAATAGCATTAATTGAACATACCACACAATTTTTACATCTGTAGTAACCCACTAAATTTTGGAAAAACATAGGTCTGTTACTGGGAGGATCACAGACACTGGGAGCATAAGTGTTTTGATTGAAGGAACCCCTCTAAAAACTACCTGGGGTCTGTCAGGAAGGACAGGTCCCAACACCCAATCATTTTTAACAATATGCCAGTGCTTATGTAGTAGTTTTTTGATTAAAAAGTGTTGATGGGAATACCCTGTTATAAAGGGACAGGAAAAATTGCAGTTATTTTCACATCTATCTGCCATGATTTAATCAGCAAGCAAATGTTCACGATCCAACAGTTCTACCTCATCGATTTTTGGTTAAGGAAGGGGGCCTTGTATCCCTTCTATATAAGTCTATCCATAAGTACCTTGGATTGAACCTTAAAATCAGCGATTTTAGAACAGTTACGTCTCATTCTTATATGTTTACTTTTGGGAACTGAGTCAAGCCATGCCCTATGATGGCAGCTGTCACGGGGTATGAATGAGTTGCAATCTGTGGTCTTAAAATAGGTGGAGGTGAATAAAGAGTCACCCTCACCCCAAATCTTAAGATCCAAAAAGTTAACAGTATATTGGCTGGTGTAATATTGGGGTATTTAGCTCAGTGGTAGATGCATCTTCACGTAGTGAGTCCACAGCAGTCAGTTATCAGGTTTGAGGGCATGGCAGCCCATTTTTATTCACAGGAACAAAATAAAAGTTTATACACAGGATTTCCCACACAGGGGTTCTTCTTCAGTAAATTCATACAACCAAAAATGCCAAGCCTCCTGGCTCTTAGGCTTACTTTGCCTTGCAGTTCCCTGCTGAACCAGCCTACTCCTGGCCTCAACCGAACTCTCCAGACCCCTGGGTTTGCTTACTGTCCCCCAGACTTTAGGACTTCCTTCAGCCCCCTTGGATTTGCTAGTCGCCTCGGCTCTCCCAGCCTCCCAGACCCTTCTCTGGTCTCACAGGCCCTTCTAGCCGTCCCAACCTTCCCAGTCCTTCAGACACCAAGTCCCCTCTTACCAGGGATGTAGTCACACACAGGGCAGACAGCTTTTCAGACACAGGTCTGTCTTGCAGCAGCAAGCTGCACACACTCAACCTTCCTCCACTCTCTGCTCTCACTAGCCCCTCGTTATATGGGCTGTGTACACCTGGGCACACACCCTGCTTGCTATCCATAAGACATGGACACAGGGTTAGAGATCCCATCCCACCCAAGTCTCTGCGGGATCTCCAAACTACAGAGCCCCATTGGAACATAGCAAAACCTGGAGAAAGCTGCCAACACAGTTTTCTCCCTTTCAAAGCTATGCTTTGTAGCACTGCAGTCACCTGACATGCAAACTCTGTGTCCATTTTCCATCCCTTTTCACAGTGACAGGGACTCTCACTATTACACTGGCTTCATATTTAAATTCTATACCCCTTTCGTTATTGTTTAGGTTCTCTATGAATGTACACAGAGATTCATGGGTACCATTCCATAGGAGGAGGAATATCTATATATCTTGCCCACAAGACCAACTCGGGTCTTGGCTGGGCATAGATGACGTCCTCCTTCCATTTTCCCATAAATAAGTTGGCCAAACTGGTGGCAAATTTTGCCCCCATGGCCACACCCTTTGTTTGTAGGCAAAACTGGTTGTTGTGCCAAAAGAAATTATGCGTAGTAGCATACTCGAGAAGTTCCATGATGAAATGCTTCTGCCTATTTGGTAGTAAAGAGTCTTTACTCAGAAAGTGTTTAACTGATGTGATTCCTCAGTGATGGGGGATTATAGTATACAGGGAGGTAACATTGGCTGTTACTAGCCAATGCTGGTAACAAATGGAGGAGGACAAAGGGACTTTGTTCCAAATTAGGGACAGTTAGGAGATATGCATCTGCTTTATCAACTTTCATTTTAGCTTCCTTGAAGCGGTTGTAAACCCTGTGAAAAAAAAACCTGTAAGGCAAAGGCACAATGAGCTAGTATGCATCGCATATTAGCTCATTATTAAATACCTTAGAACAAAGCCCCCACAGCGGTGCTGTTTTGCTTGCATCTATCTAGCAAGGTTACTCTGTGGTATAAGCAAGGAAGCTGAGATTTCTGCAGTGTGTAAATGTGCTTTACTATACAAAGATGCTGTACATACAAAAACTATTACAATATTAGGAATACAATACGAGACTGACAGATATCTATAACAAGCAAAATGCCTAGCAAACTGAACAGCCTATGGTCTATAATAGTACAAGTACATTTAAAGGTTACTTATCTTCTGTTACTGTATGTTCGTGATCTCCATTGGCAACGATTCTCCTGGAGCATCAGGCAAGTTTCTTTTATCATGAGGGGCGTCAGATGTTACAGCATGATGGTGTGTCCATGTGTGTGTCTCTCTACTCACCCCTTTTATGTGTCAGGCTGTTTACCATAATTAATTGAACTGTCAATTGAAAACAACAATGATATCTACCCCCATTGTATAAAACAGCATTTGTTTGAGAAATTTACTCAAGCCAAAAAACTGACAGTAATCTGACCAATTCACTATTGTAATATTGTCCCATTTATCTTATGTCTGATTAATATAAAAAAATCATATTTTTTAACAAACGCAATGCATTCCGCCCTAGATTTTTTTTTGTTTCAGACTTCATACGGAAAATGACTTCATTACTATGAAAACTCATTTTAAACATTAATTTTCCTTGAATGCAACACCTCCCATATTTCTGTCATTGAGAAGGTGTTTCAGTCTTTAAAAGTTCATTAGAAAGTCCATTCTAAAGATCTTTAGAAACAAGTCCAGGCTTTTAATACATCAAAGCCCTTGCTCTCCACAGCTCTTGCGATCTTCCGTCATTCTTTCTATCATGTCCTATGGATCAAATCGGAGTCAGCCTGTGGAGTGGAAAACAAAGCGGATTATCTGCTCATTCTAATAATACATAAACAGTAGATCCAGGCCCTTCAGCTAAAAATCTCTCCTCTAAGTGGCTTCTTGCCTGTATATCTGACTAACACTTTGCCCCCTGCCTGTACTCATTTCTGACCCTCCCAAAGAACATCAATAGGGAGGAGAGGAAATATACTGATATTTCCCAGAAGATCACTGCTGTTTATTTTGGAAGGTTTGCTGTTATGTAGCCTCACTTTTCACTCTTGCTGAGAAGTATCCAATAACCAGTCAGAGTCCCAGCCACTGTCTTGAAGCTCATCTGTCAATGCAAATGTAACTTCAAACCTTCCTGCCAGATTCCCTCTCATTTCTAATTGGGCTTCAGCTTCAGATACATCACTCTTGGTTTCTATGTCATGGGAAGCAGTAACATGGTATCTGTTAAGCCCTATTCTTTCAGGAACCTTACATAAATACTAAACTCTGCACTCCAGCTGTGGAATCTGTGCCCCAGCCCCTACCATCCTCTCATATGGGGTGCTTTGGCTATTGGCTTAGAATTTAACAACATGACTGCCTGTGTGAGGACCCGATCCCACCCCTTTAGTGTATGTGTGGGTGTAAGTTTGCGTATCTGGACCTTTCAATCAAACTAGCTGCCTGTGGATGGTATGGGATATGGCACAACCAGTACACTCCAGAATCTTTGGCCCACTGCTGTACTGTTGATCCAGTGAAGTGTGAGCCATTATCACTTTGGACTTGTTTGGGACAACCATAAGCAACGACAAGTTTCTGGAGCAGTTGAAGCATTACAGCTTGATCTGCACGTTTGCAGGGATGAACAAGCATAAGTCCTGAATAGGTGTCCACTGCAGTGCAACAATATCTCAGTCCATTATTTCCCCGGGGCAGGGGACCAATGAAATCGATCTGCCAGATCTTTGCAGGCCTCCCACCCCTCGACCCGGTGGAGTACTTTTGCAATGGCCATTGTCGCACTTCTCCACACACTGTACAGTTCCCTATTACAGTCTTTATTATGTCCATGGATATAGGCAATCCTTTCTGCTGTGCTCATTCATATGTTGCTTTCTGCCCCAAATGTCCACATTGCTTGTGGGCCCAGTTGGCCAAGTTTATCAAAACAGGATCAATTGGCACAACTGCCTTCACTTTGGCGATTTCATCTGCAACTCTGTTATAGTTCTCAAAGTCTGGGACTAGGGGCACATGTGCATCAACATGCCCCACTTTTATGATGCGGGAGTGAGCTTCCTTCGAGATGTAGTCTTAGACTTCCTTGCCTCCCCACACCACCTTTCCATGAATCATCTATTCATTGGACTTCCACGTGGGCATCCAAGTTGTCAGTCCTTTAAAAACCACCCAGCTGTCAGTGTAGATAGTGACATGGGAAGAAGGATCCTCCTGAAGAGTCATCACCACAGCTTTCAACTCTGCATACTGACTGGACCCTCCAGACAAGGTGACTATGGCTGAACCATCAGTGAACCACGGTGACTCCTTCATGTCTTCTGACATAGACTCAAAGGGTGGAGCCTCTTGAATGGGGGATGACTGCAGCACAGGAATTTCTTCTTCTGGCCGGGTGCTGGTAAAAGTGACAAGCCCAGCCAACTGTTTTGAAATGTCTCTAACATCCCCAGCTGCAATACCCCCTCTTTCTTGAAGGTACCACTTCCATTTCATCAGTGTCTGGTTCTGGGCTACAGCTGCCCTAGTGGTCAGTCCATTATCTCTCACCCATCCTGCTATTGGCAATGCAGTATGAATGGTGACTGTGTCCTTTCCTGTAATGGTCTCTACATGTTGAAGTGCTGTGTAGGACCCAAACAGGTACTTCTCTAGGGGCGTGTATCTCTTCTGTGCCCCTGTCAGTTGTTTGGACCAAAATCCAATGGGTATTGCTCTCAGTCCTTTCTTTTTATTTGGCTGCCACAGACTCCAAGATATGGTACCATTCTGCTCCACTACATCCAGCTGAAATGGTACTCTTTGTCTCACGGGTCCTAATCCCTGATGCTGCAAAATAGCTTCTTTAGCAGCCAGGAATGCAGTCCGCTGCTCTGAACCCATGAGAACGCAGTCTTTTTTCTGGTGACATTATATATAGGCATTAGTATCAGTCCAAGATGTGGGATGAACAATCTCCAGAACCCCACAACTCCAATGAACTTCTGTGCCTCCTTTTTGGTAGTGGGGGGTGACAGCGCCTGGATAGTTCGCACAACTGTCTCTGGAATTTTCCTCTGTGGCTCAGTTCACATCATTCCCAGGAATTTCACTTCTGTGGCAGGTCCCTGGACTTTGTCTCTGTTGATAGCCCACCCTCTGTTCTCCAAGTGCTCTATCAGCAGGTGCAGTGCTTCAGGTACATCTTCTTTTGTCCCAGAGATCATGATGTCATCAATGTAGTGAAACACAGCGACTTTCAAATTCAGGGTACTTAAATCTTGGGCAATCAGTCCATGACAAATCGTTGGAGAATGAAGATAGCCTTGTGGAAGGACAGTGAAAGTGTACTGGCAGCCGTCCCACACCATAGCAAACTGGTCTTGACACTCTGGGTCTATCAAAATTGAAAAGATAGCATTAGCCAGGTCTATCAAAGCATGATATTCTCCTGCATTTTTCGCAATTTTCTCAACAATTGAAATCATATCTGGTACAGCTGACTTCAATGGAGATGCCACTTTGTTTAGACCCCGGTAATCCACAGTCATTCTATATGTCCCATCAGGTTTTTTTACTTTTTTTACTGGGAACACTGGAGACGAGAAAGGACTTACAGCAGGTCTAAGGATCCCTACTCTCAACAGTTCTTGAATAGTCTCCCCAATTTCTTTGTGGCCTCCAGGAAGTCTGTACTGTGGAGGAGTGTAGACAGGGGTCCATTTCGCATGACATCTGATCACAGCCTTCACCGCCCTAACCAGATACGCTTTATCAGGATACCCGAATGTGAATGTACCTCTTTCAGTCTGAATTGACTGACCTTGAAGTACATCCATTCCAAGAATATTTTCGCGTAACTCTGATACCAAAACATTTGTCATAAATCCTGATCCCTTGCCAATAGCCAATTTCACCCGTATCCTAACTGCTGGTGTGGTTTGCCCTCCCAAACCTTCTACATAAATCAATTCTCCTTTGTGATGGGAAGGATTACCTTGCAAAAGTGTAACTTCAGCTCCGCTATCAACTAAAGCCATTACATGTGTAGGAGAAGATGACTTCCCCCACCATACAGTGAAAGGTGCATATGGGCGTCATATGGGCGTCGGTCTCCTGCTGTCACTGCCCTCACGGCTATTACAGGAGACTCACCTTCCCTTCATAAAGGATAAGGAACCTCCCAATCCCCCTTTATGATTCTCTCTAACTCCTCCCCAGGATAAAGGGATTTGGGTTCATGTTCAGTTTTGGGACTTGGTTTGGGGCTAACAGGAGGGGTCTGTTCTGTTTTCTCTAAGTCCAGGCTGATGTTATCTTCACTAGGAGTAGTGTTTCTAACCCTGAAAGTTTTCCCTACTAAATGTTTCCACCTCTTCAGCATTTCTGCAGTAGAAATGCCATCTATCTCATCTTTAGGTACTCCTGTCTTTAATAGGTCCACCCACATTTGTTTCCTAGAAAAAACTAGCCTGTTTTCTCTACACCGCCTGTCTTCTCTACCCCATTCCCTTTCTTCTCTGTTCTTTTCTGCTTGTATTCTTCCTGTCTGGCCTTGACCTTATCTACTGCCCTGACAGGTTTTGTTTCAGTCTCCTCTAGCTCCCCCAACTGGCTTAAAAGGGTTGTGGCTTCATGAATCTTGCTGGTTAATCCCAGGCCTCCCAACAAGGACAATAACGGAGCCCTGAGATTAAATGGTGCAGACTTCATCAGCTTAAAGTGCAGAGCAGATGTAAAGGGTTCCATATCTAGACCCATCCATTCTGGAAATGTATTTAAACCGGTTATACAACCCATCTCACGTAACCTGGAAATACCCTCTCCTATTGCTCTCCATGAGTAGTTTTTTTCCAGGTCAGTAGGACTAGCGTATACTCGGACTATTCCATCTCTCATGAGGTCTAACAGTGAAAAATTCACGCTAAACTCTCGGGCTTTTCGCATTGCCTGATGCAATTGTGGATCATGGGTTAACACTCCCATAGTCACTGCTTCATTACCTGACAAAACAACACTGTCCGCCCCTTCATCCCATAAGCATAGGAGCCAGGTCAATAGGGGCTCCCCAGACCTTTGTTTGTATTGTTTTGCCAGCTCATGGAGTTCAGCTTGCGTAAACTCCCGTACTTCTTCAAATTCAACATCTCTGGGGTTGCGATAATGCACCTCCCCATCTGCCATATCCTCTCTATCATGTTGCCGTTTCCTATGCTTAGTAACGAGAGGTCTGGCATACTTTTTCTTTCGCGCTAGCAGATCAACATATATGAAATATCAAACTCTATCTCCTTATCCTCACTATCATTTGAGGAAAGCACATCCTCACAATCCAAATTTTTGGATGTGACAATGGCACATACCCTGGCTTTACTAGCAGGTTTACGGCCCTTGCTTTTCCTTAAGGCATTAATTGATTTGGTCATGAGGGCTGCACACCACTCTTGCAAATCATCAGCCCCACTAGCAGTTGAACGCACACACTGAAGCAACTGCTAGCTGGTCTTTTAATACCTTAACTTCTGCCTCTGCCTTCTCCCTTCTCTGTGATTCAGTGTAAATAGCATTAGGGAAATACCAGCCCACTGTGGACACTGTCCTCTTCTCTTCCAACCCCTTAAGGCTAAAATCTATAAAATAATCTGAGACTTTATCACCCCAAGTCAGCTTCAAGGGAGAAGCATACTTCACAAATTCTTTAGCAAGAGGCTCCCACTCATTGTCTCTGGCCCAGATAGGTAAGCTGCACACTTCCTTCTGGCCACCAGAACCCTCTGCAGCCTTGCTTTTCCTAAACAGCTTATGCAGCATTTTACTTAGCACAAGCTACACAACACACTACAGAAAAACAGGTCTGCTTCAGTTGAATTATAGCACAGATCGCAGCACGAGCCCCCAAATGTTTTGCTTGCGTCTATCTAGCAAGGTTACCCTGTGGTATAAGCAAGGAAGCTGAGATTTCTGCAGTGTGTAAATGTGCTTTACTATACAAAGATGCTGTACATACAAAAACTATTACAATATTAGGAATACAATACAAGACTGACAGATATCAAACAAAATGCCTAGCAAACTGAACAGCCTATGGTCTATAATAGTACAAATACATTTAAAGGTTACTTATCTTCTGTTAATGTATGTTCGTGATCTCCATTGGCAACGATTCTCCTGGAGCATCAGGCAAGTTTCTTCTATCATAAGTGGCGTCAGATGTTACAGCATGATAGTGTGTCCGTGTGTGTGTCTCCCTACTCACCCCTTTTATGTGTCAGGCTGTTTACCATAGTTACCAAACAACAGAAAACATACCTGTTTACTGTAGCTGTAGAAACGTACCATTGTCTACTCAAACCAAGACAGTCATTTAACCACTTGCCGACCGCCTCACGCCTATATACGTGAACAGAGTGGCACGGGCAGGCAAAATCACGTACCTGGTACGTGATTGCCTTCCCGCGGGCGGGGGGTCCAATCGGACCCCCCCCGGTGCCAGTGGCGGTCGGCATTTGGCTGGGAGCGTTGAGAGACGAGGGGGAGGCCATCCGATCGTGACCCCCCCCCCCGCGATCGCTCCCAGCCAATGAGAAACATCCCCTGCCTCTGTATAGTACACAGAGGCAGAGGATGTGATGTTATCTCTCCTCGGCTCGGCAGTTTCCGTTCCGTCGCTGAGGAGAGACGACATGTGAGTGAGTGCACAACACTACACAACACAGTAGAACATGCCATGGATTTAATTGTACAGGATGAGGAGGCACCTGAAGGTACAGAGGTAAATGAGGGGACAGTAGAGGTCCTACAGGCTACGGAGATGATATTCAGGACAAGAGGAGGAGAACCGACCCCTAGCAATGGCATAGTTGAGACACAGATCCCACAAACAAGGCCAAATACAGACCCTGGACAATCTCTTTATGACCATGACGATTATGACCATATTTCACTCCCCAAACAGCAGAACCCCCAAGATGGAAGAAATGGGAGCCAGAGGGGGAACGAGCAGGGTGGAAACCGGGAAAAAGATATGTGGGACCTATTGAGAGCCCTACCTACAAAAAATGATATGCAACAATTAATTAGCGTGGTGGAACAGTCATGCTTACAAGCAGTTGAAAGTCTGAAGGAGGATCTCTGGGGTTTGGGGCATAGAGTGGAGAAAATAGAAAGCGATCAAGAGGCCATAATGCACAATGTAGCAGACATTCAGGAAGTACTTAAGAAGCATGAAGATGTATTAAATGGGTACAGGGACCAATTGGACGATTATGA
This sequence comes from Lithobates clamitans, assembly GCA_037952925.1. Lineage (NCBI taxonomy): Eukaryota > Metazoa > Chordata > Amphibia > Anura > Ranidae > Lithobates > Lithobates clamitans. The sequence continues at coordinate 1,840,856 of JBBGZY010001283.1, forward strand.
GAACCGGGATAGAAGACAGAACATCCGTATAAAAGGAATACCCGAATCAATCCCAAAGGCGGAATTAATCCCCACTACAATTAAGATATTCAGACAGATTTTAGGGGACCAGGCCCCAGTAAACATAGAAATAGACCGGGCGCATCGGGTGTCATACCCGAGTAACAAAGCTGAGACAACAAGGGACGTTATCTGTAAAGTGCATAAATATAGAATAAAAGAAAATATAATGAGAATGGCACGCACCAAACCCACAATTCTGCTTGAAGGACTGAACATAGCACTATACCCCGATATATCACGACGGACCCTGTACCAGCGTCGAGCAGTGCGACCCCTGTTAGAAGCGCTGCGTGCGGTAGATACTAAAGATCGTTGGGGATACCCATTTAGCTTGACAGCTTCTAGAAATGGGAATACAGCAACACTACGAACTAAAGATGATTTAGAATCTTTTGTGCAAAAGTTGGATCTACCTATGGTGGACTTTGTAGATTGGAGAATAAATCTCATAGGACCCCCACTACAACGGCCAGAGCAGTGGCAAGAAGTTAGGGCAAAGACTAATAGGGACTTGGCCCGAAGAGGACCTAGATAGTGGAAGAAAGGACTGAGTAGCAAGGGGTCCTGTTTCTGCCCCTTTATAAATTTTTCTTTTTTTTTTTTTTTCTCTTTTTTGGAGATGAAGTTGTGCTGTTTATTCCCCCTTTTTTTTTTTTTTTTTTTTTTTTTTTGTGTTTTATCATAATGGGGAAAGAATTATAGATAAGGCCTGGGGGGAGGGGGGGGGATGAAGGAGTGAGGTGGTGTATGGAGACCATTTTTTGGTCGGTAGGTCAACCCCGAGTAAGGGGCTTAAGGAACCTGCTAATAGCAGGGAAGGGAGGGGACCTGTGCTTGTGGGACGCACATCTACACAGGCCTCCACCTGGGTTAGTAAAGGTACTCCAGGGGGGAGTATCATGGTGTAGGGATGGGGTATGTATGGTTTTTTACATGGAACAATTAAAAAATGTAATTTTTAATTTTAATAGGGGTTGTTCTAGGGATATGTGGGTAGGTAGGGTCAGCGAGGATGGAATAAATAAGAATAAGGTCAGGGAGAAAACAATGAGGGGCAGATACCGGGAGCCTATAAGGGAAACTTAAAGAATGGCAACAACTCTGAAAATCATCTCATATAACGTAAGGGGGTTAAGCTCACCGAACAAGAGAAAGCGCCTGTGGATTGAGCTGCAACATTATGGAGCGGACATTGTCTTTTTACAAGAGACCCACTTTAAGGGTGATTCTGTCCCTAGCTTACCCCAGAGTACTATGAACCAATGGTACCATGCAGTGTCCCCAGTCGCAAGGGCCAGAGGAGTCACAATGTCTTTTAAGAAGTCATGTCCATGGAAAATGGAGACAGTTCAGAGTGACCCTGAGGGACGCTTCTTATTTGTGAAGGGTACACTGCATGGTGTACGATATACATTTGCGACGATTTATGCACCAAATGAAGGGTCAGTAAATTTTTTTGTTAAAATATTTAAGAAATTGGAACAATTTAGAGAGGGCTGTCTGATGATGGGCGGAGACTTTAACCTGGTGCTGGATCCCAATATGGATACATCAACAGGAAGAACTGCCTTGTCATTTAGAGCCCTAAAACGAATTAAACAACTTATACGCTCTCAACATCTGGTGGACTGTTGGCGGGTATTACATGCAGGAATCAAAGACTTTAGCTACTATTCAAAAACACACGACATGTACTCGCGTCTAGACCTTCTCCTGGTGGACCAGTTCCACCTGGAGAATGTCATTTCATGCACAATCGGTCCCATCACTACATCAGATCATGCCCCAATAGCATTAACGTTCCAACTAATTCAGATGGGGGGTCTGGAGCGAACATGGCGTTTGAATGAGTCGCTATTGGATAGGGAAGAAATAGTAGAGAAATTAGGAGTTAAAATAAAAGAGTACTTTGAAATAAACAAGACAGGGGAAGTATCTGACCAAATGGTGTGGGAGGCCCATAAAACTGTCATAAGAGGGGATTTGATAGCATATGGCTCGTATATAAAAAAAGAAGGGAAAAAAGAGATAAAAGACCTATTAGATAAAATCAGTGAACTGGAGGGGAAGCACAAGAGGAAGCTTGACCCTACAGATAATAGGCGCCTAGAGGCCTTACGAACGGAGCTCTCACAGTGCCTAGAACAAAAAGTTAGAAATAAAATTAGGTTCTTCGCAAATAGGGCATATGAACAGGGTAATAAGTGTGGGCGGCTACTAGCTAAACAGCTTAAAAAGCAACAGGAATCCAGACATGTCCACAGTTTACTGGTTAGAGGTAAGAAAGTAGTTGGAACGAAAGCCATAGCTGCAGAATTTAGTAAATTTTATGAGGCATTATACAATATTTCCGAAGTAGATAATGAAAGCCCTGAGAGAAAAGAGATACAGGATTACATCAATGAAGCATCAATGCCTAGGCTGTCTAAAACAACTACAGAAGAGTTAGAGCGCCCAATCACAGTAGAGGAGCTGGAAAGGGTAATAGCAACATTGCCATTAGGGAAAAGCCCAGGCCCAGACGGGTTGACTAATATATATTATAAAAAATTCCTTGAAGTATTAAGAGAACCATTGTGTAAATACTTCAATTCAATTAATGCGTCTAACCCATTACCACCAGAAGCCCTTCTGGCGCATATAACAGTATTGCCAAAAGGAGGGAAAGATCCCCAGATTTGCGCAAACTACAGGCCTATTTCCCTTCTTAATTCGGATACTAAATTGTTAGCAAAGATCTTGGCTCTGAGGCTCCAGGGACACATAGGGGGGTTGATACATCTGAACCAGACTGGGTTCATGGAAGGGCGTGAGGCGAGAGATAACACTATTCGGACGCTTAATGTCCTCCACTGGATGCAGTCTGGTCCAGATAGGGCCCCAAGGATCATTCTGTCAATAGATGCCGAAAAGGCCTTTGACAGGGTGAACTGGGGCTTTATGAGAGAAATGTTGAAGGGAATAGGCCTGGGGGAGCGGATGATGGGATGGATAATGTCGATGTACGCGGGCCCTAAGGCAAGAATTAAAGTAAATGGAACGTTGTCAGAAAGCTTTAGTATCCAAAATGGTACGAGACAAGGTTGCCCATTATCACCCTTAATATTTGCAATAATATTAGAGCCATTCTTACGTAAAATCAGAAATAACAGAGAGATAAGTGGGACACAAATAGGACAGGTGGAACATAAGGTCGCAGCATATGCTGATGACCTACTCTTTTTTCTCTCGTCCCCCCAGACATCGTTAGCTGCACTTATGCTGGAGGTACAAAAGTTCGGCTCCTTATCTAATTTTAAAATCAATCTGGGGAAGTCAATTATCCTTCCTATCCATGTCCCAACGGGACTGGAGATGACGCTGCGACATACGTATGCATTTGTCTGGGAGAGAGAGTCCCTGACGTATTTGGGGGTACGTATTAGTGTTGAAATGAAAAGACTATATGAAGTCAACTATGGCATACTACTGACGGAGATAGCGGAAGAGTTTAAAAAATGGAAAGGCCAATATCTAACTTGGTTTGGGAGGATTAATGCCATAAAAATGAGTATACTCCCTAGATTAATTTATATGTTGCATACAATACCAATTAAGGTACCGGGGTCTTTTTTCAGACAGGTGCGTAGGATGTTTGTGGCGTTCGTATGGAACGATAAAAGACCCAGATTAGCCCACGACCTTCTGAGAAGAAATAGGGCCGAGGGAGGATTGGGAATACCGGATATAGCCTTATATTACAAGGCTATGAGTCTAGTCCGGATTTTGAACTGGCACCATGATACCCATAAAAAACTTTGGGTTCAAGTAGAAAATGCAATGGCAGGGAGGAATTTAGCAGGAGCACCTTGGATTCAGAGCACGTCAAGAGGGTTGTCTCAATGGGTGTCACCATTAACCCAGAATACATTGGAAGTTTGGGACAAGTTGAATAAGAATGGGGATTATGCCCCCTGGATATCACCTCTGGCTCCTCTGGAGGGATTCACCTGGTTCCCCCTCGGGGGAGGAGATGGGGTATCTGGGGGCTTGGGGTGGAGGTGGAGACTCCACCTGTGGCAGGTTTGCTCCGGAGGGGGTTTTGTTATCTCTGACAGAGATGGTGTCTAGATATGGGACAGTGCATATGGCAGAGTGGAAATACAATCAATTAGTGAGTTTCTTTAATAAAAGCAAATCATCAATAAGACCTATGAACTCTCTCACTATATTTGAGAAACAATGTGTGCAGAGATCTAGTCCCAGGAACGTGCTGTCGCAAATGTATAAAGGGATACTTAAGGGACAGGAAGGTACAACTCCATACTATATAAGGGAATGGGAGAAGGAATTGGGACAGGTATTGACTAACAATCAAATTAAAAGGATGATTACACTAACACATTCCTCATCCATCAGCTCAAAGGTACAAGAGATGGCGTACAAGTTCCTGTCAAGATGGTATAGGACCCCAGTCAAATTGGCACAAATGTTTCCAACCATAAGTGATAGATGCTGGAGGGGATGTGGGCAGAAAGGCACATTTCTCCATCTGTGGTGGACATGCCCAGTAATTAAAAGATTCTGGGAGTCGGTGTCTCCATGGATCAGGAAATTGACGGTGGGACACCTGGAATTTCAACCACTACATTATTTGTTCCATGGGATGCCGGGCTCTAATAGAAAATATCGGGAGGGCATAACACCCCACCTATTAAACGCAGCGAAAAAAATAATACCGAAATTTTGGAAACAGATAAAGGGTCCCTCAATATTAGATTGGAGAAAGGAAGTGAGCTTAATAATGGAAGCGGAAAGATGGGTTCATATGCTAAAGGGCCAGCAAAGGAAATTTGAAAAGAAATGGGCAGGCTGGAAGGAATGTTTAGGTGAGATGGAAAAAGAAGACGGAGATGATTAAAATGAAAAGGAGGTGGAGGTACAGCCCTTGTAAATATGTAAAATAAAAGAGACTGACCTATGGAAGGAAGAAAAGAGGAAAAAAAAGAAGAGGAAAGAAAGATGAAAGGAATATTGGAATTAGTTCGCTGACCCAATATGTAGGGGAGGGTTTGGAGGGGGTGGGGTTGTGGTTCTCCTGTGTTTTTCCTTTCCCCCCTTTCCCTTCCTTTTTTTTTTTTTTTTTTTTTTTTGTTTTTTTTAGGGGCTTTTTACACAAATTGAATAATTGATAAACAGGTGTTTTTTTTTTTTTGTTTTTTTTTATGATGGGTATAGGGTAACAACACTTATAGTTTGGCCATGGAGGGCCTCCTCTCAAATTAAATATAATGACAACATGGTGTTTGGGGTGGTTTTTTTTTTTTTTTTTTTTTTTTTTTTTGTGTTTTCTGGTGTTTTGATGGGTAAAGGGCAATAACACTTACTAGACAGTTTGGCCAATGAGGGCCTCGTACACAATACAAATTGATAAACACACACACCTTTTTTTTTTTTTTCACTTATGTACACTTATGCACTTTTATGTCCCCCCCCTTTTTTTTTTCTTTTTTTTTTTTTTTTACGATGGGTAAAGGGTAACAACACTTATAGTTTGGCCATGGAGGGCCTCTTCTCCAATTAAATATAATGACAACATGGTGTTTGGGGCGAGTTTTTTTTTTTTTTGGTGTTTTGATGGGTAAAGGGCAGCAACACTTACTAGAATAGTTTGGCCAACGAGGGCCACGTACACAAATACAAATTGACAAACATGCACACTTTTTTTTTTTTTTTCACTTATGTACACTTATGCACTTTTATGTCCCCCCCCCTTTTTTTTTTTTTTTTTTTTTTTTTTTTTTTTCACTTATGTACACTTATGCACTTTTATGTCCCCCCCCCCCCTTTTTTTTTTTTTTTCTCTCTCTTTCTCACAAAGGGTAAGAGGTCTTCTTGCACAAAGAGAGGAGGGGAAAGGAGTAACTACAGGATTACCAAGTGGTTTGGAAAGGGAGGGAGGGATAAGATTTAAGCAAATGTGGTAGTAGAAATGTAATGTAATAAGGGTTTGGGGTGGGTGAGGAGGGGTTTTTCTTTTTTTTTCTGTTTGTAACAATGTATGAAGATTGTTGTATTGTAAAATGGAAATAATAAAAAAATTCTGATTATAAAAAAAAAAAAGAACATGCCAGGCACACTAAACACCCCCGATCCCCCCCCGATCGCCCCCCCGATCACCCCCCAATCACCCCCCCTCCCCGTCACAAACTGACACCAAGCAGTTTTTTTTTTTTCTGATTACTGCATTGGTGTCAGTTTGTGACAGTTAGAAGTGTTAGGGTTAGCCCCCTGTAGGTCTAGGGTACCCCCCTAACCCCCTCAATAAAGTTTTAACCCCTTGATCACCCCCCGTCACCAGTGTCGCTAAGCGATCATTTTTCTGATCGCTGTATTAGTGTCACTGGTTCCGCTAGTTAGAGACGTAAATATTTAGGTTCGCCGTCAGCGTTTTATAGCGACAGGGACCCCCATATACTACCTAATAAATGTTTTAACCCCTTGATTGCCCCCTAGTTAACCCTTTCATCAATGATCACCGTATAACCGTTACGGGTGACGCTGGTTAGTTCGTTTATTTTTTATAGTGTCAGGGCACCCGCCGTTTATTACCGAATAAAGGTTTAGCCCCCTGATCGCCCGGCGGTGATATGCGTCGCCCCAGGCAGCGTCAGATTAGCGCCAGTACCGCTAACACCCACGCACGCAGCATACGCCTCCCTTAGTGGTATAGTATCTGAACGGATCAATATCTGATCCGATCAGATCTATACTAGCGTCGCCAGCAGTTTAGGGTTCCCAAAAACGCAGTGTTAGTGGGATCAGCCCAGATACCTGCTAGCACCTGCGTTTTGCCCCTCCGCCCAGCCCAGCCCAGCCCAGCCCAGCCCACCCAAGTGCAGTATCGATCGATCACTGTCACTTACAAAACACTAAACGCATAACTGCAGCGTTCGCAGAGTCAGGCCTGATCCCTGCGATCGCTAACAGTTTTCTTGGTAGCGTTTTGGTGAACTGGCAAGCACCTGCCCCAGGCAGCGTCAGATTAGCGCCAGTACCGCTAACACCCACGCACGCACCGTATACCTCCCTTAGTGGTATAGTATCTGAACGCATCAATATCTGATCCGATCAGATCTATACTAGCGTCCCCAGCAGTTTAGGGTTCCCAAAAACGCAGTGTTAGCGGGATCAGCCCAGATACCTGCTAGCACCTGCGTTTTGCCCCTCCACCCGGCCCAGCCCAGCCCACCCAAGTGCAGTATTGATCGATCACTGACACTTAAAAAAACACTAAACGCATAACTGCAGCGTTCGCAGAGTCAGGCCTGATCCTTGCGATCGCTAACAGTTTTTTTGGTAGCGTTTTGGTGAACTGGCAAGCACCAGCGGCCTAGTATACCCCGGTTGTAGTCAAACCAGCACTGCAGTAACCCTTGTTAGGTGGCGAGTCCCATAAGTGCAGTTCAAGCTGGTGAGGTGGCAAGCACAAGTAGTGTCCCGCTGCCACCAAAAAGACAAACACAGGCCCGTCGTGCCCATAGTGCCCTTCCTGCTGCATTCGCCAATCCTAATTGGGAACCCACCACTTCTGCAGTGCCCGTACTTCCCCCATTCACATCCCCAACCAAATGCAGTCGGCTGCATGAGAGGCATTTTTATGTCCTCCCGAGTACCCCTACCCAACGAACCCCCCCAAAAAAGATGTCGTATCTGCAGCAAGCGCGGATATAGACGTGACACCCGCTATTATTGTCCCTCCTGTCCTGACAATCCTGGTCTTTGCATTGGTGAATGTTTTGAACGCTACCATTCACTAGTTGAGTATTAGCGTAGGGTACAGCATTCCACAGACTAGGCACACTTTCACAGGGTCTCCCAAGATGCCATCGCATTTTGAGAGACCCGAACCTGGAACCGGTTACAGTTCCACAAACAAAAACACAAACAAAAATAAAAAAAAATAGTTGTCGTTTTATTGTTCTCTCTCTCTCTATTCTCTCTCTATTGTTCTGCTCTTTTTTACTGTATTCTATTCTGCAATGTTTTATTGTTATTATGTTTTATCATGTTTGCTTTTCAGGTATGCAATTTTTTATACTTTACCGTTTACTGTGCTTTATTGTTAACCATTTTTTTGTCTTCAGGTACGCCATTCACGACTTTGAGTGGTTATACCAGAATGATGCCTGCAGGTTTAGGTATCATCTTGGTATCATTCTTTTCAGCCAGCGGTCGGCTTTCATGTAAAAGCAATCCTAGCAGCTAATTAGCCTCTAGACTGCTTTTACAAGCAGTGGGAGAGAATGCCCCCCCCCCCACCGTCTTCCGTGTTTTTCTCTGGCTCTCCTGTCTCAACAGGGAACCTGAGAATGCAGCCGGTGATTCAGCCAGCTGACCATAGAGCTGATCAGAGACCAGAGTGGCTCCAAACATCTCTATGGCCTAAGAAACTGGAAGCTACGAGCATTTTATGACTTAGATTTCGCCGGATGTAAACCGCGCCATTGGGAAATTGGGGAAGCATTTTATCACACCGATCTTGGTGTGGTCAGATGCTTTGAGGGCAGAGGAGAGATCTAGGGTCTAATAGATCCCAATTTTTTCAAAAAAAGAGTACCTGTCACTACCTATTGCTATCATAGGGGATATTTACATTCCCTGAGATAACAATAAAAATGATTTAAAAAAAAAAAAAAATGAAAGGAACAGTTTAAAAATAGGATAAAAAAGCAATAAAATAATAAAGAAAAAAAAAAAAAAAAAAAAGCACCCCTGTCCCCCCTGTTCTCGCGGTAAGGCGAACGCAAGCGTCGGTCTGGCGTCAAATGTAAATAGCAATTGCACCATGCATGTGAGGTATCACCGCGAATGTCAGATCGAGGGCAGTAATTTTAGCAGTAGATCTCCTCTGTAAATCTAAAGTGGTAACCTGTAAAGGCTTTTAAAGGCTTTTAAAATGTATTAATTTTGTTGCCACTGCACGTTTGTGCGCAATTTTAAAGCATGTCATGTTTGGTATCCATGTACTCGGCCCAAGATCATCTTTTTTATTTCATCAAACATTTGGGCAATATAGTGTGTTTTAGTGCATTAAAATTTAAAAAAGTGTGTTTTTTCCACAAAAAATGCGTTTGAAAAATCGCTGCGCAAATACTGTGTGAAAAAAAAAATTAAACACCCACCATTTTAATATGTAAGGCATTTGCTTTAAAAAAATATATAATGTTTGGGGGTTCAAAGTAATTTTCTTGCAAAAAAAAATAATTTTTTCATGTAATCAAAAAGTGTCAGAAAGGGCTTTGTCTTCAAGTGGTTAGAAGAGTGGGTGATGTGTGACATAATCTTCTAAATGTTGTGCATAAAATGCCAGGACAGTTCAAACCCCCCCCAAATGACCCCATTTTGGAAAGTAGACACCGCAAGCTATTTGCTGAGAGGCATGTCGAGTCCATGGAGTATTTTATATTGTGACACAAGTTGCAGGAAAGAGACAAATTTTTTTTTTTTTTTTTTTTGCACAAAGTTGTCACTAAATGATATATTGCTCAAACATGCCATGGGATATGTGAAATTACACCCCAAAATACATTCTGTTGCTTCTCCTGAGTATGGGGATACCACTTGTGTGGGACTTTTTGGGAGCCTAGCCACGTACGGGACCCCGAAAACCAAGCACCGCCTTCAGGCTTTCTAAGGGCGTAAATTTTTTATTTCACTCTTCACTGCCTATCACAGTTTCGGAGGCCATGGAATGCCCAAGTGGCACAAAACCCCCCCAATTGACCCCATTTTGGAAAGTAGATACCCCAAGCTATTTGCTGAGAGGTATAGTGAGTATTTTGCAGACCTCACTTTTTGTCACAAAGTTTTGAAAATTGAAAAAATAAAAAAAATAAATTTTTTTCTGGTCTTTCTTCGTTTTCAAAAACAAATGAGAGCTGCAAAATACTCACCATGCCTCTCAGCAAATAGCTTGGGGTGTCTACTTTCCAAAATGGGGTCATTTGGGGGGGGTTTTGTGCCATCTTGGCATTTTATGGCCTTCAAAACTGTGATAGGCAGTGAAGAGTGAAATCAAAAATTTATGCCCTTAGAAATCCTGAAGGCGGTGCTTGGTTTTCGGGGCCCCGTACGCGGCTAGGCTCCCAAAAAGTCCCACACATGTGGTATTCCCATACCCAGGAGAAGCAGTTGAATGTATTTTGGGGTGCAATTCCACATATGCCCATGGCCTGTGTGAGCAATATATCATTTAGTGACAACTTTTAGTAAATTTTTTTTTTTGTCATTATTCAATCACTTGGGACAAAAAAAAAATATTCAATGGGCTCAACATGCCTCTCAGCAATTTCCTTGGGGTGTCTACTTTCCAAAATGGGGTCATTTGGGGGGGTTTTGTACTGCCCTGCCATTTTAGCACCTCAAGAAACGACATAGGCAGTCATAAACTAAAAGCTGTGTAAATTCCAGAAAATGTACCCTAGTTTGTAGACGCTATAACTTTTGCGCAAACCAATAAATATACACTTATTGACATTTTTTTTACCAAAGACATGTGGCCGAATACATTTTGGCCTAAATGTATGACTAAAATTGAGTTTATTGGATTTTTTTTATAACAAAAAGTAGAAAATATCCTTTTTTTTCAAAATTTTCGGTCTTTTTCCGTTTATAGCGCAAAAAATAAAAACGGCAGAGGTGATCAAATACCATCAAAAGAAAGCTCTATTTGTGGGAAGAAAAGGACGCAAATTTCGTTTGGGTACAGCATTGCATGACCGCGCAATTAGCAGTTAAAGCGACGCAGTGCCAAATTGTAAAAAGTGCTCTGGTCAGGAAGGGGGTAAATCCTTCCGGGGCTGAAGTGGTTAACAGTCATGCTTTCAGTTTGAAAGCTGAAAGAATCTCAAACAAGTAATGTCTTACCTGTTTACTGTAGCTATAGAGACAATAGCCTGTTAATTGAACTGTCAATTGAATACAATAATGATATCTACCCCCATTGTATAAAACAGCATTTGTTTGAGAAATCTACTCAAGCCAAAAAACTGACAGCAATCTGACCAACTCACTATTGTAATATTGTCCCATTTATCTTATATCTGATTAATATAAAAAAATCATATTTTTAACAAACGCAACACAGGTGTCCGGTCACCGCTGAGTGGGCTGACATGTTCCCCCGGCGTTACTTGCACGTTTGCGGGAGCCCTCAGTTCCGGCAAGAAGCTCTGAAGTTCCGGCACAATAAGCTGGGCCTTCAGAATGCATGCACCTCTGACGTCATTGGCTGCATGCAGGGTGAATATCTCCTAAACGGTGTGCATTAAGGAGATATTAATTTTACCTACAGGTAAGCTGTATTATAGGCTTACCTGTAGGTAAAAATCACAAAGTGGGGTATACAACCACTTTAAAAGGTTAGTTCACCTTTACAAAAAAAAAAAAAGCACACTATAGGGTTGATGGGTCCAATGCTTAATAAATTAGGTAAAGCTTCACTTTGCAAAGAATACGCAATCACGTGCAAGAGAAAAAATCCTAAAATCCTTTACAGCTTGTGATAGTTCCGTCCCAAGTCATTGTGGGGGCAAAGCAACCATTGGCACTAGCACCCCCTAGTGCCCTGGGAGACAGTTACATCCTGTTCTTTCAGGCTACACATGCGCAGTGTGTATTCTCTTTTGTTTTATCTGCTAGGCTATTTATGGGCGACAGGAGGGAGCACACACTGCAGATGTGCAGCCTAAGCCTCGGTTCACACCAGAGGCGGCACGACTTGCAGGTCGCCTCAGCAAGGCGACCTGCAAACGACTGCCCGGGCGACTTGCAAAACGACTTCTGTATAGAAGTCTATGCAAGTCGCCCCAAGTCGCCCCCGAAGTAGTACAGAAACCTTTTTCTAAGTCGGAACGACTTGCGTCGCTCCCCTTAGAACGGTTCCATAGCACAGAACGGGAGGCGACTTGTCAGGCGACTAGGTCGCCTGACAAGTCGTCCCAGTGTGAACCGGGGCTAAAGGAACAGGATAGCTCTCCCTCCTGTGGCACTGGTCCCAGTGTATGCTCTGTCCCTGTAATAACTCAGGACAGAGCCATCACATTCTTCTTTTTATTATGGTTTATCCCCATATTCTTTGAACTGAAAAGTATGCCACTATACCCGTATGGTACAGCATATTGCGTTTTTTGGTAAAGGTAAACTAACCTAATCCTTCATTTCCACATTGATTGGAATTATTATATTTTCTATGAACTTTTCTAATTATTTTTATTATATTGTATTTATTATGATTTTTGATTGTTTTAATTTGTTTTTATTGATGTACATTTGTTTCTAAAATGGAAAGCATTACATGTAACTTCAGTAATTATTGTTTTCATGCTGATATTTTAAACTCCCTTTTTCTTTGAAAGCAATTTTACTTGAACATCACTTAGTTCTCATATTGTTTGAACTTGTCTAAGCCTAACTATATTGAACTTTTTTTTTTTAGTTTGGGTCAGAAGGGTTAGATTCTTTGTCTGGTTTTTATTTCTCCTACCTCCCTGTGTGGCTATTGAGACAGAAAATAAGGGATTTCTAGCGTGCCTAAAAGCAATTATACAACTTTCGTTTGTAGAGTACAGAAGGGTCATAACTTTTAAATAAATAAATCATGTGCTGCGCTATCCCCTTAATGATCTGCTGAACCTGCAGCTAAAACCTAAAAAACAAAATTGTTATCTAAAGTGATGTGCCTATAAGATCAAATCCAAGAATATAATAATAATATATAAGTCGTCATTCAGCTTTCAACATCATATAACATGAATATACACACATTTCATAAAATATAAATATTAATACAAAAATGATCCATAAAGTGCTCAAGTGCATGTAAGTCTGTGATATTCTGACCACCCAGGATCAGTTTGCAGTGTCCTTAATACAGCAATAATAAACGTGACTTGCATAGTTACCAATAGTCCCGAATTTCCCGGGACATTCACGAATTTTGGAGCCTCGTCCCGATTTTATTGTTTCCCGCTATTTGTCCCAAATTTTGCCGCTTGTCCCGAGCATCGGAAAAAATGGGCAATAAAGCGTTAATTATTATATCGCCGCAGACTCGTATCCTCCCCTACTCCAGAGCGTCCCCCCTTGCCTCATTTTGTCCTCCTTGTCTTCTATTGGACAAGGAGGACACATGCTCTTTCTGCCTGCCTTGATTTGCCAAGTATGGCAAGCGGGGGCGTGGCTACATCGCAGTCGAAACACATGGATGGATAGGGGAGGAGGTGCGCGCCGCTGTGTCACGCTGACTGCTGCTGCTGTGTCAGTGCCAGGACGCCAGGACTCTCACTCGGAGGAGGTTCGCCTTCTCCTGTTTACACAGCACCTCAGGCTCAACCTGGGAGGGACCCCGAGGAGGAGAACGTGAAAGGTCTGGGGGAGCCCGAGGCCGGGACCACCAGGGAACAGTCGGCGCCACGTGGGGTGAGCTAGTGTGTCACTCGGTAAGTCAAAGTGCTCCCAGCTTCTGTTTGAGGGGGGAAAAAAAATTCCCCCTCCCCTCCACTGCAATATCTGATGCAAGGGGGGACTCCGCTGCAATGCCTGATGTGAGAGGGGACTCAGCTGCAATGTCTGATGTAAGGGGGGGCTCCGCTGCAATGTCTGATGTAAGGGGGGACTCCGCTGCAATGTCTGATGTAAGGGGGACTCCGCTGCAATGTCTGATGTAAGGGGGGACTCCGCTGCAATGCCTGATGTAAGGGGGGACTCCGCTGCAATGTCTGATGTAAGGGAGGATTCCGCTGCAATGTCTGATGTAAGGGGGGACTCCGCTGCAATGTCTGATGTAAGGGGGGACTCCGCTGCAATGTCTGATGTAAGGGGGGACTCCGCTGCAATGTCTGATGTACGGGGGGACTCCGCTGGGGACACCTGATGGCATCTGGTGGCAGGCGACGTGGCTAGTGACACGCTCAGGGTTCCCACTGATTCTGCATTATGGTGAGTTAAATAATTTTATTTTATATTACAATATAATAATAGAAATAATGCGCTTCAATCATCCTGACCCCATAACAACCATGGTGCCGGGATGATTGAAGCGCCAACACCAGGTGTTGGAGTATCTTTATCTGCTGATTTGTTAAACTTTCTGGAATACACATATTTCTACTGTTGTGTAGGATCTGGGCCTGCTGTCACTCCATCCCTCTTTCTTTCTCTCCCTCTATCTCCCGCCATCCCTCATTCATCTCATAGCACACCCCTTCTGAGCCACGCCCATTTAAGACACGCCCACTATTCCGCTCAAGCAACGCCCATTTTTTCGCTGTGGCGCATCCCGCCTTCAAATGAATGCCACAACCCCTAATTATAGCAGGCTCCGCCTACATGCAAAAAAGTGTCCTGAATTTTTTTTTTGCAATGTTGGCAACTATGGACTTGATAGGTGAATATAGCGATCTGCAGCAGTGATTACACTCAGGTGCTCCCCACCCCAAGGTAATGGGCGCTCACCTCAGAGCGTGTGACCTCACAATTAAGTTTGGTCAATACACGCTTATGTATCATCAAAACGGATTCCAGGTCAGGTTGCAAGGTCCAAACACTGCTCAAAGATGTAGCCTCCTCACATATAAATATCAAAACGAAACTCCATAGTGTGATACTGTTTTAAAAGATTTTATTTACTGTAAACAAAGCCCTATTATAGGGTACTCACATGGGTCTGGTGCGTTAGTGCACCGCTCTATAGCATGCCTTAATAGCGCCAAGCCGTGGATGAGATTGTGTGCTCCTACTCCATAAGGTAGACCAGCTGTCTCCTGCACCGTCCAGTCCCCTTCCGTACGCGTGTCAATACAAGGGAAATGTATCTTCATCAGGGAGATCATAACTTTTGTCAGTTTTTTTTTTTTTTACTGATGACTGAGTTTCGTTTGGGTCAGTTACCATCACTTCTTGTCCACTCACAGGAACTGGAATAAAGATTAAGATTGTTCTACCTCTTCCCCACTCTATTCAAGGTTGCAAAAAATATCTTCTAAACGTGTACCGTTTAGGCGATATTTACATTACATGCACACAGTGACATCACTGGCGCATGCGCTCTGAAGGAATGGCCACGGGTGGCATTCCTTCCAAGCCCTGTGCTGTGAATGGCGGCTCCGGCGGGCATACGCGGGAGTGACGTCATCGTGGTTCCGCCCATTCACACAGCCAGAGCCCACGAACCCAGAAGCAAGAGGGGTGAAAATGGAAGCGGCCCAAGGTATCTCACTGTTGAATTTTTTTTTTACATATTTATTTGTGTCATTATGTCATACTTTCCTGTATATCGTACTTTGCACTAATGAATATAGCTGTATGACAGTGTTTAATACCTATATCTGTACCCTGTTAAATTTCAATAAAAATGTTGGAAATAAAAAAAAAAAGAAAGAAAATGGAAGCGGCTGCAGCGCTGACATTTCGGCGCTGAAACATCTTTGTTTTAAGGTATGTTTCACATAATGTGCTAGTATGCGATGCAAACTAGCACATTATGACATTACCTTGCAGGGAGGGGAAAAAAATTCCAGCGGTATACAACCGCTTTAAATCATGTGTGCTAAAATCAACTTTTATATTTATATATATATTTTCACATTAAAGTACAAGACCAGAACTCCCTCCTTGGGCTAGCATTTTTAGCTTCCCACATTGCCATTTTTATCTTCAAGTGATCACTTTTTATCCTTGTATGGTGATTTACCTAAATAAATCCCATTTGTCTGATCTACACCACGTGGAGCCCCCTTTTTTCTTTTTCATGCTGAACTACCACTCCCGGATCATCCCTCCTTGGAAACTGGGAATTTGAGGGATAGTCAGTCCACTCCTGCTCGTGTCGACCATCATCTATTGGGGCTTGCAGCCTACAAGATACCATCTGGTCTGGATACTACGGGAGATCCTCCCTATGCCTTTCTGACGTATTGCCATATGGTATGTGTGTCCTACGGACCCTCTCATTCCTTATTGAATATCTATACGTCTTTTGATGTCCATCGGCATCTTCTAACTTGAAGAGACATCCCTCCAACACTCTTCATATGAACACTTTTTTTCATTTTTTTTTAAATTTTGCTGTTCCATATTTAACACAGGATATTATTTGATGCTCACATTTTTCACATTTGCATCTTCCTACTTGAAGATGAGATAATACTCTTCATATGGACTTTTTTCATTTTGCTGTCCCATATTTTACACAGGACATTTGATTATTATTTGATATCTTTTTGCATCTACAAAGGTGTTCACTTTATATGTCTTATATTACATGTTTAATATTTTAGCGCTGCACCTTTCTTTTATTATCTATCATTGGACTTGGTTTGTTTGTGTGCTAGCTGCTTTTGTTTTCATTTTGGGTTTAGCGCAGCATTTTCACTTTCTACACAGAACTCCCTCCCGCCATTCACAAATGTGCTTTCAAAGCAGTTGTTCACTTATCCAAGTTTACTTTCACATGTCCCTTGCTGATCCACCACTGCAGTCCATCCATGTCTCCGACTGGTCTTTCTGTTACCTCTCTTGTGACATCATTCCACTACAGCCTTCAGGACCCTACCATTGAATACCCTATCCAATACACAGAAGACTTGGGACCCACCATATCACATGACCATAGATTCAGGTAAGTATTTGGGGCTGAACACTAGGCAGGCATTTTATTCTTGGGATCTGTGTACTTGACAGTCTGTTCCTGTTCTCTTGGTCTTGCATTCGAGAAAATGATGGCTGTACCCACAGCAGGAGTGTTAGCTGTTAAACAGACGGACTAGGGCAGACACTGGATTTCACCTGCACATGTATGCGAATCTCTGGAAAATATGTTCTTTCATTACGAGTTAAGAGTTAAGGGTTAAGAGTTAAGAGTTTTATTTAAAATGTTCTGAGAAAGTTAATCTCCCCCTCCTTCAGAAAATTGATTTCACATACTTTCGTTGCTTCATTATGGACCATTGCCTCAAATTGCCTTAGCTTTCATTTCCAATATAATATCACCAGAGTTAACTTTATTATTGCTATTATAAAAAAAGATCTTGTCAGGTACCCTTGAGAAATTGTGACCTATATGAGATCTATAGGAACAGAGATATTACCTTTCCCAAGGCTAGAAATGATAAATTCTTTTGAGAACATTATATTTTTATGTATATCACTTATGTTCTGGTAAACAGCTGGATCAGTACCAGGGAGAGACACATCACATCATACATTGAGTCTGTTTTCTTTAAACATTGCATTCAATGTAAAGTTTTGTGTGTATTTATGGACTTTCGAAATGTGGCAGAATTTATAATTAACATCATGACAACTGTGTATTTGTATAATTTCATATGCAGCATAACTACCAATTTAATTCTAGCCTTTAATGGGCAATAATAAAACACTGACAGCTTATGGCTATATCTACCCTTTCATTATTTTATTAGATTTGTGTAATAAAATATTTTAAATTATAAATTTCTTTGCAAAAAAAAAAGGTTAATGATAAATCATTAATACCTTAATTTGATCTGCTTTCAAAGATCAGGCAGTTAGGGCTTATTCACACCCGATTCTTTGGGGCTGCAATGGGCAGCACTGTTCTGAAAAAAAAAAATGACATTTTGCATTTTTAGCCCTGGTTCACACAGCTGCGACTTCTCAGGCGACTTGCTGCGACATCGCATGACATGTCAAAACACATTCCTTTCAATGGGTGATGTCTTAAATGCTGCAACTCAAGTTGTAACCAAAAAAATTGTCTCTGTTCTACTTTTTTTAATCCTCCTTGTGACATGAGTACCACTAACTGCAATGTTAAAATCACAAAAGTCGCAAGGAAGTCCTTTCATTGGCTTATCTTTGTGACTTCAGAGGGATTTGTATTTTCAGCAATATGTGTCACACTCTGTTTTGTTATAGTGCATGAAAGTTGCATTGAAGTCATATAAAGACACAAGCACATCGCCATGCAAATTCGTGGTGGAAGTTGCATGACTTTGGGCTTGCAGCAGTGTGAACCGAGCCTTACACTGTGCAGTGCATCATAATGTATCACAATCTACTGCTGTGCATAGAGCTAAATAGAGTGCAAAGTTAAATAAAATTTAAGGTAAAAGAGATGAAAAACCAATAACTGTGTTTTAACAAAGCCTCATAGGGCACATGCACAACAGATTACATGTTATGCATATCTTAACGTGTACTGACTAATGTGAATGAGCCCAAAATGATTTTTCATAAAGGACACTTAGCCCCTGCACCACAGGAGCGAGTGCTCCCCTATAAGTAAAGCCAGGCATGTGCAGCTTTTGATACAGGGAGATGCTCAATTGTGTGATGCTGGGGACAAGCAACCAATGGCTGTAGTGTCGGGGAAACTAGCCAGGATGGGAGTGTCAAAAATTGCGGGAGTATATGAGACAGGCTTGAGTGCTACTGAAAATGGCCTACAGGTATGGCACTTCAAGTAACCCGCCCCCCTCCCCCCGGTCCCGTTGACCTGGACTGCGGCAATCTCCGCTTCTAAGCCCCGATATTTCCGTGCCAGGATCCTGAGGCTTAGAAATCCTCTGAGCTAAATGTCCAAAACGTCTCTTGTCAGGAAAGACGTTTTGGAGCATTCTAATTGGTCAGCGCCGTCGCATGGGCGGCGCCGACCAATCAGCAGCTGCATAGCCCGTCCTGTCAGCTATGCAGAAGACGCGTGGATGCAGAGAGGATTTTAAGCCCTGGACTCCTGGCGCAGATATACCGGGACATAGAACCAGAGATTGCTGCGGTCCAAGTCAGCGGGAGGGGGGGGGACGAGGAGGGGGACCTGTATAAGTTCACCTTACAAATTTTTCTGTAAAGGTGAACTTACACTTTAAATGGTAACTCGACTTTCGTGGAGGAAAAAATAGCAAATAAAGAAAAAATAATATGGCGTGTACAATTTCGATACAAGTCATATTGTAATTGAATGTTATTAAAAATTACCTTTCCTTTTCAGTTTGCAGCTGCTGTAATTTTCTATAAATGCAAAACAATATGGCTACATGGAGTTGTTCTGTACACAGAATATGTACTGACCACTCCCCAGAAACATCATTTCCTGCTTGTGTGATTGGCTCACCAGAAGTCTGCCTAAGATACAAGTCAGATTTTAGGCATCCCCTGCAACGTTTGGTGAGATATTTCCAATAGGAATACGTCTAAAGGGATGTAGGCCCAGCAGATTACCTCATTAGTGTCCTGCTGCTGCCACAACTGATAGATAATTATGAAACCACTCCCATTAGACGCGCAGAGGCACAGACAAATACACATCGATTACTTCAGAATAACAAAAGGTAGGAATCTGCAACAAAGTAGTTATAATACTTGCAATGTACATAGATCATCCGGGGGGGGGGGGGGGTCTCAACAAAAGTGGCGTTACGCTTTAAACTAAACAACTAGTTTTAACCTATGCATAGTTATCTTCATGAAAAAGGTTTGGCAAAAGTTAACTTGGCCTTTAAGGAATTACATGTACATGAAAACATTCCTTTATCTAAACTTTAATACAACTAGTAAGATTCAAAACATATTCCAAAAAGTGAGTAGTGAACCTTTAAAATAGAAAGCACTTGTCGTTTAAACAAGATGTATCTCTGAATGCAAAAGAAAATATATTTCTAGGTGAAGATATGAGTTTTGGTTACTTTTTTGTTGCAAGTTTATACATTGATGTTTTACAACTTTATCTTTTTTTTTTTTTAATGTTATGTTCTTAATAAACATTTACTATAGAATTTGTTATGACATGTAGTTTACAAGACATGTTAGGGTTTCTAATAAGAAAGACCAGAGGTCCCTTTGCACATCCTGACTGCTTCTATACATCAGAAATCCAGGAGAGTACTGTCTCTGCCTGCAGGGGAGGGAGAATGTTGCTCCAGAAAGTTAATCAGCTGGATGATTGTAGTTTGACGTGCTGTTCAAATCCTCTTTATATTTCCAACAGATAAAATACAGGATATTTACAGTCTAGCAGTAAGGCTTAAGAAAAATTTGAGTAGTTGTTTCATGTTCACCACCTGCTGGCTGCAAGTGGTAAATATGTTTTTTTTTATATTTAACAGTCTAATAATAACCAGAAAAAAATCAATATTGTGCTCAACATAATATATATATATATATATATATATATATATATATATATATATATATATATATACACATACACACAACAATGGGTATTTTTGGTTACTTAAGGGAAATGTTTTCCATATATTATCTTTACTATGTTGAGCACAATTTTTTTCTTTAGTTCTTATTAGACCATCTAAAAAAACAAAGTCATATCTCAGCTCAAACTACTAGTTCAGTTGCATGGCTAAAAAGTCTGGTATGAATGAGTAACACCACATTGCTGAGGTCTGTGGACGGTGCGTTCCCCCCATGCAAGGGCCAATCGCGGCCAGGATCGGCGGCAGTCAATTTACAGAGCCCCATTCACCAGGGAACCAAAGAATGAATTAATTTTCAACTCTGGTGCCACATATTCTGACCGACTCTCTACAATATAATTATGAGGAGTTTTGCGGCACTCATATCTACAAGCTTGACCCTGGGTGGGCCCCTGTCATTTGGCTGCGTTACACCATGCCCCTCCCATGTTGTGGATTAAGCACTCCATGCCTCTTGTTCTGACCGTGTGCCAATAGGATACCCTGAAGAAGCTGTTGGTGAAACGTGTAGTGATCCATTGGCATTGATACAGTGACTCTGCAGTTGGCCCCTTACATATGGAAGACCACTATATTTATGCTTTGCTCGACTAGTGATTGATTTGTGGGCCAATTTGCACAGGTTTCTCTGTATAATTTTTCTGGGCTTCCTTTTATATGTGGGGGATATACATAACTTGATAGTATGCACATACGTTATAATGTTTTTACAATAATTTTATATTTGTCTAAATAAAATGTGATTTTTAAACATTTGTGAGCACCTTTTTTCCAACCTGGGATCACAGTGGTACCTTTAAAGTTCATTAACCCCTTCTCTTCTTTTTTGTAAGCATTTTGATGTGGTACCACACAGTGTGAGTTTGCATGGGTATAGCATTTTTACCATTAGTTTGTTCTGTTTTATAGCCGTTTTGTTAGATCTTGTATAGAAGGTGAAAAAAAATACATAATTTTCATAGCATGGCAATCCAGCTAAAACTTTTTATTTAAGATATGGCCTGGAAACCTCTGCAATGTTTTTATTAGGGTCTGTTGGCTAACATGATTTATTCTCACTTATCTATCCAACAGAAACCCAAAAAACAATAATCAGGTTTTCACTGCTATCTGTATCCTCACGGGAGATTTTACTGTCACTTCATGGCCTAGTGACAACATTGCCACAGGGACAAGAAGTGAGGGAAATCTCACAAACAGCAATACAAATTTAGCTAAAGATTACCCTTCCCCACGCTTTGTACACAAACGCAAAATATTGGCTAGTCTTTATTCCTATTTTTTGTGACACTAGAATGCATAATGTTGCAAAGTGTGCATGGCGTTTGCAGATTTACTTCTGACTTGCAATCCATGAACTTACAAGTAAATATGAAAGTGCAGAGGAATTTTACCAATCTACCCAAAAACATTTTGGAATCTGCCAAGGGATTCAGAAAATCAGTGCTTGTCATCTGCACTTATACCAACAGTTCTGCCCATTTTTAGCTCTTATACATAATATACTTTCTCTTATTACTTTACATTACAGATCTCCTAGGATTTGTACATAAGGTCGATAGAAACCAGAGTTTGACTGTGGAATCTAAGACCTCATGGAGACTGGGTGTCAAAAACACAGCTTTTAAGGGTGTTTGCCATTTTTTTTCTGCCTCTAAACACCCCTCCATGTTAGCCTAACCATGCACACATAGGCGTTTACAGGTGTTTAGAGGCAGAAAAAAGCAAAAAACATTGCTTAAAAGTTCAGGAGAGGAGATTTTCAGCAGGGAAAAATGCCTAAATGCACCTAAAAGTGTCTAAATACATTTAAACACTAGGCGAGTTTATCACTTGAGCATTCGTTCATTTCATTGGCCAGAATAAATTAATATTCTGGACAATGGAATAAATGAACACCCAAATGCTTGACGCTCCTAAATAAATTTGCAAAATATGGCTTTTGGAGCATTTTTCGATGCTGCTTTTCTCCTGCCAGGAGAAAAGGTGTTTAGAAGAGCTTGGCAAATGCCCAGTTTACATGAGACCTTACAGTCCTGAAAGAACCTATTGGATCCAAGAGCAGGAATTTGATTGTGAGCAATGTCCCACTATTCACTGGAACAAGCAGTAAAGTTTGGGTTGCTAAGAATTTCTTTGCAGTAAAATGTGAAATGAATGCAGATTGCAGGTCTCTCTTGAGACCATGAATGACTTCTCCTCAGGTGAAAGTGCAGAAGCGTACCTGAATCTGATGTTTAGAAAATATAAACACAGAAGATTGATGGCAGAAAAAAGACTAAGTAGTCCATTGAACATGCCCAAAATTTTATAAAACCTTTTTTTTTCATCTTCGTATAGATCTAAAATAATATTTGGAAGTTAATACGCAATTATGGGTTGTGTGTAAAGTTTTAGGGCAAATTCAGACTGCTGTCGTGTGCTACTGCATATACGTACAGTATTTGGTGCCTCAATATGTGTTGCCATAATGCAGCCATGCATTTTGCATGGGCTGCTTACATGCTACAACACAACTTTTAAAGGACCTGCAACATTTTGGCATTGCAGTCCACCACAACCACGTTTCCTATCTGTTGTGGTGTGCTAAAGCGTGTGGGTGCTGTTGGTGCCAGTGACTGGTGTTGCAACACATCACACTTCCTTTTGTGCATTACCATATTATTGCAATACAACAGTGTCAATTGGCCTTCAAAGTAAACCCACCATGAAAGAAATACAGAAGCTGCCAATTACTGACTTCCCTCTGAAAATATTAGTTGCCTGGCCGTTGTCCTGAATTCAGTACTGTTCATGATCTGAAACAAGTATAAAAATCAGAAAGTCATAGCTAAGTCGTGATCTGCATACTTGTTCTGTGTCAATGACTGACTACTAGCATTTTTAGAAACTGAGGTCATCAATGGCAGCTTCCATGAAGCAGCAACCTCTCTGCAGTAGTCTGACACCCCCCTATGAGACAGGGCAAGAGATCTCCAATGAGCAGGAAAGGGGAGCAGAGAGCTTGTCAGACCAAAGCAGAGAAGCTGCTGCTTTTAGATAAAGATCAAGGGTCCTTCTCTACAGCATTAATGTGTATATTACCCCAACATGTCATATTCCTGATGTATGTCTGTGTTACCATGCACTTACATTAAAAGTATCCTGTTCTCTTTGTATTGCTTCCTTTGCGTGAAATACCCGGTGATCCTACCAGTCCCCCTGCTTTTCAATTTCAAACTGTCCACATTAAGCATGAGAGCACATCCATCCATAGTCATTTTTCTGGCATATTCAGCCTGCCTGTCCTCCACTGATCAGACTTGTGCTGACCCCCCCCCCCCCCCATTTTACTCTTACAATTTATAACATCTAAGTAAAAGATATAACACCAACACGTCAGAAAAAAATCAAAAACAGAAGAGTTGGAAAAAGGATCACCCCTTGTGTCAGTATTTTGTTGAACCACCTTTTGTTTTAATTACAGTCTGTTGGAATACAGTATGTCTCTAATAACTTTGCACACTCTTCTTTGCAGAACTGCTCGAATTCAGTTAAATTTCATGGTGATCATTTATGGACTGCAGTCTTCAAGTCATTCCACAGATTTGTATGCAAGGACAGATATGCAGATATGCAAGGACATTCAACTTTTTCTCCTTCAACCACTGTGTGGTCATTTTTGCTGTGTGCTTTGGGTCATTGTCATGTTGGAAGTAATGTCATGTTTTTCTTGCAACCCTCCCATACAAGCCACATTTATGGAGAATTTGTGAGATTGTAGTCACAAGCACACAGTGACCAATCTTTGTCATAAATTTCTGAAACTGCTTCAGAGTTGCTGTAGCCTCTCTGACCAGTTTCCTCCTGGCTCTTTCACCCAGTTTGGAGTGACGTCCTGATCCATGGAGGGTCTGTGTTGTACCAAATACCTTCCACTTCTTAATAATAGAATTCATTGTGCTTCTAGGCATGGATAAAGCCTTTGAAATAGTTTTGTATCCATCTCCTGACTTGTGCCTGTCCACAACTTTATCCTGGAGATCTTTTGACAGAGCCTTGCCATCCATAGTTGATTGTTTGCTTCAGTTGCACTACCAGCTCCAGGAAAGCTATTTCATGCTGAGCTAATCAAAATGACCACAGCAGATCACAGTTGTAAGTCAAATGGCTTTGTGTGCAATTGAGAAGGTGATTAGCTACACCTGATTGAGTTTAGAAGTCATCTTTTAGGAAGGGGGTGATCCTTTCTCTAACTCAGTAAGACCCCTTTCACGCTGAGACAGTTTTCAGGCACTTTAGCGATAGAAATAGCCTCTGCTAAGCGCCTGAAAACCATTCACTGCAGTGTGACTTTTCACACTCGGGCAGTGCGCTTGTGGGACGTTACCAAAATTCCTGCAAGCAGCATCTTTGGGGCAGGTTGGGAACTCTGTATTTAGCACTCCCAAAACGCACCTGTCTATTGCAATGAATGGGCAGCGCTTCCAAAGCGCCTTAAAAGCGATTAGAAAGCTCCCCTTTTTTGGGGTTAAAACCACACCGTTAGCAGCCGAAAAGCACAGCTAAAACAGCGCTAAAGCACTGCTAAAATGAGCAGCAATTTAGTGCTAACGGCGGGCGCTGTCAATGTGAAAGGGGTCTTATTCTGTTTTTGAAAACAAATTCTGACATATTGGGGTTATACCTTTTACTTGGATGTTATAAGTTGCACTGAGTAAATACAGCTGGATAAACAAAAACTGTGTCTGTCTTTGTTTCAGCCTGCAAAGCAACAAAATGTGATTATTTTAAAGGGGGTGATTCTTTTCTATACCCATTGTGTGTATATATACACACATGTTTTGCCTTTCAGTTCTATTTTAAAATGAATTTTTTTTCATATATACTTTAAAACAAGAGGCAGGCTATTTTTTACTATGACTGTGGCTTGTTTACCAGCAAAGCAAATGTTAAGATTATGATCACTTACCATAATAATGCACCCTCAATCTATTGACAGAGTTTTACATGCGGCAATAGCAAGACATCAACATAAAATTATTAAGCAATACCGAATCAATCTTCTTGCATTATTTTTATATAGGACAACCATTCAGGATATGGTAAGGTGAGTCATACGACACTACAGTATGGTAATGTACATCATTTTTTGTTTTAACACAAAGATTAAACAGCTGTTTGCAGGTTGGGTAAATGGCTTTATTTTTTAAGCTGCATCTGTGCTTATAATCAATGGTTCTGGATGCACAATTGGCCACTGGGACGTAAAGGAACAATCTGCATGTGTTCACCCGCTATCCTAAAATTTAACTTAATCCACTAGCTTTTTGGATTTGTGACAGCATGTGAATGCATTCTGCTTTAAAACATCAACAGAATACAGTAAGTCACAGTGAATTAGGTGAAATTCAAATTTGCATTAAGTTCAACATATAAGTAATTGTTCAGTTTTGCAATAGCTGCTGTTCACGATTTCCAATAACTCACTTGTGTTGCAAATACATGTTAATTATCAATTCAGCTCCACTGTAAGCCTGTGAAATCAATGATTGTTGCACATCTGGATTATTTCAAAGTTCATATGACACAATCAAAGTTAGTCCATATGATATAATCAAAATATATAGCATTGAAATCATTCAGATAATACCGACTCTTTTCAGCTGTGCCTTTCTCCAGCTGTCCACTGCAGTAACAATGTTATTGAACTCTATCTGGAAGAATTGCTGAGAGCTGTGATGCTTTAAAAATGTGATGACTATGCAGTGATCCTGATAGCAAAATTATTATTTGATTTTTACAGGACTTTGCTCGATTATAGGTCACCAATACATGCATTTTCATTTGTCTAATGAGACCCTGGTGCACATTATAATAAAATCGTGGTTTCCATACAGTAAAGTTTCAGATTTTAAAAACCTTCTCTTGCTTTGTTACTAGGCGTTAAAAGCTGCCTTTGCTTTCATTAATTACTTAGTTGCAGGATGCCAAGTGATCCAATAGTGTTCTCCTCTGGGCTATGAGTATTGATTATAGAAGATCTAACCCCAATCGCTAAAATCTCCTATAAGCTTTAACATGTTAATGTCATTTTTAAAGTTGTTTTCAATCTATGTATATATGCAGCTTTAAAAAAATATTACCTGGACCCTCCTTCCATGAAAGTCCTAGTGCAGGCACTACATGTTATGTAATGAAACATATTTCCCAACTGCATTCCTGTGTTGTAAACCTGTCACATTATCCCATTGTGGAGGCTACCAGCTGCTATGCTGACAAATACTGTGCAGGCATGGTCTACCTTTGTTGCCATCAGAAGGTCGATCCACAGCAACTATGTAGTAGGCGTTGAAGCAAATGGATGTTTACAGGGGGTCACTGAAGGAAGCTGAAGGAGAACAACAGCACTGAGGTGCAAATAAGGATGAAAAATGTATGAGATTGTTTATGCTACACAGTGCTTTAGCAAACGAATTGTCATCTATTTAAGGTTAAGCTCATCTTTAATACTGTAAAATATATCAAGCTCCAGACTCACATCAGTCCCATTGACTACTAGATTCTTAAGGTAAATATATACTGATTGGGGCAAACTTACAGTGAACATGCCAGAGCTGTGGACAATTAAGTATTTGAATATTGCTATAAAGTAGAAAATAAGCTTATTCGTATTCACAATCCTTCTTCTTTTTTTTTTTTTTACTATATTGCAGTGCTTAAGGCTCCTCAGGTGTACTGCTAAAAAGTCCAAAGGATGTAAATTGAACAAAATAGAGGACATCTGAAAGATAAAGTCATGGAAAGGAAAAGGCTTATGGTTCTTGCTTGTTTTGTCATTCACTTTTTTTTTTACATTTTTGGTTTTCACTGTATTTTTTTATATTTGAAGTATGAAGACTAAAAATCTAAGTGTTTTTTTTTTCCACCTGTTTTGTGTCTTCACTGAAATGAAAGGACTGGACTGCAGGAAGGAATAAACGTGAGATGTACTCATTTTTTTTATAACATCTGTTAAAAAAAAGTCCACATTTTCAAATATATCATTTTCAAACATATCATGAAAAATGGTAGTATAGGAAATGTGGATGTGGAGGATGAAGACAAACAATCAAGTTCAAACTGGAGCAAGTATAGTTTCTTGTAAGTGTACCAGGGCCGTATTTATCATCAGGCACAAGTGACATCTGCCTAAAGGAGGCAGAGGCAAAGATGCAAATTTCCTTTTTTATTTTTTTTCCTAGCATCACTAAAAATACAGTCATCTCATATTGACTGAATTTATACATTGGTACAAAATTCTAAAATAGATTTGGATCAACAAAATTATCTGTTTAAAAGAGGTGATGCTGGAATTGGGGTATTGTTACAAAGTGTATGTGCTTACAGTGATAGAAATCTATTTCTGAGATGTACTGAAACCCAACCTCTCTTGGTCAACCCACATCTTGCCAGAGAACATGTTCTGATTGGCTACAACCTCTAATCAACAAAAGATTTCCAACTTGTCTGTTCAACAGAAGATGATCAAACAAACAATCGAACATAGCAAGCAAGAGAGGGTGGCTACATTCCTACATACAGTGGGACCATGGGGAAGGAACATAGCCACCATCTAAGAGGAATTCCGACCATAGCAGCACACAAAAGGAATTTGGGGATTTGGAGGAGGCTGAGAGCAACAGAAGGGACTTTTGATTTAAGAATAAAGACTTGAAGAGATTTTTTTAAACCAGATTTTAGTATCACATTAAGCTGTAAGCCTAGTCATAAAATATACAGTAGCTCATCTCATTATTACAGGGTGAGACCTGCTAGCTGCAACAGGCATGCACAGCAGGGAAGGTTGCAACATGTCAACTGTTTGCTAAGATTACTTATCCCTTTTACAAACTGCTGTAAAATTATCCCCAAACTTTTTCAATTTAATTACCATAATGATTTGTCCTCTTTGCAACTTTTAGACTACTCCTATGACTGTCAACATGAGGTCACATTGTCATCATATATTATAAAATTCATTTATCATTTGCATTAATGCTATACATATTTCTAGATATTAACATTTTAATACTTTTTTTAAATATGTGCTCACTTACATACACTATGGATCGCCTTTAAAGAAATGTATTTTCATAACATCTAAATCACAAGATATTACTGGGTAATAGCAACATATCCTTAGATTTGGACTATGGGCCTGCCTTTTTTCATTACTTTCTTTAATTCAAATGAGCCAATTTAGATGTTCAGCAATCACTGTGACAGTAACTGGGGAATTTAAATGTACAAATGCTATCCAGGCATAATTTTCCTTGGTTGGTAATGGCTGAAGAACCTCTAATGCTGCAGTGCAGTTGTTTACATTGTGCAGATGGGTAATTACCATATAAATATTAAAAAGTGCTGCTTTGGATATCACTGGTATTAGCTGTAGAGACTAATGGCTGTATAATGTGATGGGAGCAGGTAATTAATCAGATCACATCAGCTGCTCACCATGCTGATACTTTAATAGTGGCCATAGTCAGGTCTTTTTCCAGTGTAAGTGAAGGGTTGTGTTTTAAACTTCCTGCTTCAGCTCCTACGTCTGTGCTCTTTTGAGCTAAGGTGGCCCCACTGAAATGAAAGAATTAAGTTAAAAGCTAAGCACTTGCTAAACACTTTTGCGTGAGATATGTAGTGGTGTTTATAATGACTCTTTGGTTATGGTCTGGATTAAAAAAAATACAACAAAACACCTTATTTATGCTTTATATTGTTATTGTTGATTATTAATATTTTGTATTTTTTTTTGGAGTTGGGAGGTGGAGTTTAAAAGTCTCTTTTTTACTTATGCATCTCTATTTAATTACATCAATTTGTTCACAAGCTCTGTAGCTCAAGTGGATTTTTATAAACTTCAGCCTCTAGTATTGAAGTTTAAGCCAGACAAACAGAGCCAAAAGACTGATAGCCTTTGTCATGTACTGAATGTCATTTGTATATAAAAATGAAAGAAAAACAGATGAAAAGTAACAGTTTAAATATATGTAAAAAAAAAGTGCTTTAATAAAATTTAACCTAGCTAAAGTCGTTTGCAGGAATTTTATTTCCACAGTTACAGTTGCATTGCTGACATGATCTTTGAATGTATTGCTGATGTGATTTATAGGGACAATATACTTGACAATAAAAATACTATGTTACCATATATAGTAACCTCACTATGACTTTGCTGTAGGTACTGGTGAGCTTAGAGCCAAAGGAGTATGTGATCCTGCTTCACATGCTTTTGTGACATCAGACGCACCTCAGGGTGTGCAACATAACTCATCTTCACTGATTTACCATTTCCGTAAACTTCTGTAGAGAAAAAACTATCTGTTCCTCTGCTAAAAATGTCATCAGCTGGGCAAGCCCTACCACCCTTGGCTCTGAGCCCACCACTGCCCACTAGGAGAGGAAAAGTTGCTATCAAGGATTTCTAAAAAAAAAATCACATAAAATGTTTTTTAGAACAGGTTTAAAAACCCTGCCCAACCACCATTTCCCCATCTTTTTCCATTCATCTAACTGGGCATATTTAAGGCACCTCTAGTCGACAAGCATGTCTGTGGGTGGATGAATGGATTGCAAGTCTATGACTATGAAATTCTTTGAAAGCAAAATTTCTCTATCAGACACGTTCCTGTATGATGCTCAATGCAATAAAAATTGTCTGAAAATATTTTACTGTTTCTGTATGGTGCTTTATGATCTTTTGGAGAACGTCCAAATCTCAGATATCCAGGCTTTTGCAGGATTGACTGACAAAATTGATCAGCTCATGGTCAGGATTAGTTAGAACAAAAAAATAAACACATTTAAAAGAACTGGTACATTTGTACTTTGAATGTGTGTTGTTAAATAGATAGATAGATAGATAGATAGATAGATAGATAGATAGATAGATAGATAGATAGATAGATAGATAGATAGATAGATAGATAGATAATCAGACTATATGGCCAAAAGTTTGTCAACACCTGACCAACACACTTACTAGCTATGAGCATTATTATTATTCCCAACCTTAAAGTGATATTAAAGGCTAAAGTTTTTTT
The DNA here is from genome assembly GCA_037952925.1 of Lithobates clamitans. Taxonomy (NCBI): domain Eukaryota; kingdom Metazoa; phylum Chordata; class Amphibia; order Anura; family Ranidae; genus Lithobates; species Lithobates clamitans. Next base: position 1,871,214 of record JBBGZY010001283.1, read on the forward strand.
ACTAGACTAAAGTTATACTTGCTTACCTGCTCCATGCAACAATACAGAAGTCCATTACCTCTTCTTTAGCGTTTCCCTACTAGCGCTGTCCACTCCTTCTTCCTGCTGGTGGCCCCATAATAAGAAGTGTGCTATGGGGGCACCTCTGTGGGCACGCATCCGAGCCAGGTTTGTGCGTCCATAGACACACACTGTGGCTCGGCTACACCCCTCACAGCCTGCCTGTGTCTCATGTGAGACCAGGAAGTTAGTGGAGCAGTGCTGCAAAGGGGACAGTACGGGATTGACGAGAGGAGACAGGTAAGTGTTCGGGGGTGGGGGGGAGGGAAAGGTAGTGGGGCATTTTTTACCTTAATGCATAGAATGTATTAAGGTAAAAAAATAACTCTAAGGAATTTAAAGCCACTTTAAAACAACCTACATTCTTTTGAGAAGGTCTTCCACAAGATTTTGTAGTGTGCCTGTGGGAAAATGTACTAAAAGCTAAAAGAGCATCTGTGAGGTCAGTTGAGAAGATCTGGCTCACACATATCATTCCAGTTCATTCTAAAGATGTTCAGTGGGTTTGAAGTCAGGGCTTTTTGTAGACCACTAGAGTTCTTGGCATAGGAGCACATTCATGTTGTTGGACTAGAAAACAACTTTCTCCAAACTGTTGAATATCTTTGTATTCTGTAGCATTAACAATACGTCACTACAAACGGCTGAACGCAATAATGTAAAGGGGAGTTCGCAATATACTTTTGGCCATATAGTGTAGAACAATGTTTGTCAACTCCAGTCCTCAAGTACCCCCAACAGGTCATGTTTTCAGGATTTCCCTCAGGATTTCCCTCAGATGAAACGGCTGTGGTAATTACTAAGGCAGTGAAACTGATCAGATCACCTGTGCAAAATAATGGAAAGCCTGAAAACATGACCTGTTGGGGGTACTTGAGGACTGGAGTTGAGAAACATTGGTGTAGAACAGGGATCCTCAAACTACAGCGCTCCAGCTGTTGCAGAACTACATGTCCCGTGAGGCATTGTAAAGCTCTGACATTCACAGACATGACTTAGCATGATGGGAATTGTAGTTCCTGAACAACTGGAGGGCCGTAGTTTGAAGACCCCTGGTGTAGAAAGATCAATAGATAGATAAATGCATGTATACTTAGATTTTGTGTGTTAAGTTCAGAATATTTTCATACCTAAGGATCAATTTACAAAGCTTTAACACAAGGATAATGATCTTTATTTTAGACATGTGAATGTAATTTTCAGATCTTATCGGACTTGGCTGAACATAACTGTCTTTTTTTAATAAGGATACTTATCCTGGTGTGTTTGCTTTGTGAATTGAGCATATAATCTGTGTATTTCTTCCACAAGTTTGCCTTCCTTTCAGGTGTTGGAGATAATGCAGCAGTCATATGGTGCACGAACAAAACTGCTTCTTACTTACTAGCTGTGCGCTAGTATTACATTTTGATGTACAGAATTCACATCCTCTTGAAGTTTTATCAGTTTGCTGTAACAGACTGTACTCGATGTAATTAAAAATTTGCAACCCAGCTTTTGCATGGTATATGAGGCAATGATACATTTTTATAGCAGGATATTTGGTAGACACAAACAGACCCATAAAAAGTGCCACATCAGTGACTGATGTCACAACCGTAGCAAGCCCAAGCTTGTCTCCAGATTTCACCAAAATTATATTTTCAATGAACATGTTGTATTTAGCATCCCACTGCCATACGGTGAATCAGCTTTCAAGTCGATGACATGCATCATCAAAAACATGATCAGTTTGAAGCATCAGCATTTAACAAATACAGCAATCAAATAAAACAGTCAGCAGGTAGTTCTTATGATCAGTTTGTAACACTAAACAAAAGCATGCAACATGGACATAATGGCTGTAAGTTTATGAATTTGTATTAATTATGTGGTAATATGTCTACACAGACTGCAGATGTCCTCATGCAACAGTGTGATTGATCTATACATTCAGCATAAATAATATACCCTAATGTTGGCTTTATGACTCTACATAAAACCAGTGCTCTAATAACACTTAGAAATTGTTCAATCCGAAAATAAAAATGTATACCCAAACATTATTCTATGCCACATCTTTTGGCATCAAAAATATTTTCTTCGTTTTTAAATTACAAAACAAATATTCTAGTAAGTCATAAAGTGCCTCAAGTACTGGTCTTTTTCTCTGGATCACATTCAGTATATATTATTTCTGATTCAAGAAAAAGAAAAACTAAAAAAAAAATTGTGGCGTGGTATGAGCATAAATGATAGCACTAACCAATAAATATCTATTTGCTTCCTGCATGACTGCTCTGGGCAGGCACAAGTACAGTACACAGGAGCTTTTGTACCTTTTAAAGTGCAATATTTTGCCATATGGAAACAAAAAAATAGAATTTTGTCTAGCAATAAAATTATTACCAAATATTGATTCCTTATCAAGCAGCAGAACTATTCTCACAGTAGTATAAACAAGCCACTGTTTTTTAACACAAGGGTATTTTATGACAATCATATAGGGCAATGACCTATATAAAAGAACAAAGTGAAGTCATGATTGAAAATAAGTGCTGCAAAGTTAATGCCACAAGATACAGTTCTCTACTGTCAAAGAACAGACAGGACCTCAGGCATTCAGTATCCGTGTTGTCTTCAGCATGCAATCAAATGTTAGATTTCATTTTTCTAAACTGACACCTGCAATCTGGATAACGTCTGCAATGCTCACTGTTTGCATATTTGCATTACGTGTTTGCTGTGCATTAATACACATGCGTTAATGTGAATTGCCTTTGGGGCAGCCCATTCAAAATGAAAAAGCTGCCAACATTTCCTCACACATGATCCTTGCATTGCAGATTACTACAATGCAGGTATGTTGGGGTGACATTCAAAATAAAGATCACTGCAACCAGTATGTATATTACACGCATTAATGCACGTTGCAGTTATGTGTTAAGGTTAACTGTGACACAGAAGTATGAATCTGGCCTAAAACAAGCCTTCATTAACCTTTTTAGCAATAGGTATTGTGGAAAATGACTTCAACAACAGTAGCTCTCTTTTCCTATTACTTTCTGGTGCACCAGAATCTTGGCAGTCTGCCCACCAGCAGGGATTTCTAAGCTGTTAGAAGCGGACTATAACCAGACTTTAGAGTCTTTGTAGTGATCATTTTGGATCTTTGAGAATAAAATACTTCACTGTACGGTACATGCCACTAGATAAGTAAGTAAGGGCATTGTTGTAAAGCTATTTTACTGCTTACTAAGAATATATAAATACTTTATTGTGCATAGTATGCGCACAGGTGCACTTTAAGGTTCCATACAAACTGGCTTAAAAAAAACACTGCTCCTATAGGAGTTACTTATTAAGTTGTTATGTCCATAAATATTAGGTCGTTTAAAGGCATATTTTAAGCTCAGTGTTTAGAAAAAAAAAACACCTCCTGTTTGTTTATGAGAGCAGTTTCTGGAAGAAAAAAAAACGCTAAACGCTAGTACAAAAAATGCTCAAAATGAGCGTATTTTTTCTGCCGAGAGCACTGGCATTTTTTTAAGCCAGTGTACATGGACCCCAAGCACGGAATTCACTATAGTTTAACTAATACTAATAAAGCTAGGTCTTAATGTGGTGTTAAACACAAAATTAAAAAACAAATACTGCAGCTTACCAATTGTTAGTTATAGTTGCTGCATTGTTTCCCTTTTTAGGCTTTTTTTCCCTCTGTTCTCACCTGGTGATTTGGTCAGTAACAATTCCTGGAACTGTGTTACTGGCCAGATTATCTGGTGAAAACAGAAGCAAAAAAAGCCTAAAAAGGAAAACAATGGAGGAGCAACAGAAACACCTTTGCACAACAGCATTTTCAGTCTGATGGGGGGATGGCGGGTGTTAGATGCACTAGCAAATTTAGATAATAATGTGAAGCCAAACTCAAGCTAACACTTTTTAAGCAGTTACAGCAACAATTTTATTTTCCTTTTCAGATTAAGGTTTTATATAAATAAATGAAAATAAAATCTGATCATTGTAAGCCTCTGCCTTAACCCTTTAACAGACTGGCCAGATCACCAGGTGAAAATAAAGGAATGAAAGCCTAAATAAGAAAATGAATGCAGCCACCACGTCTAAGAATTGGTAAGCTGCAACATAATAAGGGTTAGGGTTTAATAACACCTTAGCATAAGGCTAATATGGGATCCATAGAAATAAGTCAAAAAATGTAATGGAATCTAAAACACCTGCTTGATATTACTCAGATGGTATGCCCAAGGCAGGAACAGAGTTCTTTGTTGATAGTCTGCCTTCCTCTGCTTTCATGGCAGCACTGTGTATGTGTGTATGCCTACTCCTTCTCTTTTCATATGCCATATAAGCCATGGATCTTTCTGATCTAGCATCCTGTTATTGTTCAGGTGCTAATCACTCTATAAAAGAGTGATAATTATAAATGAGCTTTTCTAAGAACAGGGTCACTTAAGAGTTTTTCATTGCACTAATTACATGACTGCAATTATCAATTCAAAAATCGACAGGCATTCAAAAGCTCTTCTATGATACTGACCTTAAGGACAATGGCAGACAGGACACCAAAAGCTTTTTTAAACAATAAATGAGTGGTATTAGCTTAGCATTAAAATTAAAAGGGCTTTAGGCTCCTATTATCACAAGAACTTGGGGAGAGTAATCAAAAAATTCTACATTCTGTATTTTTTTTTTTTAATACATAGCTTTCCCCCATCTCTCACGTGACAGCAAGAGTGATATCAGTTCATGTGTATGCTGAGTTATTGCAGAGCAGTAATGGGTAGAAACATCTTTTTTTTTTAATGAGAAGCCCATATTCCCTATAATTTTTACACGTCACATACTGGGTTACCCTAGAAAAAAAATATTTTTTTATTTGTTCAAAAATGAGCCTTGTGGATTTTTTTTTTTTTTTATTGCAGTGAATCTACACAATAATTAATATTATTATTATTTAGGATGAAAGACATGCAACCTAAATTATTAAGGAGCACATATTTCTCATCCATTTATTTATTCTGATTGCAGGAATAAAAAGTAGGTATGTTTAAGTTCTTATGAAAAGCCATTGAAGATGAAAATCTGGAAGAAACCTAGTAGCTGCATATATTTAAATACAAGTGATACCCAGATGATGGTATCAAATAGTTTTCTTGTGTCTGTGCGCCTTTATTCCTGAAATATCCATGCAGAATGCTCGATCTAAGTAGATGCTGAACTTTGGATAGCTGCCCATCATGCAATCTGCATTTCTCTAGACTTGTTTATGAAAGTGTCATCTAAATCTCTGTGCTGCGTGCTACGTTTATACACTTTGTAAGATGTGATGTGAGACTACTCTGAGGAATTGTTAACTGACAGCGGGGCTGTTTCATTAATATCTGTGCTTGAAAACAGTTCCATCCTTACACCTGTGACTCCTACAAGTGTTTTAAGTCCTAGGCTCCAGCATTAATTCTGAGAAGAACAAACACCCTTCTTTGTAACAACACGTCTGATTGTTCAACCCACATAGCATGTGATCAGATGCCAAGCCAACAAAGACACGGACCTTTATTAACTCTGTTTGTGCTGCAAAGACATGAAACAGAGGCATCAGCACAAATTGCAGAACCTTCATCCCATCTAGCCTTGGGGCCCTGGTACCTCCGTGCAGCAGGACCATTACTAGCTCTGGGCCCTGTTTAGGGCCAGAGAAGCTCTTTGCATATTTTCTTTTCTTTCTTTGCACATCAATCATACTTTGAAGCATTTGCTTTTTCTTTTTTGAGCTTAAAACAAAATACACTATTTGATGATTCATTAAATTGGGCATAAATTGTGGAAGAATTGACATTACCAGAAGCATTTACTGATAAAATCTTGAGATTCGATAAAGATGAGTAATCTCATCAGACATGAAATAAAAAGCCTATTTATACTGACATAATAATTTTGTAGCTAGACACTGTAACCATGGCAATAGTGACGAATACCAAAATTGAGATTTACACTGGTATGACAAAATAAATGTGAAGAGGAGGAAAAACTGATTGATCTATACCATTTGCCACTAACTCCATACATATAAAATAAATTATTTTGGTTGGAGTCAGGCGAATACAGTGCATCCCTTGAGACCAGCAAATACACACACTCACACACATACAAACACACCAGTCAACATGGTTAAGCTTTCACCCCTTACCATACATTGGTTATGAACATTGTCTGTAAACAACCATTTA